>CM036775.1:14876874-15261874 GCA_020796225.1 Arion vulgaris
ATCGTGGAATATTTTTCTGATCTTTCTTCTTCTTTGCGTTCGTTCTTTACGACCAATTTTAATCACTCTTTGTGATATGTTTGATCTTTGCCAAGAACGTGTATACGTTGCACATTGGTTTGGTAGGCCCCTAAACGCATAGACTTTTACACGTTTAGGACACGTGCATCCGTTTTCAGCCAAACCTCTTTACTCGCCTCTTACGACATGCGTGGCAGGTAACAGTGGTTGTATTCTTTACACCCCAAATTTGGTCCCGATAACCACTGGCGATTTTTCTGATTTTTACAGCTCTTAGGTCGACCAATGCTTTATGGGCACCAGGAAAGGTAAAAAAAAAAATAAAGGAACCTTTCATACCTCGTGGTATATGGTCAATACAGTGTTAGGCCTGTATTTTCATTGACCGTCGGCACACGATGGGTGATGTGGTCAGCATCACGCCGGCCGCCTTTACTTTCCCAGAGCATGTCTGGTACCCAGTTGAGGCTGGGTCGACCTGAAGCCGTCGCGGTCGGGAAAAATTCCACGCGCATTGCGGGCTGAACCGGACCACCAGCCTTGCGAAGCGGTTCACTAACAACTACGCTACAGCGGCTCTCACCAGGAAAGGTACTGGACAGTAAAGACGGTCGGAGTGATGTTGACCAGAAAAGGTACTGAACAGTAAAGACGGTCGGAGTGATGTTGACCAGGAAAGGTACTGAGCAGTAAAGATGGTCAGAGTGATGTTGATCACATCAATCATCGTCTGTCTAGATCATAGATTCCCAAACTTTTTCAGCCCACCGTCCACTTTGCAGAACGTAAACTTTGTAAAGCCACCCTCCACGTTATAACAGTTTGCCAACGCCCCCACTTTATATATACATGCTCTATTTTCTCTTTGACATAGAAAATCGATATATATTTCTGTAATACATGGTCAATTTTTAAATTATTATATGCATGAAATAGAAAATTGATGAAAAAATGGATCGTGTAAGACGGGCATAAGATGAGTTAAAATGCAGAATTCAAATTTTAAATGATTATTCAATCGTAAAATCACGAAAATTATTTATTTAAAAATATTTATTATTAATTTCTTTTTTAAAGTAGTTCTGTTGTATGCATCTCCTTCTTCGAACGCTCAGTGTCAACCACTTGTCAACCACTTGTCAACCACTCTGTGTGATTTGCATGTATCTGAGACAAAAAAGCGATTGTACGTTGTGCCAGTTATGAGCCTACAAGTAGGCACGATTTTCGCACTGCTTTTTATTTACTAGGTAGCATCCTAGGGTCTACATCAGTCGCGTCTTACAACATGCATTGTAGGTCGCAGTGGTACTAGTATTTGCTTCCCTTGCGGGCCCCGGCACCACACGGGGGCTGTATGGGTTAAAAGCAAAGAAAACGACTAAAACAATAGCGAATAAGCTGCAAACATTCGTCAACTGGTTTCCACGCAGAATAGAGAGACTTGAGATAGTTTGATAGCACCACAAAAGAAATGCTTATGGAGTCACCGACCCCTAATCGCATGAACATTCCCAAAATTCTTCTGAAACCACTATCGCCCCCTTAGAACGCTTCAGAGCCCACTGGGCGGCGGTACCGCCCACTTTGAGAAACGCTGGTCTAGATCAAGGAAAAAGACGGTCCTAACGTCGTGTTACTCAGTATACCTCGAGGTATGGAAAAGGGTTCCTTATGGGGCCCTAAAGCCCGCGTGCCCAGCGTGTTCGTAGCGCGTTGGACTGTGGGTGACTAGCCCTCTGTGTGTACGGGTTCAATTCCGTGGGCAGGCAGAAAAGCCACAGACTCCCCAGATTCACGGTGTTCGTGGCACCGAACCGAAGGGTTACGATGTCCATGGCACCGAGCCGAAGAGCTGAAAAAGCTCAAGTGCTTCTGGATCGGAAAAAAAAAAAAAAATGGGGCCCTAAAATGGGGTCCACAAATTCATACAATCTAGATTCTAGGGCCGTAACGGATGAATTCCGTAGCTCCGGCACCAAACAACGGATTCTCCAGAAAAGATGTACGTGTGAGCTCAGCGACGTGGTTCAGGTTCGAACCAATAGAGCGTAAGGTAAACTACTTGACCACTTAGTTATACAGACCTTCTAATTTACATATTACGATGTACAACGAGGCCAAATACTTAGGGCAATTTTCACTGCAGACGGAAGTATCGATAAGGAAATCAGCAATCGATGCACAAAAGCTAATCAGATACTAGGGCGCCTGAGTGGTTACCAGGGCCCAAATTTGGGGTGTAAAGAATAGAACCACTGTTACATGCCCCGCATGTCGTAAGAGGCGACTAAGGAGGTTAGGCTGAAATCGGATGCATGTGTCCTAAACGTGTAGAAGTCTATGCGTTTAGGGACCTACCAAACGAATGTGCAACGTATACACGTTCTTGGCAAAGATCAAACATATCACAAAGAGTGATTAAATTTGATCGTAAAGAACGAACGCAAAGAAGAGGAAAAATGTACTGGGGCAGTTAATGCTGTCACATAAAGAGATACCGCTAAAAACTAAAGCAAATCTCATAAGAACGATTTTCTGGCCAACACTATGTTACCAGTGTCA
The DNA here is from genome assembly GCA_020796225.1 of Arion vulgaris. Lineage (NCBI taxonomy): Eukaryota > Metazoa > Mollusca > Gastropoda > Stylommatophora > Arionidae > Arion > Arion vulgaris. Next base: position 14,879,461 of record CM036775.1, read on the forward strand.
AGCATGACCAATAACAGCAGCTAATGAGCGGAAAATCATAACGACAGAGATGAGGTGTCTTAGAAGAGCTGCAGGTGTGACAATAAGAGACAAAATTAGAAATGAAGAAATCAGAAGAAGACTGGATGTGAAACCGGTCATGCAATTCATAAAAGAACAACAGATTAACTGGTTTGGTCACCTGACAAGAATGTCCTGGTATCGCCTATCACAGAGAGCCACACAGAACAAAAGTATAACAGGTACAGAGCAAAAGGAAGACCACACAAAAGATGGAGCAACGACATTAAGAACAGCCTTAAGAAAATAAACAGCTTGCAAAGTGCCTTAAAACAAGCACACACAAGATCACTACGTTTCGCACCCAACACTTCTATAAAGAAGTAAATGGTGGAAGAGAAGAACAAGCACACACAAGATCACTACGTTTCACCCCAACACTTCTATAAAGAAGTAAATGGTGGAAGAGAAGAACAAGCACACACAAGATCACTACGTTTCGCACCCAACACTTCTATAAAGAAGTAAATGGTGGAAGAGAAGAACAAGCACACACAAGATCACTACGTTTCCCCAACACTTCTATAAAGAAGTAAATGGTGGAAGAGAAGAACAAGCACACACAAGATCACTACGTTTCGCACCCAACACTTCTATAAAGAAGTAAATGGTGGAAGAGAAGAACAAGCACACACAAGATCACTACGTTTCACCCCCAACACTTCTATAAAGAAGTAAATGGTGGAAGAGAAGAACAAGCACACACAAGATCACTACGTTTCACCCCAACACTTCTATAAAGAAGTCAATGGTGGAAGAGAAGAAGAACAAGCACACACAAGATCACTACGTTTCGCACTCAACACTTCTATAAAGAAGTAAATGGTGGAAGAGAAGAACAAGCACACACAAGATCACTACGTTTCGCACCCAACACTTCTATAAAGAAGTAAATGGTGGAAGAGAAGAAAACAAGCACACACAAGATCACTACGTTTCACCCCTAACACTTCTATAAAGAAGTCAATGGTGGAAGAGAAGAACAAGCACACACAAGATCACTACGTTTCGCACCCAACACTTCTATAAAGAAGTAAATGGTGGAAGAGAAGAAGAAGCACACACAAGATCACTACGTTTCACCCCAACACTTCTATAAAGAAGTAAATGGTGGAAGAGAAGAAGAACAAGCACACACAAGATCACTACGTTTCACCCCGGCAACACTTCTATAAAGAAGTCAATGGTGGAAGAGAAGAACAAGCACACACAAGATCACTACGTTTGCCCCCAACACTTCTATAAAGAAGTAAATGGTGGAAGAGAAGAAGAAGCACACACAAGATCACTACGTTTCACCCCAACACTTCTATAAAGAAGTCAATGATGGAAGAGAAGAACAAGCACACACAAGATCACTACGTTTCACCCCGGCAACACTTCTATAAATAAGTCAATGGTGGAAGAGAAGAAGAAGAAGATAATCTTACCTCAAGCTCTTCAGGTATTGTATACTCCATCATTCCATCATCTTTTTCAATCATTTGCAAGTCGGTTGTACCAGCCAGTAAAATTCTAACCATCTCCCAAACCCAATGGGTACCTGAAAGTAAGTAAAAAAAAAGTAAAAGAACCCTTTCATACCTTGTGGTATATAGGGCAATACAGTGTTAGGCCTGTATTTTTCACTGACTGTCCGCACACGATGGGTGATGTGGTCAGCATCACACCGGCCGCCTTTACTTTCCCAGAGCACGTCTGGTACCCAGTTGAGGCTGGGTCGACCTGAGAGCCGTCGCGGTCGGGAAAAATGCCCACTGTGGGAGTTGAACCCGGACCACCAGCCTTGAGAAGCGAGTTCACTAACAACTACACTACCGCGGCTCTCGTACCTGAAAGTATTGAATATTAAAAGTTCTCTTCTTCAGCGATCTCTGATCATGCGCTTAGTTTACTGTGGCCCACAAACTGGGCAGTAAGCTTCAGGTCTGTCAGGTTCTTCTTTAGCATCTCTGATCATGCGCTTAGTTTACTGTGGACCACAAACTGGGCAGTAAGTTTCAGGTCTGTCAGGTCTTCTTCTTCAGCGATCTCTGGTCATGCGCTTAATTTACTGTGGCCACAAACTGGGCAGTAAGCTTCAGGTCTGTCAGGTCTTCTTCTTTAGCATCTCTGATCATGCGCTTAGTTTACTGTGGACCACAAACTGGGCAGTAAGCTTCAGGTCTGTCAGGTCTTCTTCTTCAGTGATCTCTGATCATGCGCTTAGTTTACTGTGGACCACAAACTGGGCAGTAAGCTTCAGGTCTGTCAGGTTTCTTCTTCAGCGATCTCTGATCATGCGCTTAGTTTACTGTGGCCCACAAGAGATCCCTTTTCCAGAGATCCATGATCTCACTGTATGTGAGATCGAGTTCCTAGTCCTATCGGAGAGGGAGGATAAAATGTAGGTCCCGTCTTCAATTTGAGCACGTAAAAGAACTCACGGCAGTTCAAACTCGAGACGAGCAAGCTGGAAAGCCGCTTCCGGGAAAATTCATTAGAAAAGTTTTTAAACAAAAAAATTTCTACATAAATATCTTATCCATCTTAAAAATTACAACATCAGGGACCCTCGCCGGTGCTACGAAGTTCGTGCACTGCAGCTGAGATCTTCCTGTGTAAAAAAGATATCGGAGCACACATGGTTACTTACCGAAGTGCAATGATGATGGTCCTATCAATCAATCTATCAATCAATCAATCGATCATAATAAACAATCGACGAAAATATTCAATGGATACATACCAGATTTAGGATAAGCACAAACAATAACATCGTCTTCTCTAGCTTTGAATGTCTTCATACCAGCAAGGGCTTCTCTGGGGAAGTCAGGTAACCATCGGCCTTCATATTCCAGAACTGTAAGACTGTTTCCTGCAGCATCCTTGACTTTCTTCAGCTCCATACTTTATATATGTCGTCAATTGAAAATAGAAAAGTAAAATTAGATACGAAACAAACTAATTGTCTGAAGGTCTAAAACCGAAATATTGATTTTATTGCCCCGGGTTTTACCCAATATTGCTAGGTCCATCTCCACACAAATCACACACCACCTGTCGAGAGTATTGCACAAAGCACAAACTCCGGAGCTCCGGCAACAATCCTAGTGGTCTCTGGAAAAAAATACACTCGTGAACAGAACGGAGCAATCGGGAATCAAATCGACGACATTCGGAATGCAAGGGCTCTCTGTGACGTAGAGGTTAGGTACTCGTCTCTCGTGACAAAGGTACCAGGTTCGCTCTCTCGCGGTGTCATCTGGATATTTTCCCAGAGATCCCTGATCTCAGTGTAGGTGAGATCGAGTACGAGTCCTATCGGAGACGGACGATAAAACGTAGGTCCCGTGTTCAATTTGAGCACGTAAAAGAACCCACAGCAGTTTAAAATCGAGAAGAGTAGGCTGGAAAGCCACTGCCCGAGCAAAATTCATTTGAAAAGATAAAAATAAAATTCCGACAAAAATATTTTCATATTAAAAAAATTGCATCGGGGACCCTCGCCGGTGCTATGGAGTTCGTGCACTGCAGCTGAGACCTCCCTGTGTAAGAAAGAGATCAGCGCACACATGGTTACTCTCCGAAATGCAATGTTGATGGTGCTGTCAATCAATCAATCAATTTGGAACGCAAGGCAAGGACTTTTTAAAAAAAAATTTCCGATCTAGAAGCACTTGAGCTTTTCAGCTCTTGGGGTGTTCGATGTCGGCCACGAACACCGTAAATCTGGGGAATCTGTGGCTTTTTCTGCCATTCCGCGGAATTGAACCCGCACACACAGAGGGATAGTCACCGTAGTCCAACGCGCTACGAACACGCTGGGCAGACGGGCAAGGCAAGGACTTAAACTCTTAACCACTTAGCTATAAAGACTCTTTAAGAGCTCAGAAATACTGATACATTCAACATGAAACCAAGACATGCTACTGAGGTAATTAAAACGAGGTCTTTTGTTGTCTCTGCACCGGTTCACTGGTTAAACAGAGGAACAATGGAACAGGATTGTTGCACAATATCTCTAGTTTCACGAATTGTTAGTTAAGTAACATAAGTTATTTTCTTGTCGTGTCTTGTCTAATGGGCGTCTGTAGCTTAAGTCAGCGGTTCCGAAACTTTGCATTACCACGGAGCCATTTTAAACACATTTTGCTGCCGCCGACCCCCCACAAGTTTATATTTATGAAAATGAACAGGAATTAATCTTTGTGTTTCAATAGCAAGCAATGTTCTCAAACTGCTGGAAATTTCAAACTCTCTTTCTCTCTCTCTTTAGCCTGTTACACCCCTGGCGTTTAGGGCAGCAACAAACGTACACCATTCTTCCCTGTTCATGGCCTTCCTCTGTATTGTGTTCCAGCTATGATTCATTTCTTTCAGTTCTTGCTCTATCGTTCTCCTCCAGGTCGTCTTGGGTCTTCCACGTTTTCGCCTACCCTCTGGAGTTCATCTCAGTGCAGGTTTCGTGTCGGAGCCAGTCTCCATGCGCATCACATGTCCAATCTATTTCCAGCGCCGTCTTCGGATGATAGTGCCCATATTCTCTTGTTGGCATCGTGCAAGCAATTCTTGGTTCGAGATAGTAGTCGGCCAGTACACGCGTAAGATTTTTCGCAGACAAGTTGTATGAAATGTGGAGAGTCTGGACATATCCTGTTCTGTCATTCTCCAGCATTCCGATCCGTACAGCAATGTTGACAGCACACAGCTGTTATAGATACGAAGTTTCAAACGATCCTTCATTTTGTCATGTCATGTCGGACTCCGGTCTAGTCCGGGTCCTTTGATTTTACAGCGGAACTAGTTTACCACCGCTCTTATACATGTTTACAAAATGTATTGTTCTGTTTGAAATGTCAAGGATCCGAATATTTCTTCAAGCGCTTGAGCACCTATTGTAGGTACCTTGCGGTCCTTGGACCTCAGTCTGTGAAACGCTGTAGGGAGTTCAATCACAACCCATGCGTACCTGATTCAAACTTCGCGGTCGGTAGTTTGGAAGTAAATTTGTTCGACGTGAGCTTTTACGAACGGTAAAAATAAACATCACCGTTCAGAAAGCAATGTACTGAACGTATAAGTGGTGCCAAGAAAAAAATAGAGGACTAATTTACTGTTGGGGATGGCGATGTACTGTAAAGGATTTGCTAAGATTTTCATTTCATTTTTGTCTTATCCACATGTGGCGTGAAGCGGCGTGGGGAGTTTCAGTTTTTTATCCTGTATCATGTATGTTGCATTTGTAGTTGTTAGTTCTTTGATGTGGCAGGATATCTGTGATATTATTATTTATTTTTTTGTCCCCGATCCAGAAGTACTTGAGCTTTTCAGCTCTTCGGCTCGGTGCCATGGACGTTGTAACCCTTCGGTTCGGTGCCACGAACACCGTAAATCTGGGAAATCTGTGGCTTTTTCTGCCATCCCGCGGAATTGAACCCGCACACACAGAGGGATAGTCACCCGTAGTCCAACGCGCTACGAACACGCTGGGCAGACGGGCGTGTGATATTATCTATCCATCTGGTTCTTGGTCTTCCTCAAGCTCTGTGTTCGGGTTGCCCGTTGTTATAAGAGCAAGATGGTAGTAGATCTGGTTTCATTCCCTTAGGTGACCGAACCATTTTGTTTGTTATCTTCTAATATGTTGGATGATTGGTGTGATTTCAATTACATTTCTAATGTTCTCATTTCTCAATCTATTCTGTCTTGTAACATTGACAGCTTTTCTTAAACAGTTCATTTCACATGTTGTGATCTTTTTTCTTGAGATTTAGTTAGGGACCCGCCTGAGTGGTTACCAGGGCCCAAATTTGGGGTGTAAAGAATAGAACCACTGTTACCTGCCCACGCATGTCGTAAGAGGCGAATAAGGAGGTTTGGATGAAATCGGGTGCAAATGTCCTAAACGTGTAGAAATCTATGCGTTTAGGGGCCTACCAAACCAATGTGCAACGTATACACGTTCTTGGCAAAGATCAAACATATCACAAAGAGTGATTAAAATTGGTCGTAAAGAACAAACGCAAAGAAGAAGAAGAGGTTAGGGACGATGCATGACATTGGATTTCCCTATACGTTTCCGTTTTTTTCCCCTTAAATACACCCCACCTGCTTAGTTTATTGTACAAAGCAAGAACTCCGTAGCTCCAACAACAATCCAAAGGAAAGATACACTCATGAACAGAATGACGTGGTCCGGATTCCAAACTCATGACCTTCTGAAAACAAGGCAAACGGATTGACCTCTTCGCCACAGACACTCACTTTTGAGTAACATATATTACGCAATTTCAGTCAGACAGCTGTAGTTGGACAAATTGTCGAAAATGAAGCCTGTGTGAAAAGGTTACGTGACACTTTTTAACATATACGCTTTTTCAAAAGTCAGACATTGTGCAAACCCAGGGAGGGTGTCTGTGGCGTAGAGGTTCGGTGCTCATATCTCGTGTCAAAGGTACCAGGTTCGCTCCCTCGTGGAGCCATCTGGATATTTTCCAGATATCCCAGATCTCAGTGTAGGTGAGAACGAGTTCCTAGTCCTATCGAAGATGGACGATAAAACGTAGGTCCCATTTTCAATTTGAGCACGTAAAAGAACCCTCGGCAGTTCAAAATCGAGAAGAGCAGGCTGGAAGCCGTTGCTCGGTAAAATTCATTACAGAATATTAAAAATAAAATTTTACAAAAATATCTTCACCATCTTCAACATTACTTCGTGGACCCTCGCCGGAGCTACGGAATTTGTGTACTGCAACTGAGATCTTCCTGTGCAAGAAAAATATCGAAGCACACATGGCTACTCACCGAAATGCAATGATGATAGTGCTATCAATCAATCAATCAATAAATCAATCAATTCGGAATGCAAGGCAACGGATAAACCTCTCAACCATTTAGCCATAGAGATCCCCCTAAGAGATAAGAAATAATGATACGTTTTGATCTACTTGCCGTAAGTAACGAAGTATTGAAAGTATCTATTAGCCGTAAGTAACGAGGTATTGAAAGATTCTACTAGCAGTAACGAAGTATTGAAAGTATCTACTAGCAGTAAGTAACGAAGTATTGAAAGTATCTATTAGCCGTAAGTAACGAAGTATTGAAAGATTGTACTAGCAGTAACGAAGTATTGAAAGTATCTACTAGCAGTAAGTAACGAAGTATTGAAAGTATCTACTAGCAGTAAGTAACGAAGTATTGAAAGTATCTACTAGCAGTAGGTAACGAAGTATTGAAAGTATCTACTAGCAGTAAGTAACGAAGTATTGAAAGTATCTACTAGCAGTAAGTAACGAAGTATTGAAAGTATCTACTAGCAGTAAGTAACGAAGTATTGAAAGTATCTAGTAGCAGTAAGTAACGAAGTATTGAAAGAATCTAATAGCCGTAAGTAACGAAGTATTGAAATAATCTAATAGCCGTAAGTAACGAAGTATTGATTGCCTGTAGTTTAGCTGTAACATGCACAGCGACTACAACGGTTACATCGCCTATTCGGTGGTCAAACCAGGTGAGGAAAACCGATGGGTCTAACAGCATCGGTAATCTAGGCACTGTCTGCCTGTGCATGCAAAGACTGGATCCGGCTGACTTCGCGGATGAGGCCACTAGTTGGCTCAACGGTTAGAAAGGCGGATCACAGCAGAGCGGTGTGGACCGCATAGAGCACGGCGAGGCACTTTAGAAAGCCCTGGTCATCCACTGCATCTGGCACTATCTCCAGTCGTCTTGACTTGTCTTGCCCCTGGATACAGATAGTCCTGGACGAGAGAGTGAGGTTGACGAATAGCGCAACTTTTCCTCACTATAATCCAAATACAGCGCAAGCTACAGTTTCAGACAACTACATACAACACAAATCACCAACATGAAGAACACGCTTAACGCTCTCACCATAGGCGCGTGGAACGTGCGAACACTATTAGATAACAACAAAGCTGAAAGACCTGAGAGACGGACTGCACTCGTGGCTAGAGAACTGGCACGCTACGATATCGACATAGCTGCCTTGAGTGAGACCAGACTCCTGACGAGGGTCAGCTGTCAGGAGTGTGGCGGAGGCTACACTTTCTTTGGAGGTGGAGAGCCAATACAGAACGTCAGGAATCTGGTGTAGGTTTGCTGTCAAATCTCATCTTGTGCGGCCTCACCAGACTCCCAAAGGTGTCAGTGACAGAGTGATGACTCTTCAGATCTCACTAGGAGAAAAAAGAGTGCCACTTTACTCAGCGTCTACGCCCCGACAATGACAAATCCAAGCGAAATCAAGGATGGTTTCTACGAGGACCTTGACTCAGCCATCTCAGCGGTCCCAAGGTCTGAGAAGCTCATCATACTCGGGGACTTCAATGCCAGAGTAGGGACAGACCATCGGGTCTGGGATGGAGTACTAGGAGTACACGGCGTGGGCAAGTGCAATAGTAATGGGCTTCTATTACTCAGACTATGTGCTGCCCACGACCTAACAATTACAAACTCCTTGTTTCGTTTACCAACCAGAAACAAAACGTCATGGATGCATCCCCGTTCCAAACAATGGCACCTCATTGACTACGTCATCGTAAGGAAAATGACAGACGTGACGTCAGAGTCACAAAGGCTATGTGCGGAGCAGAATGTTGGACCGATCAGAGATTGATCGTGTCAAAGCTCAACCTCCGAATCAAGCCGAAAACGTCACCAGGGTCGCAAACCAACAAAAAAGCTGGCAGTCTCCAAATTGAAAAGCTCCGCTGTCACCGAAAGTTTAATAAGAGACATGGACGACAAATTGAAGGACCTCCAATTTGGCAAAACCAGCGTGGATGATGACTGGACTGCCCTCAGAGACACCGTGTACCTATCTACCTCTGAGCTCATAGGACACTCTGTACGCAAGAGCCACGACTGGTTTGACGAAAATGACGAAGAAATCAAGTCTATCCTTCTCACGAAACATGAGACATACAGAGCCTATCAAAATGACCCATCATCATCATCCAAAAAAAACAGCTTTCCTGGATGCTCGTAGAAGGGCTCAAGAGAGAATCAGGAAATTACAAGACGCATGGCTAAGCAAAAAATCTGATGAAATCCAGATATATGCAGACAGACATGATTTCAAATGCTTCTACGATGCCCTAAAAACTGTTTACGGACCTCAACAATCTCACCCCATCCCATTACTCGATGCAGATGGAGCAAGGCTACTAATTGACAAGCCTCAGATACTAAATCGCTGGGCAGAACACTTCTGTTCTGTCCTCAACCATCCATCCACTATATGTTATGAAGCCATAGAGCGCATGCCCCAGGTCCCAATCAATGCCAAGCTTGATATTCCACCTACCTTAGCAGAGGTCAAGAAGGCAACAAGCCAGATGTCCAGCGGGAAGGCACCGGGTGCGGACTCAATACCAACCGAAGTCTACAAAGAAGGAGGGCCCACGTTGATGCTAAAATTGACAGAGTTATTTACATCCATTTGGTGCAACGAACGTGTGCCACAGGAATTAAAGGATGCCACTATTGTCCACCTGTACAAGCGGAAAGGAAACCGCCAGGCCTGCGATAATCACAGGGGATCTCCTCCTGTCAATCGCTGGCAAAATACGGCCAGAGTCCTCCTCAATCGATTAATCGATCACCTGGAACAGGACTTACTCCCTGAGACCCAATGTGGCTTCAGGGCAGGTCATGGAACAGCAGACATGATATTTGCTGCTCGCCAACTACAGGAGAAATACCAAGAGCAGCACCGTAACCTCTATATGGTCTTTGTCGATCTGACAAAGGCTTTCGACACGGTTAACAGGGAGGGTCTATGGAAGATCATGGAAAAATTTGGATGCCCAAGGAAATTCATCAAGATCGTCCAACAGTTTCACGAGGGCATGATGGCACGTGTACTTGACGAAGGGAGCTGTCGGAAGCCTTCCATGTCACCAACGGCGTCAAACAGGGCTGTGTACTGGCCCCAACACTCTTCAGCATGATGTTTGCTGCCATGCTCACGGATGTCTTTTGGGAAGGCGACGAACATGGGGTAAAGATTAGATACAGGACAGACGGTAACCTATTCAATCTTCGGAGGTTAAAATCCTCCACCAAGGTAAAAGAATCAACTATCTCCAACCTGTTGTTTGCTGATGACTGTGCCCCGCTACCAACTCTGAGGAAGAAATGCAGACTTACATGGACAAGTTCTCAATGGCCTGTGATAGGTTTGGCCTCACCCTTAACACCAAAAAAACAGAGGTCATGTTCCAGCCGCCCCTAGAGAACAGTATTACGATCCAGTCATCAACATTAAACACCAGCGTCTCCAGTCAACGGACAACTTTGCTTATCTTGGCAGCCTCCTATCCAGATCGGCAAACATAGATTCTGAGGTCCACAATAGGATATCCAAAGCCAGTGCTGCGTTCGGAAGGTTACGTGTCACTGTGTGGGAACGGAAGGGGATAAGCATAGTCACAAAGCTGAAAGTTTACCAGGCCATAGTGCTAACAACGCTGCTGTACGCAAGCGAGACATGGACAGTGTATAGCAGACACGCAAGAAAATTAAACCATTTTCACACAAGCTGTCTACGCAGAATACTAAAAATAAACTGGCAGGACAAAATTCCAGACAGCGAAGTCCTCACAAGAGCAAAGATCCCAAGCGTCAACACCCTGTTGCAGAAGGCCCAACTGAGATGGGTCGGTCACGTTGCTCGAATGCCTGATAAACGCATCCCAAAACAGTTGATGTATGGCGAGCTTGAAGGGGGCAGACGTTTAGCAGGTGGACAGAAAAACGCTTTAAAGACACTCTAAAGTGTCTCTGAAATGCTTCGATATAGACAATACGTGCTGGGAATCCCTTGCGCAAGATCGCCAAATGTGGCGCTGTACCAACAAAAGAGGAACCCGAATAGCTGAGAATCATCGTATTGTTGAGTCACAGAGAAAACGAGCAGCGCGTAAAGACAGAGCACACAACACGCACATGTCTAACCTTGATCATGTATGCCCCACCTGTGGTCGGGGATTCTGTTCTAGGATTGGACTCTACAGTCACCTCCGCACACACCAGAGAGGTGCAACAGTACACGTCTGAGATTGTTGTCATCATCGCTTACGATGGACGGCTATTATATATTGAAAGTATCTATTAGCCGTAAGTAACGAAGTATTGAAAGTATCTAATAGCCGTAAGTAACGAAGTATTGAAAGTATCTACTAGCAGTAAGTAACGAAGTATTGAAAGTATCTATTAGCAGTAAGTAACGAAGTATTGAAAGTATCTAATAGCCGTAAGTAACGAAGTATTGAAAGTATCTATTAGCAGTAAGTAGCGAAGTATTGAAAGTATCTAATAGCCGTAAGTAACGAAGTATTGAAAGTATCTACTAGCAGTAAGTAACGAAGTATTGATAGTATCTAATAGCAGTAAGTAACGAAGTATTGAAAGTATCTACTAGCAGTAAGTAACGAAGTATTGAAAGAATCTAATAGCCGTAAGTAACGAAGTATTGAAAGTATCCACTAGCAGTAAGTAACGAAGTATTGATAGTATCTAATAGCAGTAAGTAACGAAGTATTGAAAGTATCCACTAGCAGTAAGTAACGAAGTATTGAAAGTATCTACTAGCAGTAAGTAACGAAGTATTGAAAGAATCTAATAGCCGTAAGTAACGAAAGTAACGCATTATGCAAACTCAAGGACAAATAAAAGTGTACAGACCAGTCGCCATCAACATGTCATGGTAAACGTAGGTACATTCTACATGTCAAAACTAAAAAAAAAAATACACCGCGTGTACTTTAATTTAAAAAAAAAATGTCATGTCATGTCACAGAGAGTGTTTTTCACACACGATATTTTTTTTACAGCGTGCTCTACTTCATTCGGGGTATGTTTTTTACCTCGCGCTCTCACGTGTGAAATTGTACACGTTTAAAGAAAGAGTGTGTGTCATCTGTGTATATATGTACTTAAGGGTAAAGTCTATGCTAGGTGTGTTTGTGTTTCGTCTCCGTATATCGATACTTTAAAGTATGTTCTATGTGTGGGTGTGTGTATGTTTTGTTCTATATACGCAGTAAGGCGTATAGTTTCTCTATATGTGTATGTGTGATTCGCATCGAAAAAAATGGGGTTAACGGTGACATTTTTGCTTTGATTTACCCTTACGGATCGGTCCCTGCCCGTAGAAGTGGCGCAAAGTACAAACTCTGCTCGTGAAAGCTAAAGGCTAGGGAAGTAGCCCTGATAGAAAGTTCTCACTGCCTTGTGGATCAGCATGGCTAAGCAGAAAGCTAGATGAGTAAACCTTGACCACAACAAAGATCCTAAGGGTTCTCATGAAAAAAATTGCGCAGAACCCCACAATCTGGGGTTCGAAACCACGACATGTAGAGCGCAAGACAACCTGCGTCGTCACGTCGCCATAGAGACCGGAACACTGTTTCATCTTTGTTTATCGGCATTCAAACAGTCAACAAGATCGCTGGAAGCATACGAGATGAGGTTTAACATAAGAATGTTGAATATTTCATACAAATAATTTCATAGTCATGACTGATCTACTACCTGGAGTCACATTTGATGAATGGGCTATAGAGTGTCGTACACATGTCCTAAACGTGTAGAAATCTATTCGTTTAGGGGCCTACCAAACCAATGTGCAACTTATACAAGTTCTTGGCAAAGATCAAAGATATCACAAAGAGTGATTAAAATTGGTCGTAAGAACGAACACAAAGAAGAAGAAGATTGCACATCTTACATACACCAACGAAACAAAACATGGCCTCATGATCGAAGCTTACCGAGTAAGCTATGGGGAACTCTCGAGGAAATTCAACTGACATGCGGCTTCATAGAGGCAACCCATCTCAGGGTTTAGACGAGCATACAAAACAGAACGCAAATAAGAAGATTTCATTGCACAGAGTTTTACCCCATATGACATAATCCCTCTTCGCAAAAATGGCACGCCACCTGCCGAGAGTAATACATAAAGCACGAACACCGTAGCTCCGGCAACAATCCTAGGGCTCTCTGAAAAAAATGATGGGAATGATGATTGCTACAATTGCTACTACTATGACTACAACTTCTACTATTACTGCGTGTTACCACTATTGCTGCTGCCTCTGCTGTTTCTGCTGCTAATATTACTGCTACTTATAATCTCATTACAGCTAATACTATTACTACTGCTACTGCCACTAATACTACTACTACAACCACTCCTACTACTACAACAACTACTGCTGCTACTATTACTACAACTACTACTACTACCACTAATACTACTGCTATTACTACTACTACAAAAACAACAACTACTACTTGTATTACTACTACAACAACTACTACTACAAGAACTACTACTACAACTGCTAATCATCATCACCATCATCATCATACAACAAATATTACTAACAACACTAGTCTCATAAAAAACTACATTAACAAATTATTTCAAATTGAGTAATACTGTAGTGACCAACCTTATTTAAGCAAACCAAGACGCTTAACCTGTACACGACACAGAGTGTACAAACATTACATAACATACATGGGTATATCAAAGTAGAGTTGACTCTGAATGTGACATAATGGTTCAATGTTTTCAGCTTTTATACTCGGTCGTTTTTATAAGGTTTTTTGTTGAGTTGTATAATACGCTGGGTATCGATACTTCAGCAATATTCGTATTCGCTCGTGTGGTAGGGCCAACTATACTAAACTAGAAAATCTGTGCTTTGTAATTATTAATTAATTGATTGATTTATTTATTAATTAATTTATTAATTGATTTATTAATTGATTTATTAATTTATTAATTGATTTGTTTATTAATTGATTGATTGATTGATTGATAGGACCATCATCATAGCACTTCGGTGAGTAACCATGTGTACTCTGATCTCTTTCTTACACAGGACGATCTCAGCTGCAGTGCACGAGCTCTGTATCACCGGCGAGGGTCCCTGATGTAGTTTTGAAGATGGTGAAGATATTTTTGTAGGAATTTTAATTTTTAATCTTTTCTAATGAATTTTGCTCGGGCAGCGGTTTTCCAGCCTGCTCTTCTCGATTTTGAAATGTCAATGGTTTTTACGTGCTCAAATTAAACACGGGACCTACGTTTTATCGTCTGTCTACGATAGGACTAGGAACTCGATCACACCTACACTAAGATCGGGGATCTCTGGAAAAATATCCAGATGGTTCCACGAGGAAGCGAACCTGGTACCTTTGGCACGAGAGATGAGCACCGAAACTCTACGTCACAGAGACATCTCCCCCATCCCTTGTGCTTTGTAAAAGTGTTAAATGTCCTTCGGTCCTAATTTCTTCTGCGATTAGTTTTTGCATGCCAGGGTGTCTAAGCAGACAGATGAGTAGGTTCTATGAAGGCAGTGATCTGTAGTAGGTGCTTGCTGGTTTTCTAAGATTTCTTCTTAAGTTTCTTCTTTCAACGCTTCATATCGACCACTAGTTAAACTACTCTTTGTGATTTGTATGTGATCTGAGCACAAGAGCGATTGTACGTTGTGCCAGTTATGCACCTACAAGTTGGCCAGCACATTCGATTTCTGCGATTTTGTTTATTTACTAGGGTAGTCTTCCTCGATCTCTACCTCAGTCGTCTCTTACGACATGCCTTGTAGGTCGAACTGCTACTAATCTTGGTTCCTTTTGAGAGCTCCCCTTGAGCATTTTATCCAGAGACCCCAAGGATTGTTGCCGGTGCTACGGGATTCGTGCTTTGTGCAATACTCTAGGCAGGTGTCGGACCATATCTGCGGAGAGGACCAGGCCATATGGAGTAAAACCCGGTGCAATGAAGTCAATCCTTCGGCTCAGGACCGTGCGGTATATTTTTTTCAGTAGGATGCAAGTCTTCGAAATCTTCCTTCTTCTTCTCTTCCACCATTTACTTCTTTATAAAAGTGTTGGAGGAGATGGAAACGTAGTAATCTTGTGTGCTTGTTTTAAGGCACTTTGTAAGCTGATATTCATGTTTGTAAGGCTGTTCTTGAAGCCGTCACTCCATCTTTTACGTGGTCTTCCTCTTGCTTTGTACTCATTATACTTTTTATGTGGGGCTCTCTGTGGTAGGCGATACCAGAGCATTCTTGTCAGGTGTCTAAACCATTTAATTTGTTGTTCTTTTATGAATTTCTCTCAAATGCCGCCTTAAATGTTTAAAATTGTAGTTTGATCCCTCCCCCTCCTCCTTTACGGTTCCGTCTGATGTGCCGCCTCTCTGTATCATAGCATGGCGCAGTCCTGCTCCGACTTTCGACCCTTTGGAAAAGATTATCATAAATTGGTTAGCAGATGCTATATCAAGATTATGTTGGCGTTCGAGAGGTCTGTTTGTGACAGTTAACAAACACTTAACACGGATCTGATCAAAACCTTTCACAGGATTACTTCCTCGTGTCCATCTCCATCAAGAGGAAGAATATGGCATTATCAATTTTAAAAATGCACGGTTAAGAATTGAATGAAACAGTGGCTCGTGTAGTGCCGGGGGCCCCCTAGGGAAGCAAAGAATAGTACCACTGTGACCTACCAAGGCATATCGTAAAAGGCGACTGATGTAGAGATCTAAGAAGCTATCCTAGTAAAGAAAAAGCGTTGCAGAAATCGCATGTGCTGCCCTACTTGTAGGCGCATAACTGGTACAACGTACAATCGCTCTTAGGCTCGGATCATACAAATCACACGAGTGGTTAACAAGTCTTCGATATGGAGAGTTCGAAGAAGAAGAAGCTAATGGCGCCCTCAATATCGCATTGGCTTTCAATTTCTGGACAGTAACAAGGTCATTTTTATTAAACTTTTTTTAAATCTCACTTCAAAGATAATCGTTCTCAAAATCATCATCAAGTTTTTAATCTCACTTCAAAGATAATCTTTCTCAAAATCATCATCAGTTTTAATCTCACTTCAAAGATAATCTTTCTCAAAATCATCAAGTTTTTAATCTCACTTCAAAGATAATCTTTCTCAAAATCATCAAGTTTTTAATCTCACTTCAAAGATAATCTTTCTCAAAATCATCAGTTTTAATCTCACTTCAAAGATAATCTTTCTCAAAATCATCAAGTTTTTTAAACTCACTTCAAAGATAATCTTTCTCAAAATCATCAAGTTTTTAATCTAACTTCAAAGATAATCTTTCTCAAAATCATCAAGTTTTTAATCTCACTTCAAAGATAATCTTTCTCAAAATCATCAAGTTTTTAATCTCACTTCAAAGATAATCTTTCTCAAAATCATCAAGTTTTTAATCTCACTTCAAAGATAATCTTTCTCAAAATCATCATCGTTTTTAATCTCACTTCAAAGATAATCTTTCTCAAAATCATCATCGTTTTTAATCTCACTTCAAAGATAATCTTTCTCAAAATCATCAAGTTTTTAATCTCACTGATCTCCGAGAAACAATCTCTGAGAGCTACAGAGATGTGATTGTACAGAAGAATGATGAGAATCCCATAGGCTGCTAAAATGACAAACGTTGAGGTGTTGAATGAGGTCAAGACACAGAGAAAGCTTGTTATCAATATAAGAAAAAGGCAATCAACATTTTTCGGACATGTGATGAGAAAGTGAGGTTTAGAACACATTGTGACAACTGATAAAATCGAGGGTAGACGAGACAGGGGAAGACAGAGAGAGAAAATTCTGGATGGCCTGACTTCGTGGTACAGAAGAACGTCAACATCTGAGTTGATAGCAAACACAAAAAAACAGAGATTTGTGGAGATCCATGATCGCCTACGTCAGCCGGCATGGCACCTGATGATGCTGAACTCCTTGCAGAGAATTCCAAGTTAAGTATTGAGTCATTCTTGTTTGTTTGTTTCTTTGTTTGTTAGTTAGAGGGTGTGCTAAACCACAGCCAACTCTAGATAACTAGGCCAGAAAATTGACTGGGAGTTTCCTGACCTAGATCAGAAAAGGGGCCGGAAAATATAGATGTTTGATAGAACACTACAAGATTTTTTGCAGTTTTACGCAATTCTGTGAGTATAGTTATTTATTGGTGAAAAATATTACTATATTGATATTCCTTATTGTTAACCTCAACTTGTTGCATAATATAACTTCGATTTAGCATTTTGTGTTGATTTTAAAATGAATTCGTCTACATACACCAATACTGGAATGCGAGGTCACGTGGTCTAGGTGGGTCTGATTTCCCCGAGTCCGAAGGCCCATGTTTATAGTTGGTCTAGTTAAACACTCTATGCGACGAGACACGCTCGTTTCAATCTAAGAAAATGTATTATTTAAAATATCAGATCTTATTTTCTTCTTTCTGATGTGGTTCTGGGTCATCATCGGTGCCGTGCCGGCTGGCGTGTCCTGGGACTAGTCTTAACACAAAATAATTCTTTTGTTGAGTATTCTGTTTGTTCTGTTCTAGTATGTGTGTATAGTATAGACTTTTGTGTTCATCTGGTGTATGTGTGTGCGTGTGTGCGTGCGCGAGGGCGTGTGTGTGTCTGTATGTGTGCGTATGTTCGTGTGTGTATGTTTCTGTGTGTGTCTGTGTGGGTGTGTGTCTACGTATGTTTGTGTGTGTCTCTGTGTGTGTGTGTTTCTATGTGTGTTTGTGTGTTGTGTGTGTCTGTGTGTGTGGTCTAGTTTCTGAATAACCAAACACTCCTATATAACGAAATGAACGCTGGCTGAAGGGAGATAAGAAGAAACGAAGGGGTCTAATAAAGAAAAAAAAATCAATTAAAGAGCAGCTAAGGGGCATAACCAAAGCTAGACAATCAGACAATATGGGAACGAAAATCGAAGACAAGTGCGCGAAAGACATCCATGAAAAGAATTCATCTCGTCTGTTCTGCGTTCGAGAGAAGAAGATTTCGTCTGTTCTGCGTTCGAGAGAAGAAGATTTCGTCTGTTCTGCGTTCGAGAGAAGAAGATTTCGTCTGTTCTGAAATCTAGTCACACATCTTAATCCGATCACAGTTCTTTTATCACCGTACACCATTTAAAAAATCACACAAAACAAAACCAGATTTTTGTCGACTTTCAAATTACCTTCCCCTCTCTTCCCACTCTCCCTCAAGTCCTACACCCAATCATAAAATGACACGTGGAGGTATTGAATGAGGTAAAGACACAGAGAAAGTTTATCATCAAAATAAAAAGAAAGAGACAGTGATCATTTTTCGGACATGTGATGAGGTAGGGAGGTTTAGATCACATTGTGACAACCGGTAAAAGCGAGGGTAGACGAGACAGGGAAGAACAGAGAGAAAATGTTGATAGCCTGAATTCATGGCACGGAAGACCGTCAACATCTGAGATGATAGCAACAATTTTTTTCCGATCCAGGCACTTGAGCTTTTCAGCTCTTCGCTCGGTGCCATGGACATCGTAACCCTTCGGTTCGGTGCCACGAACACCGTAAATCTGGGGAATCTGTCGCTTTTTCTGCCATCCCGCGGAATTGAACCCGCACACACAGAGGATAGTCACCCGTAGTCCAACGCGCTACGAACATGCTGGGCAGACGGGCATAGCAAACATTAGAGACAGAGATTTGTGGAGATCAAATATAGCCTTCGCCAGTAGGCACGGCACAGTTGATGATGATCGTAATTAGCCGGTATACTATCTATGGGTCATCTTTAAAATATCCGTCAGCCGGTATATCTGCTCTAAAGTGCAAATAGGTTAACTGCTTATGTTTAACACTCATACGTTGTCGCTAAGAATATCCATATTCTTAGGTCTACACACAGCCCACTATAAACTCATACGACCAGCGGAGTCAGGTAAAAATTCTAGGAAATAAGACCCCAACCGTCGCGCGAGACAACTATAAACTTATGGACCTACGGACTCAGGTAAGAATTATGGGAAATCAGACCACAACTACACCACGTGACCTTCCATTCCAGCAGTGGCGGCTCGTGATCATTTTTGTCTATGGGGCCAGACAGAAATTTTGGGAAAAATCATGGTTTCGGTTAGGTTATATTTTAATTTATAAAATAATAAATACACGTCACACCTTATTTTTGGTGGGCCTGGCCCCACTAGCCCTTAATGACGAGCGCTCACTGAGTCAAGCCCTGATAAAGAAAGATAGATTCTAGTCAACTTCTGTCAATGTTTATCTATCAAAACTAAAAATAATGTAGTTTTACAAAGCATCCACAACCAAATAGATGTTTATTCTGTGGATGCACTTTGCAAACTATCTTATGTCGTATTTCAACCCTTTCGCTCTGTGATGAGGAGTCGCCCGGCTCAGCGTAGTTCGTAGCGCGTTGGACGACGGGTGACTAGCCCAGTGGGAGTGCGGGTTCAATTCCGCGGGCTGCAGATAACCACAGGTTCCCCAGATTCACGGTGTTCGTGGCACCGAACCGAATGATTACTATGTCCATGGCACCGAGTCGAAGAGCTGAAAGCTCAAGTGCTTCTGGATCGGGGGAAAAATGCAGGAGTTAGGGTAATGAACGAGCTGATAGATTGGTGGCTTGGCTATAATATCAGAGGAGCTGCCATGTATCGAATGAAAATAACAGATGCATACTTAATCCTAACTAAATGTTTAATCTTCTTTTTTTTTTTCGATTCAGAAGCACTTGAGCTGAAAGCTCTTCGGCTCGGTGTCATGGACATCGTAACCCTTCGTTCGGTGCCACGAACACCGTAAATCTGGGGAACCTGTACCTTTTGTGCCAGTCCGCGGAGTTGAACCCGCACATACAGAGGACTTGTCACCCGTAGTCAAACGCGCTACGAACACGCTGGACACACGAGCTTAATATTTTAAAACACATATTGTGCTTATGAAAAAGCCGATAGATAATGTTATAAAGATAATCTTTTTTCTATAAATTGTGATTAGCTTTCAAGACGACGAGTAAAATATGGCGCCAGGATGTAACAAATGCGCCATGGTGCTTGTGTGCACCGCGTTGGACAACTCTATCTTAGTGTATCAAGTGTCACTCATTTGACATGTCTAGACCTTAGTGTATCAAGTGTCACTCATTTGACATGTCTAGACCTTAGTGTATCAAGTGTCACTCATTTGACATGCCTAGACCTTAGTGTATCAAGTGTCACTCATTTGACATGTCTAGACCTTAGTGTATCAAGTGTCACTCATTTGACATGTCTAGACCTTAGTGTATCAAGTGTCACTCATTTGACATGTCTAGACCTTAGTGTATCAAGTGTCACTCATTTGACATGCCTAGACCTTAGTGTATCAAGTGTCACTCATTTGACATGTCTAGACCTTAGTGTATCAAGTGTCACTCATTTGACATGTCTAGACCTTAGTGTATCAAGTGTCACTCATTTGACATGTCTAGACCTTAGTGTATCAAGTGTCACTCATTTGACATGTCTAGACCTTAGTGTGCAGGGGAGACAATTCCACTTGAAACGTTGAGTGTGGAATGAACCAACAACTTTGCCCGCCTGCCCAGCGTGTTCGTAGCGCGTTGGACATGCCCTTGTGAGTGCGTTTCAATTCCGCGGGCTGGCAGAAAAGCCACAGGTTCTCCAGATTTACGGTGTCCGTGGCACCGGACCGAAGAGTTATACAGTAATGTCCATGGCACCGAGCTGAAGAGCTCAGGCTTCTGGATTGAGACCCCCAAAACCCACAATTTTCTTGTGTCCGATAGTCTCTGTAGCGTAGAGGTTAGGTGATTGCCTCTTGTACCAAATGTAATAGGTTCACTCCCACGTGAAGCAATCGGTATACTTTTCCAGAGATCCCTGATCTCAGTGTAGGAGAGATCGAGTTCCAAGTCTATATCGGAGACGGACGATAAAACGTAGGTCCCGTGTTCAATTTGAGCCCGTAAATGAACCTTTGGCAGCTCAAAGTCGAGAAGAGCAGACTGAAAGCCACCGCCCTTCGCCCGCGTGCCCAGCGTGTTCGTAGCGCGTTGGACTACGGGTGACAAGTCCTCTGTATGTGCGGGTTCAACTCCGCGGACTTGCAGAAAAGCTACAGGTTCCCCAGATTTACGGTGTTCGTGGCAACGAACCGAAGGTTACGATGTCCATGGCACCGAGCGAAGAGCTTTCAGCTCAAGTGCTTCTGGATCGGAAAAAAGAAAAAAGCCACCGCCAAGCAAAATTCATTATAAAAGATTAAAAATAAAATTCATGCAAATACATTACCCTCTTCAAAATGGCATCGGGACCTCACCGGTGCTAGGAGTTCGTGCACTGTAGCTGAGATCTTCCTGTGTAAGTAAGAGATCGGAGCACATATGGTTACTTACCGAAGTGCAATGATGATGGTCCTATCAATCAATTGATCAATCAACCTACTTGTGTTCAAGTTGATAGGCGAATACTTGCGCAATATACAGTTTAAATATCTTTATGTTACTAATTTGTATCTATAATTAAGAATTAAAAGTGTGACTGTACTGTAGATATTTGATGCAACATTAGCACAAGATGTATCAAGAATTGAAAGTTTGACAGTACTGTAGACATTTGATGCAACAACAGCACAAGATGTATCAAGAATTGAAAGTTTGACAGTACTGTAGACATTTGATGCAACAACAGCACAAGATGTATCAAGAATTGAAAGTTTGACAGTACTGTAGACATTTGATGCAACAACAGCACAAGATGTATCAAGAATTGAAAGTTTGACAGTACTGTAGACATTTGATGCAACAACAGCACAAGAACAACAGCACAAGATGTATCAAGAATTGAAAGTTTGACAGTACTGTAGACATTTGATGCAACAACAGCACAAGATGTATCAAGAATTGAAAGTTTGACAGTACTGTAGACATTTGATGCAACAACAGCACAAGAACAACAGCACAAGATGTATTAAGAATTGAAAGTTTGACAGTACTGTAGACATTTGATGCAACAACAGCACAAGATGTATCAAGAATTGAAAGTTTGACAGTACTGTAGACATTTGATGCAACAACAGCACAAGGTGTATCAAGAATTGAAAGTTTGACAGTACTGTAGACATTTGATGCAACAACAGCACAAGATGTATCAAGAATTGAAAGTTTGACAGTACTGTAGACATTTGATGCAACAACAGCACAAGATGTATCAAGAATTGAAAGTTTGACAGTACTGTAGACATTTGATGCAACAACAGCACAAGATGTATCAAGAATTGAAAGTTTGACAGTACTGTAGACATTTGATGCAACAACAGCACAAGATGTATCAAGAATTGAAAGTTTGACAGTACTGTAGACATTTGATGCAACAACAGCACAAGATGTATCAAGAATTGAAAGTTTGACAGTACTGTAGACATTTGATGCAACAACAGCACAAGATGTATCAAGAATTGAAAGTTTGACAGTACTGTAGACATTTGATGCAACAACAGCACAAGAACAACAGCACAAGATGTATCAAGAATTGAAAGTTTGAAAACACATTAAAGACTAGCAGTAAGAAGTTAAAATTAAAATAAATTGATAACTTGCCAATTACACGGCCATATTTTTACAACTTCAAGTTATCGATTTATTTTAATTTTAACTTCCTTACCTGTGCTAGTCTTTATTGACAGCTATATATAGCTTTATTTACTAATATGTTATGTTGTGTATATACAACTATCCAAATTGTTAAGTTACGTATATGTTAGTGAATCACATCGGATGTCTGAGAAAGCTTTGTGTGCATCAAGCTTCTTTAATGAATGTGTTTGCTTTGTATTGTACAGAGTGTTCAAGATAATTGCAGCCCCATTGACAAATCGAAAGTTGCCAGATAACCTATCGCGTTGTGTTTATTAACTATTTAAACCGGTTCTGACGAGCTCGTCCTACGTCACATTTGTTCATCGCCCTTTCCGCACTACAATTAGACACCGTCACACAACCTTGACCTATACTACGTCATAACTGAACCTTTTCATTTCCATACATATATGCCAGATTAGCTCCATTCGTAGGCTGCTTTTAAATTGAACACCCTGTATAATGAAATACTTAGTTGCAGTGGCGGCTCGCGGTTATTTCTTTTGGTGGGGCCCGGCAAACATTTCGGAATAATTGGGGTTTTTGGAGTATTTACTATTTCTTGTCTATTCCGGGAAGTTATTACTCCTTTCTCTCTCTCTCTCTTCCTCTCTCTCTTTATTTCTCTCTTCCCTCTCTCTTTATTCTCTTATTTCTCTCTTCTTTATTTCTCTCTCTCTTTATTTCTCTCTTTCTCTCTCTTTATTTCTCTCTCTTTATTTCTCTTCTCTCTTTATTTCTCTCTCTCTTTTTTCTCTCTTTATTTCTCTCTCTTTATTTCTCTCTCTTATTTCTCTCTCTCTCTTTATTTCTCTCTCTTTATTTCTCTCTCTTTATTTCTCTCTCTCTCTTATTTTCGCTTCTCTCTTTATTTCTCTCTCTTTTTTCTCTCTTTTCTTCTCTCTCTTATTTCTCTCTCTCTCTCATTTACTCTCTCTCGAGCACGCAATCACCGCTTAGACTGATGTACCAGATTTTCCCATAAATTCTGCTTTCATGTGAAAATCTGATTCATGCAGCATTAGCATGTGTGTATTTCGTCACACCTTTAGCGCCATTTGGAGCCCTGGTGCTTATCCTTCGGCGATGTGTCCGGTTTTAGCTAGCGTTTACTGGGTTCGCTCTCCGTCGCCTCGGGTTGTCCCCAGCCAACCTGCAAAGCAGCAGGTTGCTATTTTCTTTTAAGGTAGCTACCCTTAGACAACCTTCCTCCCGGGTTGTTGAGCGTCATCTGCCCAGTTTGCCAGTCTTTTTTTAGACTGCTTGGTTTGCCTGCCGTCCAGTTTTGTGTACGGTTTGCTCCACTGGCCTTTGATTGTCCCCAAACAACTACAAGGCAGTAGTAATCTGTGAGGGGAAACGCGGTTATTGCTCTCTGGATGGAGACCCCATCCTCGACGCTCGCCACCTCGCGTTTCATTTTGGTGCCCATTCGCCCATTTCTGCTTGTGCACTCGTCCACCGACTGGGCCCGTCCCTTTTTTCCCGTCACTTGTGCTCATATTGTTCTACTGGGCGATAAGTTACCCATTTCTATCTCACTGTGCACAGTTTATCACCATTCGGTAGGAACTTTGCACTGGATTCAAGCCTCTGCTGTGCTTTCCAGTTTTTCTGCACAATTGGGGCGACCGCTCACCCCTAAGTTTGCCACGCCTTTTCGACGCTCTATCATCAGCACCGTGCATGTCTGTCCACACCGGTGGGCTCCCCTGTCTATCGTCCGTGTGCGTGTTCGCGCTACTTTGATGCCTGCTCACCGTGTTTATCTGTTTTCTCACCGTGCTCACATCTTCTATGCCTCAATACTGTCATGACACGCAACTCAATTCGAGCTCCTACCTCGTGGCTCCGAGTTTCGCCCGATATGGGCCCAGTCTCTTCTCTGGATGCACCCTTCATCCCTTTATGTTTATTTATTCAGCTTTTCCCATAAGTTGGGAGATATGTGCATTAATAGTCACTTTGAGATTCTGCTCGTCTGTGTTGCGAGCGGATCTCATCCAATGTAACTGCGTCTGCATCACTACTTATACCAGAGTAGCTCTCCTCGATCCCTACGCTTAGCCAGATAAGAACAGTTGTCCGTTTCAAGGTCACCACGTGGACGTGGGGTAGAATCTCGGTTAGTGCCAGCTCACTAATCCTGGCGCGACGTTGTCCCTATGTGCGTTAGACCCCATTATCCCGTTTAGGAAAAGAACAAAAGCTTCTGTTCTGCAACAGCTTGATACTAAAGAGAGTTGGCTATTAAATAATATAAAATCAAGGACAATTAAATATTTCGGACAGATCAAATGACAGGAGCGCCTAGAGAATATTTAAAAAAAAAAAGACTTGTCTGGAACGGAAATTGAAAATACGGCGCCCACATGACAACAAACCACGAACTTGTGAAAGATAAGGGCATCGTAAACATATTGCCATTATGTCTCCGTATGTATTCGTCCATATGTTAGTGGGTTTTTTAATTCGTCACTCCTGTTGTTCATTTGCTTGATAAAGGCCTTATTGGTCGAAGCGTTGCTATATATTGTCATTGTTTTTGTAATTTGTAAAACTACAGTACTTTGTTATTACGTGTTTGTCATTAAAAGGGTAAACTAGCTAAACTAGATCAAGTAACGTCAGTCGACAGGTCAGAGTTCACGGAAGCGGACGTACAGGGGAATCAAGCTCAAAGGTCAGGAATGTTGTTTGATTTATTGCTGTAGAGAAGATGTATTAATGCAAGGGCCAATTCCATAAAGCTAATATTATTATAAGAAGGTTTGTTATTTAATACCATTACTTTCTATAATTGTATACTATTTTTATATAAAATTGGGGATTCAATCGATAATTAAACGAACTATTTGAGCTAGAGTCCTCGTTTATCTGAGAAGTAGTTTGGCTGTGTAAGAATGAATATATCTTCCAGCGAATGAAAATGGCATTGTTTTGGCAATTATTATTGCAATAGCGATCAAAGGTCAGAGGCCGCAATGTAGGAACTGGTAAACTAGCCCCAGAAATAGTGCACGGCACAATGCTTGAAGTATTAGAGGCAAAATTCAGTATATATATAGTATTTTTAATAAGGAGATATTATATAAATAAAGGATTGTTATATTGTTCTGATATAATATTTATATTTTAGTGTTATATATCCAACTGTCAAAGCTAATCAGTGTCAAGTTAAAAGTAATAATTACGAAAAATAATTTCTAAAATAATAAGTACACGTTAATTCTTTTGGGTTTGGTAGGACCGGTTCTTACAGGCCCCTAATGACCAGAGGCGTATACAAATTAGGGTAAAAGATTAGAATTTCAAATTTCAGACTGTGTATGAAATTTTAGGTTATATATCAACTTTCAATACTAATCAGTATCTCGTTGAAAGTAATAATTATGAACAAATAATGTCTAAAATAATAAGTACAGGTTACTCAATATTTTTGGTGAGGCGCGCCTCTGCATTCCAGTATTGGTGTATATAGACGAATTCCTTTTAAATCAACACAAAATGCTAAATCGAAGTTATATTATCCAACAAGTTAAGTTTAACAATAAGGAATATCAATATTATGAATATTTTTCACCAATAAATAATCACAGACTGACAGAATTGAGTAAAATTGCAAAAAAAAAAGCTTGCAGTGTTCTATCAAACATATATATTGTTCAGCCCCCAACGTAAGCTAGGTCAGGATTTTCCGTCAGTTGTCAGGCCCAGCTAGAGTTGGCTGTGTGTGAGCTCGCATTCCAGTATTGTTGTATAAAGACGAATTCTATTTAAAATCAATACAACATACTAAACCAAGGTTATATTATGCAACAAGTTAAGTTTAACAATAAAATATCAGTATTATTAATATTTTTCATCAATAAATAACTGTAGGTCCATAGAATTGACTAAAATTGCAAAAAAAACTTGCAATGTTCTTCTTCTTTTGTCGTCACACTGCTACCGGGTTGTTGCCCAGTGTCGTGGTTTTCTGTTTTTGTCTTGTGCTGTTCTGGTGGCTTGGGTGATTGTTATTTTTGCTCTTTCACGGGATTCTGCTATACCATCTAACCGCCTTCTTTCCTGATGTTCTGTTGTAGAAAACTCTGTTTACTGTGGAGTTTAGATACATTCTTATTAAGTGGCCAAACCACTTCATTCTTTGTTTCTCTATGTAATTCAAGCAAGGTTCTGTGCCAATTTCTTTTTATGCTGATATTGGTGACTCTTTTCTGGTGTTCTATCAACCATATACAATATCCCCCAACTCAAACTAGGTCAGAGTTTCCCCGGTCAGTTATGTGGTCCAATATTAGAGTTAGCTGTGGTCCTACACAACAACCGATTTTTATTAACGAATTCCAACCATCCTACAACGTATTCTTATTTCTGTCACCGCTTTCCTGTCTATGTCAGATAATGAATGACAAACCACGATCATGAAAACACTTTCATTACCATGGCCCCCAGAAAATTGATGTTACCCTGTCTGATGGTCTTCACATTTTCTCTTGTGCGTGAAGTCAGTGACACGTACTGTCTATTCACAGGAGTTTTTCAATCAACGATCAAATTTAGCATTTCGCGGTTAGTTTGTCGTTTCCTAGCAACAGGAAACCATCTTGGAAATAGAACCCGGATCTCTAAAACCATCAAAGCAGCGTCTATGCATTTGATTATCGTGTATTATACTGAGTTCTAAGGCAAAGAGTTTATTAATTTTCTGTATTTATGACCAGCACACCTTCATATGGGTGTGAAGTATGGACATTTAACAAGGCAGTGGAAAAATATATATGTGCTTTGGAATATGTGTTACAGAAGAATCATCCGTATATCTTGGACAGAGAAGAGAACAAATAGATATATATACAGAAGGAACTCAAAATCAAAGAAAACTGACTGATGCTACAAATAAGAAAATTGATGTATTTTGGACATTTAAAGAGACATGAAGGGTTGGAGAAGACTATTAGGGAAGGATGTATCCCGGCAAAGATGAGGGAAAGAAGACCAGGGAGAAGATGGATTCGGGATATAACTGATGATCCCCTCGCCTGCCCAGCGTTCGTAGCGCTTGGACGAGGGATGACAATCCCCTGTGAGTGTGGTTCAATTCCGCGGGCTGGCAGAAAAGTCACAGATTCTCCAGATTTACGGTGTTCGTGGCTCCGAACCGAAGGGTTGCGGTGTCCATGGCACTGAGCCGAAGAGCTGAAAGCACAAGTGCTTCTGGATCGGAAAAACCACAAAAACCCTGATGATTTGAGCATGACTTCTGCAGAGATGGAACATCTGACATAAAAGAGAAATAAATTCCGAAGGACTGCTAGGGTGGCAAAGTTAGGCTCAGGGCACTCTCTTATTACCCAATAAGACTAGTTCTCGCGAGTCTCATATGCCAGCTGTCCCGCCTCTGCAAAGGTCATGTTCTAATCATCAGTTATATCCTAAATCCAACTTCTCTGTGGTTTTCCTCTTCTCTTGTTTGTCGAAATGCCTCCTTCCATAAGTCTTCTCCAACCTGTCATGTCTCTGTGGTTAAGACGTTTGACTGCCCGTCTGCCCAGCGTGTTCGTAGCGCGTTGGACTATGGGTGACTATCCTTCTGTGTGTGCGGGTTCAATTCCGCTGGATGGCAGAAAAGCCACAGATTCCCAGATTTACGGTGTTCGTGGCACCGAACCGAAGGGTTACGATGTTCATGGCACCGAGCCGAAGAGCTGAAAAGTTCAAGTGCTTCTGGATCGAAAAAAAAGACGTTTGACTTGCGTGCTAATGGTTGTTGGTTCGAATCTGGATTGCGTCGTTCAGTTCACCATGCATTTTACCAGATTGTTGCCGGAGCTACGGCGTTTTTGCAACGCTCTCGGCAGATGGCTTGCAATTTCTGCTAAGTGAGACGGAGCTAAATGTGGGAAATAATGTGAATTTAAAAAACATATCAAACATGAAAAAAATGGGTTTAAAAGCCGAAGGATTGACTTCATTGCACCGGGTTACCCCATATGGCTCAGTCCCTCTCCGCAGAAATGGCACGCCACCTGCAGAGAGTATTGCACAAAGCAAATATGAGCATCTTGAAAACATACTGCGGTCTCGGGTCCATCCATCTTAGCCGCACCCATCTTAGTGTCGGCCAGTCTAAAGCAGTCTTTTCCTTGCTTGGACAAAGGGGATCCCGACAGCGAGAGATCTCTCTATCTTCTCTGCGCTCGTGTGGGTAGAGTTAACCATGGATACGCCCTGTGCTTTCGTAGGTTGCGCCAGATCCATGTAGTCTTAAGTGCATGATGCATCGTCTGTCCGCCAGCCCATCCATCCATTGATCTGTCCATCCATTCATCCACCCAACCATCCACCCATCCGTGTATTCAAGTCCGGACCGCGCCATTCTATTCACGAGTGCAGTTTTTCCCAGAGACCACTAGGATTGTTGCTGGAGCTACGGAGTTCATGCTTTATGCAATACTCTCAGCAGGTGGCGTGCCAGTTCTGGGGAGAGGGACGAGTCGTATGGGTAAAACCCGGTGAAATGAAGTAAATCCTTCGGCTTTTACACCCATTTTAAAATCCATCCATCTATCTATCTATATATCATCCATCTCTCTCTTCGTGTTTTGTTTGACGCATAAGGCTTTAACAATAAATTTCCATTGTTCACTTTCTGCCGCTTTTTTAACAAACTGTTTCTATTGTTAGGCATTTCTCTCTCGCATTGGCCAGATGTGGTTTTACAGAAGAATGATGAGAATCACAGGGACTGTTAAAATGACGAATGTTGAATGAGATCAAGACACAGAGAAAGTTTATCATCAATATAAGAAAGAAGCAGTCATCATTTTTCGGGCATGTGATGAGAAAGGAAGTTTAGAAAACATTGTAACAACCGGTAAAATCGAGGGTAGGCGAGACAGTGAGATACAATTTTGGATAGCCTGACTTCATGGCACGGAAGAGTGTCAACATCTGAGATGATAGCAAACACCAGAGACTTGTGGAGATCCATGATCGCCTATGCCAGCCGGCACAGCCACTGATGATGATAGGCCGGATGTCCCACCTCTGCAGCGTTCATGCTCAAACCATCAGTTACATCCTAAATCCATCTTCTCCGTGGTCTTTCTCTTTGCTGGTTTGTTGTATCTCTGTTTGTCTACTGTATCTGTGGTATAGATGGTCTCTCCGTCTACTGTATCTGTGGTATTTTTTTTTTCCGATCCAGAAGCACTTGAGCTCTTCAGCTCTTCGGCTCGGTGCCATGGACATCGTAACCCTTCGGTTCGGTGCCACGAACACCGTAAATCTGGGTAATCTGTGGCTTTTCTGCCATCCCGCGGATAGTCACCCGCAGTCCAACGCGCTCAAACACGCTGGGCAGACGGGCTGTATCTGTGGTATAGATGTTGTCTCCGTCTACTGTATCTGTGGTATAGATGTTGTCTCCGTCTACTGTATCTGTGGTATAGATGGTGTCTCCGTCTACTGTATCTGTGGTATAGATGGTCTCTCCGTCTACTGTATCTGTGGTATAGATGGTGTCTCCGTCTACTGTATCTGTGGTATAGATGGTCTCTCCGTCTACTGTATCTGTGGTATAGATGGTGTCTCCGTCTACTGTATCTGTGGTATAGATGGTGTCTCCGTCTACTGTATCTGTGGTATAGATGGTTTCTCCGTCTACTGTATCTGTGGTATAGATGGTCTCTCCGTCTACTGTATCTGTGGTATAGATGTTGTCTCAGACTTTTGTGTGTAGCTTGAAAATGAAACCCAATCCATGCCTGGTCGGGTGATGACCTTCCCTGGATCTTATATTAATATTAGTGGTTTTATTTCCACTTTTATCTTAAGAGTGGTTTTGATAATTACCGCCACTAACCAAAAACTTTCAAGATCTAAGACAATGTCTGACTAGGCCAAAGGTTCCCAAACTTTTTTGGCCCACTGTCCACTTTGCAAGACATACATTTTGTAACCCCTTCCCTATTATAACAGGCTTTTTTGCGTTTTCTGATTTTTCTGATCGTAAGACGGGCATAAGATGAATTAAAATGCAGAATCGCCCGAGTGGTTACCGGGACCCAAATTTGGGGTGTAAAGAATAAACCACTGTTACCTGCCACACATGTCGTAAGAGGCAACTAAGGAGGTTTGGCTGAAATCAGATGCACATGTCCTAAACGTATACAAGTCCATGCGTTTAGGTGCCTACCAAACCAATGTGCAAAGATCTTGGCAAAGATCAAACATTTCACAAGAGTGATTGAAATTGATCGTAAAGAACGAACGCAAAGAAGAAGAAATGCAGAATTACAATTTTAAATTATTCAATTGCAAAATCACGAAAGAATTTATTTTACAATATACATTATTAATTTCTACTATCAGGAGCCACTGACCCCTAGATGGCATGAACGAACAAATGCTTCTGAAATCACTATCGCCCCCTAGGTGGTACCACCCACTTTGGGAACCTATAAACTAGGCCAACAAGTTGAACGAAACAGCTGACAACAAAGTCAAACATTTTCCAAAATCTTATATTCAAAATGGTAAGAGAAAAACTAACCAAGTAGTTACTACCAAAACGGTAAGAGAAAAACTAACAAGTAGTTACTACCAAAATGTAAGAGAAAACTAACAAGTAGTTACTACAAAATTGTAAGAGAAAAAAACTAACCAAGTAGTTACTACCAAAATTGTAAGAGAAAAACTAACAAGTAGTTACTACCAAAATTGTAAGAGAGAAAAACTAACAAGTAGTTACTACCAAAATGGTAAGAGAAAAACTAACAAGTAGTTACTACCAAAATGGTAAGAGAAAAACTAACAAGTAGTTACTACCAAAATGGTAAGAGAAAAACTAACAAGTAGTTACTACCAAAATTGTAAGAGAAAAACTAACAAGTAGTTACTACCAAAATTGTAAGAGAAAAACTAACAAGTAGTTACTACCAAAATTGTAAGAGAAAAACTAACAAGTAGTTACTACCAAAATGATTATGTTTATTACTATATCTTCATATACAGCCACATTTTCTTTATTATCAAATCAATGAAGAGGAGGAATATGAAGATAAGAGGGAGAATATGAAGATTAAGTGGAAGAATATGAAGATAAGAGGGAGAATATGAAGATAAGTGGAAGAATATGAAGATAAGAGGGAGAATATGAAGATAAGTGGAAGAATATGAAGATAAGTGGAAGAATATGAAGATAAGAGGGAGAATATGAAGATTAAGTGGAAGAATATGAAGATAGAGAATATGAAGATAAGTGAAGAATATGAAGATAAGAGGAGAATATGAAGATAAGTGGAAGAATATGAAGATAAGGGAAGAATATGAAGATAAGAGGGAGAATATGAAGATAAGTGGAAGAATATGAAGATAAGAGGAAGAATATGAAGATAAGAGGAAGAATATGAAGATAAGTGGAAGAATATGAATAAGAAAGAATAAGAAAGAATAGGAAGAGATAGGAAGAGAAAGAATATGAATAAGAAAGAATATGAATAAGCAAAAATATCATGAAAGTATGAAAAATAACATGAGGAATAAAAAAACAAAATGAATAGACAAATATGAACAAGTAAATATGAACATATGGAGATGAAATTATGAAAAATAAATTGGAAAATGTGAATCTGAAAATGGATATGCAAAAAAACAAAATAAAGAGAAAATTAACAATTGAAAAATAACATCAAGTGGAAAATGAGGTATAAAATATCTGGTTGAATATACCACCATGTGAAGAGATGGAAGATGGAGAGACGCGATGGTGGTGGTGATGCAACCAACTTTCAAATTGGTAATGTTACATAATCTATTGTAGACAAGAAACAAATTGAAACTCTTTTACAAACCAAATCTATGATGTGATGATTACACTTAATCTGAGCCTGAGATAAAGACAAAAAAAGAATCATTTTTAATGACACAATGTACATAAAAAAAGGGAGGTCTACAGCGAAAGACGAGGATTTGGCTGAATGGATTAGATTGCGGCTACCATGCGGGAGACATGTGTTTAATCCAAGCTACGGAAAAAGATTTTATTCTGTCAGAGGCATAAAAGACAAATTCTAACCTGAACAGTTTTGCAGCAACTGCATTATCCATGTGAGAGCTGCTGTACCGTAGTTGTTAGTGAACTCGCTTCGCAAGGCTGGTGGTCTGGGTTCAGCTCCGCAATGCGCTGGAATTTTCCCGACCCCGACGGCTCTCAGGTCGACCCAGCCTCAACTGGGTACCAGACATGCTCTTGGAAAGTAAAGGCGGCCGGCGTGATGCTGACCACATTACCCATCGTGTGCCGACGGTCAATGAAAATACAGGCTAACACTGTATTGACCTATATACCACGAGGTATGAAAGGGTTCTTTACTTTACTATCCATGTGGCCTTTAAATTCCTCAGGCTCTCGCTGCCCCTCATCCCCATCCTACACCGACCTAAAAAGCGGTATTACAGGCAGTAACAACAGTATTTTGGTGGTTATTTTAACAGCCGAAGGACTGACTTCTTTGCACCAGGTTTGCCCGCCTGCCCAGCGTGTCCGTAGTGCGTTGGACTACGGGTGACTAGCCCTCTGTGAGTGCGGGTTAAATTCTGTGGGCTAGCAGAAAAGCAACAGGTTCCCCAGATTTACGGTGTTCGTGGCACCGAACTGAAGGGTTACGGTGTCTATGGCACCGAACCAAAAAGCTGAAAGCTCAAGTGCTTCTGGATCTAAAAAAAAAGTCACCTGTTTTATCCCATATCCCTCTCCACAGAAATGGCACACCACCTGCTAAGAGTATTGCTTAAAGCATGAACTCCGTAGCTCTGGCAACAATACAAGGGGTCTCTTGAAACAAATGCTATCGTCAACAGAACAGCATGATCCAGATTCAAACCAACGACCTAGAAAACGCAAGGCAAAGGCTTAACCACAGAAATCCCCATAATGTATTTTAGAGACAACAGTGTTGGATTAATATTTTTCCCTAATCTTCGTCACACAATGAGTGATGTGGCCTTCGTCACACAATGAGTAATGTGGCCTTCGTCACACAATGAGTCATGTGGCCTTCGTCACACAATGAGTCATGTGACCTTCGTCACACAATGAGTCATGTGGCTTCGTCACACAATGAGTGAGGTGGCTTCGTCACACAATGAGTGATGTGGCTTCTCACACAATGAGTAATGTGGCTTCTCACACAATGAGTGATGTGGCTTCGTCACACAATGAGTGATGTGGCTTCGTCACACAATGAGTGATGTGCCTTTGTCCCACAATGAGTGATGTGGTCTTTGTCACACAATGAGTGATGTGGCCTTCGTCACACAATGAGTGGTGTGGTCTTCATCACACAATGAGTGATGGGTCTATCACACAATGAGTAATGTGGCTCTCACACAATGAGCGATGTGGCCTTCGTCACACAATGAGTGATGGGTCCAGCCTCACGCCAGTCACCTTTACTTCCCAGTTGCTTTTGTGGTACTCAACTGAGGCTGAATCAGCCTTATGAGCTGTTACGGTTGTAAAATAAATTCCACTTCTACTGTGGAATTTAGCTCGGACCACATGCCTAAGAAGCGAGGGCGCTAATCACTATGAAATCGCAGCTCTAAAAAATCTTTAAACCTTACAGAGGGGGATCGAACACGGGATGTTTCCGTAAGAAAACCCCACCAAATTTAACCATTCAGCCGCTCGCAAATTCAGCCAGAATAAAATGTTAGGTACTGTTTACATATTAAACATTTACAGAATTTAAAATGCCAGCTTTCAAAATATCAGAACACCCGAGTGGTTACCGACGTGGTTCATGTTCGAACCAAAAGAGCGTAAGGTAAACTACTTGACCACTTAGTTATACAGACCTTCTAATCTACATATTACGATGCACAACGAGGCCAAATACTTAGGGCAATTTTCACTGCAGACGGAAGTATCGATAAGGAAATCAGCAATCGATGCACAAAAGCTAATCAGATACTAGGGCGCCTGAGTGGTTACCAGGGCTCAAATTTGTAAAGAATAGAATCACTGTTACCTGTATTATCACGCATGTCGTAAGAGGCGACTAAGGAGGTTTGGATGAAACTGGATGCATGTGTCCACTAGGGATGCTAACCCGAAACAAATGCTTGCAGAAACGGATGCACCAGGCCGTAAGGCACATAACATGGTGCAAAGATCCCTCACAATGAGGAATGGGATAACAGATTCTACGGTCGCCAATCTGTATCGGAGATTTAGCCACGCAGTAAGAATGTCAGACCTACCATCACGAGGTGGCCAAAACTTACTGCGGGAAGAGGTCGGCACAAACCGGGAAGCAGAAATCACAGAAACTATATCCTACAGAACTGCTCCCAGTAAGCAGACTTGAGAAGAAAGAGGTGGCCCACTTACACTAGCGTCCAAGACAAACTGTATGGCGTGTCTGATAATCTGAGGCAGATGGCTGCCTTTATTAAAGAATCAGAAATCCCAATCTAGTGAGAAGCAAGAAGAAAATATCAGAAATATTAATAGATATATACAGCAAACTACTCGTATAGAGTAATACAGTAATACATGAACGTTCCCTTATATTGCATGAAGTATTGCAATACATAAATGTTCCCCTACACTACATGGAGAATGTGACTGAATGATCTTTCCTCTCTACTACATGGCTTAAGCCACAGCCACCTGTAACCATAAGGCTGTTCAGCTCAAAGGAAAATCCCTGAAAATCAGACCCCTCACGTCACATGTTTCACTTACCTTCCAATACTGTTAGATAAAGACAAACTCATTGTTTAAAAAACACAGCATATATAACAAGATAATATAACACTTGAAATTTAACACTCAAGAATATCAGTATCATGAACACACTTTTCATCAATAAAAAAACATAGGCTCGAAGAATTGTGGAAAATTGCTAAAATAAAAACATTTGCGTTTATCCGTCGCCGTTACTGCCTGTAATAACGCTTTTTGGTCGGTGTAGGACACGGGGGACCTGAGCCTGTGGAATTTAATGGCCGCATGGTTAGTGCAGTCGCTGTGAAACTGTTTGGATATTTTCTTTATGCCCTCGTCAGAAAAAATGTCTTGGTCGTACCGTGGATTGAACCGGGACTGCCGCATTGGAGCAGCACTCTAATCCATTAAGCCAATGCTCCACTGCACTGCGTTTTATCATACATATTTTTAATAAGTCAGCCGCCAACATCAACTGGAAATTCCAATTTCCATACTGAACTGAATAGCCATATTGTACCTATTGTACCGAGGGTAACGGTGCAGCAATGCATGAGTCTTTTACTATTCTTTAATTCTGTTTTAGGAAGACCTAGATATACCTGGAGAAGAGAGCTGGAGACTGATATTAACTCTTTCCACGCCCATTTATTTCCTCAATTTTTAAGCAGTTAATTCAAGGAAGTAAAAAAAAAAAAAATTACGATCCCAACTACTTATCAATAAATAAACATATATATATTATTATATACTAAATTGAAGTAAACTGGACAACCTAACAGAATAACAAGGTTAAAAGTACTATAAGTAAAACAGAAGAAGTAAAACTAGAAAGACTTCTTATAAGGAAGCAACTCTATGGCGCAGTGTGCGGCTTAAAGCGTCAACGGACTTCCGCCATGGCGCAGAGTGCGGCTTAAAGCGTGGAAAGAGTTAAAAGGATAGGTAAACATGGAAATAATTGGAAAGGATGACAGGAGAGAGGAAGACCTGGAAGAAATTTGTTGAAGACCTGTGCTCCGTTGGGAGTTGAAAGGTGAAGAAGAATTTGTTTTCCTCACAGCATCAGGATAAGAAGAGAAATGTAGAATGAGCTTTTTGTGTGCGCTTCATATATAGTGTTTTTCATTGCCTCTGTTATCTCTGTGGTTTGTATTTGCAGTGGACGGATTTTTGTTGTATATCTACTGTACCAGAGTAGCATTGCTCTGTCTGTTGGTAATCTGCTTTTGTGGCCGAACCATTTAATTTGTTGTTTCTTGATGAAGTTCAGTACTGATGTTGTACCACATTTTTTCCTGTCTTCATTTTTAAACCAGTCTCTTCTTGATACTTCCAACATTTTGCATAGACACTTCATCTCTGTCGTAACTTGTTTTCTTCTATCGTTTGATGTCAGCGTCCAGGTTTGGCACTGATAGCGTAAAGTTGGGAGACTGTGTTGTACAATTCTCTTTTAAAGTTCATGGTGACATGTTATTATTTCAACATTGATACCATTTGACCTATGATTCGATTTGTTTTATTGCATCTATGTTGGATTTCATTAGTTATTCTTTCATAAAAAAATGAAATTAGTGGCATATCCTTCAGGGCGTCGCCATCAAATACAGTTACCGAGTCGTTGATTTTCTAGGCACCACTTATACGTTCAGTAATTTGCCGTTGTTTTCTGAAGGATGAAGTCTATTTTTACATTTAGTTTTTTTTTTTTTTCTTTCGTCCGCTTTCAACTCAGACGAAGTTTCATCTCTGAAACTGATTTTTGCGTGAAAATCTGTTTTCCAATTTCTTACAATGGCAGCAGCGTGCACATTG
Organism: Arion vulgaris; assembly: GCA_020796225.1. Lineage (NCBI taxonomy): Eukaryota > Metazoa > Mollusca > Gastropoda > Stylommatophora > Arionidae > Arion > Arion vulgaris. Next base: position 14,916,583 of record CM036775.1, read on the forward strand.
TAAATTACTTTACACTGGCAGCCGTGTGCTCAATGTACTCGTAATTAGTATTCCCTCGCCATAAAGGCAGATTTTCTCCGACTTCAGAGGTACTCACGTTATCGTCCTGAGTAAGACCAGAGGACTCAAACAAATGCCGGACAGTAGGTTCGAACCCGAGCTATGAGGCGTCTCACAGCTAGCAGGCCGAGCTACTATCAACTACTCTAGGCAGTCCCCCTTTACATTTAGTAAAATCCCCGAAAACACATTTGCTTCCAAATTGCCCACCGTGAAGATTGAACCAGGTACTCTTGGGTTGTGATCAAGCTCACTACCGCTAAGTCACAGACGCCTACTTTTTTCCCCATTAAAAAAATGCTTCATAGATATGTCAAGTTTTAAACTTGATCTAATTGATGTTTGTTGATGGAGATATTTGTAGTGAATTTCTTCTCTAATGAAAGTCATTACTTCGGTTTTGTCAATGTTTATTCTCATGTTGTAGTCATTGCATGTTAACTGGAGTCTGTTTATGTACTATGTGTATACACTTACAGAAATTAACAAATGCTCCCCTCCCACACATGAGTATAGCAATTAATGAATTATTATTGCATACACATGAGTATAGCAATTAATGAATATGCATCACATAATGCAATAATTTGCTACACATGAGTATAGCAATTAATGATTATATTGCATACACTGGTATACAATTAATAATGCTCCCTACACATGAGTATAGCAATTAATGAATTACATGTATAATTCCCTACACATGAGTAAAGCAATTAATGAATTATTTCTACCATGAGAAGCAATTAATGAAGTCTACATAGCAATTAATGAATTCTCCTCTACACATGAGTTTAGTTTAGTCGTCGGATCACCATCACTGCACGTCGAACAAATTAGTCCATAAGTGCTCCGATCTCTCCCTCAGTATGTCCATCAGCGTGTGGCGACTAATGACACCGGTTCTTTGTTGGTTTATAATTTTTCTTTGTCTGCCAGCATAGCGTTCTTGTCGAGCTACATCACACTTAACTTTGAGTTCTTGCAGTCTGGTAAGTGTTGTGGATTCGCCGCTATTATGTGAATCATGTACACACCCTCTCTCCCTTAATGAATTTATAATATCAGCCTGGTCCATTGCTCGCCGCTTTGGACAGCAGCCATACCTGCAAGCTTATCCACGTTCATTCCCCTTACACCTGCATGCCCTGGCACAAAAATAAAACTGATCTTTGTCAGCTTAAGACCTCCCCAGTGACTCTATCCAATGCCTCCGAGCCCATCCTGTTTCAATCTTCCTGAGCATACTCATTAAGTCACTGAGAAAACATGCATGGATAAAAGTCTGTGATTCTGAGCCAAATCATCGTTTTGGTAACCGCCATGATTTCCATAGTGAGACTGCTCGTAGTCAATGCAAAACCACCACTGTCTTCCTTCACAACATCACCTCCGACCTGAGCAGTGAAAGCCCACGAGCTCCGCACATGTCGAATCACCGAACCATCCGTATAAATGATTACATCATGCGCAGATGCGTCCTTAGAAATTAATGCCTGAACCTCTGCCTCCACAACAAGTGGGATGTGTTGTCTGCATTCTTTAGCAAGTTCGATGAATACAGAAAAGGATGTAGCGATTCCTGTTGGCACTGGTATCCATTCTTCACCGGGATCAATGTCTTCAAGTGTACACACCTGTTCAATACAGTCCTCGGCCTGACCCATCCAAGATTTTCCTCTTTTTAACCTATTTCATTTTTGTCTCTTTATTTCCATGTGCAAGGGATGTTGTGTGTCAGCATTGACTTTGAAGGTATGCTCGTGCACGGCTCATCAGTATTCTATACTCCATAGTAGGATAGTCAAGGAGATGCGCATCGCCCTGCACGCGTGTCTTTAGTGACCCAAGTATAATGCGCATAGCCTCGTTCTGTATTCTTTCCAGTCGTTCTATCTGACTATGACTGAGAGTCAGGATCGCCAGCGCATACTCAAGCACAGAAAGGACCAGACCCTGGTATAAAGACAAAGATGGCGCTGTTCACAATCCGCCGCAGCCATTACCCTCATCGCCAGCAAACCTTTCCTTGCCTTCATTATCTACACATGAGTATAGCAATTATTGAATGCTCCCCTACACATGAGTATAGCAATTATTGAATGCTCCCCTACACATGAGTATAGCAATTAATGAATGCTCCTACACAGTATATCAATTAATGAATGCTCCTCACATGAGTATAGCAATTAATGAATGCTCCCTACACATGAGTATAGCAATTAATGAATGCTCCCTACACATGAGTATAGCAATTAATAAATGCTCCCAACACATGAGTATAGCAATTAATAAATGCTCCCTACACATGAGTATAGCAATAATTACATTTTTCAACTGTATAATCTCATAAAGGTTTAAAAATAAAAACTTCTGTGAGTGCCTGTAATACCGCGGTGTAGGATAGCGGGGAGGGCATGTGCCTGTTGAATTTAATGGCCGCATGGGTAGTGCAATTGCGAAACTGTTCAGATGAGGATTTTTATTTATGGCCCCAACGGAAACAAAACTTCTTGTCAATATCAAATATGCAAAAAAGATTGGTTATCAACAACGAACTGGTATGTTGGTCTGCTGGAGTTGTTGAGGCAGGGATAGGAGCTCATATGGACATGGCTGGACGTGCTATGATGATAGTCTTCATTTAATTGATGCCCACCTGCCCAGCATGTTCGTAGCGTGTTGGACGCCGGTGTGACATGCCCTCTGTGAGTGCGGTTCAATTTCGCGGGCTGGAAGAAAAGCCACAGGTTCTCCAGATTTTTTGTGTTCGTGGCACCGAACAGAAGGGTTACGATGCCCATGGCACCGAGCCAAAGAGCTGAAAGTTCAAGTTCTTCTGGATTGGGGAAAATATAACTGATAACTGAATAGTACTCACAATCAACAAACAGAGCTTGGCACACTAAATAATACATCTTGTGTTTAACACATATAATTAATTCACAAATTGGCACAAAATATTTCAAAACTCTGGCATGAGATTCTCTTTCTAACTTCGTACAAGACAACATGCGCCAGGAGGTACATTAGTTTGCTATGTTAAGCGATCGATGTCATGGCACTGGCACATTGGGCATTCCCTGGCATGATTCATCCCCCACTGCAGCAGCCACCCCAAAGTTCCCTTGTTCACTGTACCCATACAAGTTGATTAGTGTACTTCTCTCTCAACCATGAAGACGACACTGTCTGGCATGTCCAAACTTAACTTCTAATTCTCTCAATCAGTCCAGTGTCTGAAACTCGCCCATAACACATAAATGTACGCGAGAAAATTTCCGAAGGACTGTTGGGGTGGTAAAGTTCTGCTCAGGACAAGTTATTTGACAAAGAGTCCGCTTTAAAGTTGCTGCCGCCTGAGTGGTTACAGGGGCCCTAATTTGGGGTGTAAAGAATAGAACCACTGTTACCTGCCACGCATGTAGTAAGAGAGAACAGAAAACATAAAAAGGTACTAATTCTTTGCCATTTGGTAATTGATAAAATAAAATACAATCAAATTCACTGCCTAGCACTTATATATATATTCCTCTTGTACTGAACAAAGGGCCTGCACGTAATTTCTCTGTGTTGCTGTCCTGGGCAACTCGTTCAATCTCTTCCATGGAATTGAGTTTGATATTAGTTGCCTTTTTAGCAAAGTTAATTTCAGGGTTTCCCTCTCTTTCTTGAAACTTTTGCCTCCCACTTCAATGCCTACTTTTGTATTCTTTGATTGCCCATGTGGTGCAGGGCGGGGCCCAAGGGAAGCAAGTTAATTTCAGGGTTTCCTCTCTTTCTTGAAACTTTTGCCTCCCACTTCAATGCCTACTTTTGTATTCTTTGATTGCCCATGTGGTGCAGGGCCGGGCCCGCAAAGGAAGCAAAGTTAATTTCAGGATTTCCTCTCTTTCTTGAACTTCTCACTTCAATGCCTACTTGTATTCTTTGATTGCCTCATTGTAGGCCTACATAGGGAGCAGTAATTTCAGATTCTTCTTTTTGGAACTTTGCCTCTTCAATGCATTTTTGTATTCTTGATTGCCATTGTGAGGGCTAAAGCAAAGTTAATTTCAGGGTTTCCCTCTCTTTCTTGAAACTTTGCCTCCACTTCAATGTCTACTTTTGTATTCTTTGATTGCCCAAGTGGTGCGGGGCCCAAGGGAAGCAAAGTATAGTACCACTGCAACTACAATGCATGTCGTAGAGGCGACTGATGTAGGTCCTAGGGATGCTACGCTAGTAAATAAAAAGCAGCGCAGAAATTGGATGTGCTGGCCTACTTGTGGCGTATAATTGGCACAACCTACAATCGCTTTTAGGCTCAGATCACATACAAATCACATAGTGATTGACAAGTGGTCGATGTGAAGCGTTGAAGAAGCAAGTATTCTTTGATAATTTCTTCTCACGGTATGTCCAACCGTGGCCTCCGGCAACATAGTCTACTAGCTCAGACGAGAAAGCCAAAATTCCTGTTTAAAGTGAGCTGGTTTTTTATAAATGTTTAATAGAACACTGTAAGGTTTTCTGCAATTTTACACAATTCTACGAGTCCGTAGTTATTTATTGATGAAAAATTTTAATAATACTGATATTTCTTAGTGTTAAACTTAATTTGTAACAAAATATAATCTTGATTTAGCATGTTGTGTTGAGGTTAACCTTGATTTAGCATGTTGCGTTGTTTTTATAATGTATTTGTCTTTATTTAACAATACTGGAATTCAAGGCAATGTGCCATTGTGATCTGATTTCCTGGAATTTTTACCTCGGCTCGCTGAAATTATATTATCGGAGGCCACGGCCCAACATATCTCCATCTTCTTCTAATAATAGTTGTTACTAGTGGTTGATCAGACATTTCTCTGATTTCATTCCTTCTCCTGAACTACAACATATACATATCTTCTTCTTCTTTACGTTCGTTCTTTACGATCAATTTTAATCACTCTTTGTGATAAGTTTGATCTTTGCCAAGAACGTGTATAAGTTGCACATTGGTTGTTGGTAGCTCCTAACGTTTAGGACATGTGCATCCAATTTCAGCCAAACCTCCTTAGTCGCCTCTTACGACATGCGTGGCAGGTAACAGTGGTTCTATTCTTTACACCCCAAATTTGGGCCCGGTACCACTCGCGGGACATATACATATACATCTCAAAATATAAATAAGAACAGCTGATTGGGTATAGAATCAGATTGTCAACAAATTCACATTGTCATTTTTACAAAGAGCATCATGGGAAAGCAGTATGAGATCTACTCAGCGTGTCCATGACCTTGGCTAAGGAAGTTACCAATGCCAAAGTTATATTTGTTTTTGAGATACGGCAACTGGAAACCATCTGGTTTGATCTTGTTGACAACGTGAAACTTGTGGTGGATGCGTTTCCTATAAACAGCAGTAAGTGGATGGCGCTTAGAGCAAGTACCTGGAAAAAGTTAAACAAACAGGGTTAAGTACAATAGGCATTAGTACGGAGACAATGGTATCAGAAAAATCACAGCTGTCTGTAACAGAAGTCTGTAACAGTTAGGAAATTTCCGTTGGAGGTGGCTGATTTTTATAGATAAAGTTAATTGCATATCCTTTACAGAACTGTGTGAGTCAACCCCAGCCTTTTAATGCTGTTTGTGATTTTTCTAGGCATTATTACGTTCATATCTGAGGTAAATCTGCATGGCCGGCCTTTTGCTTTGTATCAATTGTATTGGAGTCACATCGTTCTTTGAGGTGCTATGTTCTGTCTGTTGGTAATCTGCTTATGTGGCTGAACCATTTAATTTGTTGCTTCTTGATGAAGTTCAGTACTGATGTTGTAACGCTTTTCCCTTATGTCTTCATTTCTCAACCGGTCTCTTCTTGTTACCCAGCATTCTGCGTAGACACTTCATCTCTGTCGTGACTAGTTTTCTTCTATCATTTGATGTTACCGTCCAGGTTTGGCACTAATAGCACAATATAGCAAGTTTTATAACAATTAAAATATAGTAAGTTTTATAACAATTAAAATATAACAAGTTTTATAGCAATTAAAACATAGCAAGTTTAATAGCAATTAAAATATAGCAAGTTTTATAGCAATTAAAATATAGCAAGTTTTATAGCAATTAAAACATAGCAAGTTTAATAACAATTAAAATATAGCAAGTTTTATAGCAATTAAAATATAGCAAGTTTTATAACAATTAAAATATAGCAAGTTTTATAGCAATTAAAATATAGCAAGTTTTATAACAATTAAAATATAGCAAATTTTATAGCAATTAAAATATAACAAGTTTTATAGCAATTAAAATATTGCAAGTTTAATAGCAATTAAAACATAGCAAGTTTAATAGCAATTAAAATATAGCAAGTTTTATAGTAATTAAAATATAGCAAGTTTTATAGCAATTAAAATATAGCAAGTTTTATAGCAATTAAAATATAGCAAGTTTTATAGCAATTAAAATATAGCAAGTTTTATAGCAATTAAAACATAGCAAGTTTTATAGCAATTAAAATATAGCAAGTTTATAGCAATGAAGTCCTTTTCAGGCCTACATCCAGATCAACGCCAAGATTTCTTCTCAGGACTTAACAAACATACCAGAGCACAATACTCAACAAACAGTAATTTTTTAGTACTAGTCCCAAGCCACATAGCCACCACCAAGACAAAAAAAGGACAATACGTTCTGATATAACCAAAAAGACATCCATCTTAACTGATTGGCTACGAATTGAAAAATGGGTTGTGGCTGAATTAAATTTATGTCATATTTTCCCATTGCAGGTTTATGTACAAATTCAGCTGCAGTTTCCTTAATTATTAACAGATTTTTATGAGTAATATACCATTTTGTAGGTAAATGAATTTTCTTTAAAACAGATCTAAAAGAAATATACAGTAGTGTTCCCAGCGGCTTATGGGAGCCAATCAGTTGAGTTGAAAAGGGTTAGCCTCGACCACATAGAGGCTTAATCCACCACTTTACAAACATACAACAAAAACCAACAATTAAAATATGGCAATGCCGAGTGGTTACGGGCCCAAATTGGAGTGTAAAGAATAGAACCACTGTTACCTGCCCCACATGTCATAAGAGACGACTAAGGAGGAGGAGTTGGAGCTAGCTACCCCACCCGTAAAAACAATAGATGGCTACAGAAACCACAACCAAGGAAACTCATAGCCCGCCACCCAAGGAAGAATAAGGACCCCCACAAGGAGAAAATGGGGAGAGAGTGAAGAGATCTGCAAAAGATGGCCTTGGATAGACGGGTTTGGAAGGCCTTGGTTACAGACCTATGCTTCCCTAGGGGCGAAGAGTGAAGAAGAAGAAAATATGGCAAGAGTTTTGACAAACAAAGTAACAAACAAAAAATGGGTGGACATCATTCGGAGATCACATCTCAAGAAAATGACTTGGCTGTACACGCCTGGACATGCTGGGTAACGAGCGTGCTGACTCTCTTGCAAACAGTGTCCCGACTCAAGTGGGCAGAAGCATGGACAGAGCCGATATCATCAATGCAGTACGCTCTCAATTGTGTGACATGGGCGGGTCTCAGACACTGGAGCGAGTTCGAGAATTAGGCGCTAAGTTTGGACATGCCAGACAGTGTCGTCTTCGTGGTAGAGAGAGAAGATATAGTAATCAACTTCTCATGGGTACTGTGAGCAAATGGACTTTGGGATGGCTGCTGCAACGGAGGACAGAGCACGAATGGAATGCCCAATGTGCCATGACGTCGATCGCATAACATAACATAATAAATACTAACCTGCCATTCCTCACATTGTGGATGCTGTGCCAGCCTGAACAAGGCATACGCATTATACAACTGGAAAAACTGCACACAAAAAAACAAGAGATAGAGATATGAGATGCAGATCACTAATAAATATTTATGTGTCAACTATAACATAAAGAATAAATATTTATGTGTCAACTATAACATAAAGAATAAATATTTATGTCATATAACATAAAGAATAAATATTTATGTGTCAACTATAACATAAAGAATAAATATTTATGTGTCAACTATAACATAAAGAATAAATATTTATGTCAACTATAATAAAGAATTAAATATTTATGTGTCAACTATAACATAAAGAATAAATATTTATGTGTCAACTATAACATAAAGAATAGGGGGACTGCCTAGAGTAGTTGATAGTAGCTCGGCCTGCTAGCTGTGAGACGCCTCATAGCTCAGGTTCGAACCTACTGTCCGGCATTTGTTCGAGTCCCTGGTCTTACTCAGGACGATAACGTGAGTACCTCTGAAGTCGGAGAAAATCTGCCTGTATGGCGAGGGAATACTAATTACGAGTACATTGAGCACATGGCTGCCAGTGTAAAGTAATTTACAATGTGCACACTGCTGCCATTGTAAGAAATTGGAAAAACGGATTTTCACGCAAAATCAGTTTCAGAGATGAAACTTCGTCTGAGTTGAAAGCAGACGAAAAAAAACAAACATAAAGAATAAATATTTATGTGTCAACTATAACATAAAGGGGCACAAATAATAAACCGACATTCAACTTAAATAACAGAAATCAGTAAACAGAAAGTCTATATTTCCCTTATTAACTTATTGGCTCCCCATGAGCCACTGGGAGTGCCACTGGGTATTTCTTTTAAATCCATTTTAAAGAAAATTCATTTACCTACAAAATGGTATATTACTTATAAAAATGTGTTAATAATTAAGAAAACTGCAGCTGAATTTGTACATACACCTGCAATGGGAAAATATGACATAAATTCAATTCAGCCACAACCCGTTTTTCAATTCGGTAGCCAATCAGTTAAACAATTATTTTTAAAAGTCCTCTTCTTCTTCTGCAATCAACTTCTGCTATGCAACTACTCCGGTATGTGTCACAAACAGGGCGGTACGCTTGAGGTCTTCACCGGTTCCCCATAGTTTGTCTTGTAGGGTTGTTTCTGTTGGTCAGATCTCCATTCTCGCATTACTCAGACTGTGGCAGTCTTGCAGGATGTGCTCTGGGGACTGCTTAGGTGCTCCACAGGTGCAGGCAGTCGAGTCCCTGAGACCCATTCTATGGAGGTGTGCTCTGAGACTGCAGTGTCCCGTTCTAAAACTGAAGACTGTGTTTTTCTGTTTACTGTATTTATACTGTTGTGCTCTGGGTTTTAGCCTCCTTTAAAAGTCTATGTTCCGCTCACAAAAAATGTCTAAAAGAAAATCTACATTTTCACTTACATAACCAAAGTAGAGGAACGGCAGCAGAAATGATAATCCTTTCCACATCCAGGACATAAAACCCTCTGTAATACAAAAACAAGTAAACACACATTTCATTTTGAAAACAAATTTAATTTATATAATTTTACAGAAGTTTCTAAACATTGTAGATGTAGTGCATTTAAGATGTGTTTGGTATCTGTTAAATAGTGTGAAATTATGGGATATGGGGGTATCTCTGTGATTAAGTAGTAAAGTCCTTGCCTTGTGTTTCAAAGGTGACAATACACCTATGGTGAAAAGGTGACAATACAACTAAGGTGAAAAGGTGACATACAACTAAGGTGAAAAGGTGACAATACAACTAAGATGAAAAGGCTATGGTGAAAAGGTGGCAAAACACCTAAGGTGAAACTGCAACAGCATTTCTAGTGTGCCATGAAACAGTAACAACACAAACAGAATGGCATAAAATTGTGACAAGCCCAGAGTGACATGAATTGATGATTGTGATCGCAGACCTAGTATGACATGAACTTGTGACACTTTATCTATGATTTGGGATGGGGATAGTGAATTCCTTTGTGGCTAAGTGGTTACACTTTTTGCCTTGCGTTTTGAAGGTCATGGGTTTGTTTGAATCCGGAACGCGAGGTCATGTTCACTAGAGTATTTTTTCCAAAGACCCTAGGATTTGTTGCCAGAGTTAAGGAGTTCGTGCTTTGTGCAATACTCTGGCAGGTGGCGTGCCATTTCTGCAGAGAGGTTCCAAGTCATATGAGGTCAAACCCGGTGCAATGAAGTCAATCCTTCGGCTTTAGACCTATTTTTATATCTATGATACAGCACATCAGGTGACAGCAATCCAGGATGACAACACATCCAAGACGACAACACATCCAGGGTGACAGCATGTGACCATTTGATAAAATAAAATGATGCCATACCTACAGTAATGTCCATCTCATGGCTCTCTCCCAGTGACCGCAGCCGATAGAGACACCCACTTTGGTAATAGTACTGTAGGACATACACGAAACCTGGAACAAAACCAGCAACTACAATTTACAAACATATCAGGAATTTTTTTTAAAATTACCTACTTAAACCCACATCATAAATGAAGCCATAAAGGATGTTCATACGCCCGAGTGGTTACCGGCCCAAATTTGGGGTGTAAAGAATAGAACCACTGTTACCTGCCATGCATGTCGTAAGAGGCGACTAAGGAGATTTGGCTGAAATCGGATGCATGTGTCCTAAACATGTACAAGTCTATGCGTTTAGGGATCTACCAAACCAATGTGCGTTAGCTAAAGAAGGCGGGCAACTACCTCAGACTGATCTTGAGATCAGTTTGAGAAGCCAGAACAACCATCGGCTGGCACTACAGAGACAAATGGACAAAAGACCATCCTCAGGCTAACAGCAGCGACGGATACTATGGTCTGTCTCGTAGTGAATAAATTGCCATACTTCGCCTCCATACCAGTCACAACAAACTCCGTGCCCACATGTTTCACAAATTTAAAATTGGCACAACTGCCCCTGCAAAAGGCGGACATGACGGCAGAACACGTTCTGCAAGATTGTCAACTGATAGCAGATATAAGAAAAGAAACCTGGCCCCAAAACACAGAGCTTCGAGAGAAGCTGTACGGAGGAACGGAGTCCCTTAAAAACACGGTGAAAATTCATGAAAAAGTTGGTTCATCAGTCTAGGCCGGAATCGCACGAGAGAGAGAAACCAATGTGCAACGTATACACGTTCTTGGTAAAGATCAGGCATATCACAAAGAGTGATTAAAATTGGTAGTAAAGAACGAAGCAAAGAAGAAGAAGTTCAAGGTATCAAGCAGTAGCATGTCCCTTGCAGAATGTCGCTTTCATCACAGTCCACCTGCAAAACTCTTGTCTCTAGCAAATTCTCCTGCCTCCTCCATCAAGGTTTCTTTGATATTCTGCTGCCACCTTCATCTTGGTCACTCCCTGCCTCATACTTCAAGAACCATGCCTACGTTACCTTGTCTCCAAACCAGTGCGGTTTAATTTGGCAAAAATATTTCATTTTCTGAAACACAATGTTATTTATGAGCCAATGATCCTCGACATAGGTATTCAGTTTTCTCCAATAGATGTCAAAGGGTATGCATACTGATGGTTCCTGTGGCTTGCTGGTTAAACACACTCCTCTCTCTGTCACTCAAGCATCAAGCTCTACTTGAACAATGTGTAATTCCAAATTCCTTAAATCACTGGATGGAATCAATTTCTTCTTGAGCGCTCCATATCGACCACTTGTTAAACACACTCTGTGATTTGTAGTGATCTCTCTCTCGCGATCGTTCTTAAGCCGTTTTTATCATTCTATTATGATATATAAACAGCCAACCATCAGAACGGGATGTTCGTGCACAGCCTTCAGTACCAATTGGAGCTCAAGTGCTTATCTTTCGGTGGTGTGTTCGGTTTCAACCAGCGTTTGTGTACGGTTCGCTCTCCGCTAGTCTTTTGCTGTCCCCAGTCAAAACCCAAAAGGCAGTAGGTTGCTATTGTCTTTCAGGGCAGTGACCTGTAGATGATCTGCCCTCCCGGGCTGATGAGCGTCATCTGCCCAGGTAGTGATCTAAGAACGATTGTACATTGTACCAGTTATGCGCCAGCACATCCAATTTCTGCTACGCTTTTTATTTACTAGGGTAGCTTCCTAGGCCCCTACCTCAGTCGCCTCTTACAACATGCCTTGTAGGCCGCAGTGTAACTATTCTTTGCTCGCTTGTGAGCACCGGCAACACATGGCGGAATCAATGAATTAGTGTCCTCATCCAACAGTAGGTGCCAAGAGACCAAAGAATATTCCCTTTCTATCCTAAGTCCCCAACAATCGATGCTTGCATGTTCACTCTCTCATTGCTACTAACATCCGAATACCCAGGGCAGTAGATTCATGCGAGTCTGGTTGGAAACTTCTAAAGTATGGACACAGCCGATGTCATCAATGCAGTACGCTCTAATTTATGTGATATGGGCGAATCTCATACACTGGAACGAGTGCGTGAATTAGGAGTTAAGTTTGGACATGTCAGACAGTATTGTCTTCGTGGTAGAGAGCAAAGGTATACTAATCAACTTCTCATGGGTATGGTGAATAAATAGACTATAGGATGGCTGCTGCAGCGGAGGACAGAGCAAGAATATGAATCCCCAATGTGCGATGACGTCGATCGCATAACACAACATAATATCTACTCAAACCGAAAGCCGTCTTTGAGAAAAAAAACAATCAAACAAAAGTGAACTAAACAAAAGATACATACTTAGGTAAATGACAAATAAGAGGTGCTGAAACCGGAACTCTGTGTAGGTGTACCCATCAGGCCTGAAAGCAAACAATGACACATATTATATAAATATATCATTTATTTCGCATTTTATTTCAAAAATACAACATGAAATAAATCTTCTTCTTTTGGAACTCTCCATTTCAACCACTTGTTAAACTGCTTCTTTAATTGAATGTGATCCGAGCCTAAGAGCGATTGTACGTTGTGCCAATTATGTGCCTATATGTAGGCCAGCACATCTGATTTCTGCTATGTTTTTTATTTACTAGGTAGGTTCCTAGGCCCTACCTTAGTTGTCTCTTATGACATGCCTTGTAAGTCGCAGTGTTACTATTCCTTGCTTCCCTTGAGAGCTCTGGCAACACATAGCGCTTTACCAAATCAAACACACAAGCTTTGAAGCACAGAAATTTGTACAGAACAACACTATAAATATCATTACAAGCTTTGTAGCACAAAAATTTGTACAGAACAACACTATAAATATCATTACCATCTCTGCAGCACAGATATTTGAACAGAACAAAACTATAAATCTCCTTACCAAATCAAACTTATCCCTGCACAGACTGTCGATATGAAATGATGTGTCAACCACCAACCTTTGATTCTGAAAAATACAAGATATGTAGCCATGGTGATGTTGCAATGTTCAAGACTACTTTGAGAACAATGAGTTTTACTTACTTACTTACTTCTCTCCGCTCCTCATGGAGCATAGGGTCTTAACAGTTGTTCACCACTCTTCTCAGTCTCCAGCTGTTTTCTTTATTTCCTCCCAGAATAGTCGAGCACTCTTCAGCTTCTCAAGAAGACTGCTTTCCTTCCTTTCGTTCGCTTGAAATATTGTCTGTATCTTCAACTTTGTCTCTTGTATACACTTCACTGTCTTTTGCAGCTCACAGAGAGGTTCGTATTGTTTTATGTTGAGTGTTGTTTCATTAGGGTAGTGAGTTTGCCTCAGTATATTCTTCCTCCCTTCCTTTTGTTCATTTGATATCTGTCCATATATTCAATACTTGTTTTGTATAACTTCACTGTCTTTGTAGTTCACCAGAGGCTGTAGTTTTCTGTCAAGTGTTGTTTCATTAGGCCAGTGAGTTTGCCTCGATATATCATATTCAGGCAATCTTGAAGTATGTGCTCTGCAGTCTGATGTGCCTGTCCACATGGCTGAATTGCCAATCTTGAATTTTGTATACATGTGGCTGCGGAGTCGATTGTGTCCTGTTCTAAGGCGCAGAATGACAACTTGTTCTAATCTGCTCATATTATAGAAATTGTCTTATGTTGTCATTGGTGGCCTTCTGATTGATTCAAGAAAACTTTGTCTATAAGTCTGTTTAGGATGTCCCTTTTCCCGTTTTCCTTATGGGTTCCACTCAAGTGCTTGTCTAGTGACACTTGACTGTGTCTTTCATAGTATATGCCCGAACCACTACCAGTTCCTCCTCTAAACGTGGGTCATCATGGGTTCTTGTCCTGTACTGGTCTATGTTTGTAACTCTATCAAACCATCTCAGTCTGAGAATATGCCGAAGACATCCGTTGACAAAGGACTGAATCTTATTTATATTTAACTTGGTGACTCGCTATTTTCAGTGCTGTACAGCATAAATCAACATAGATTTTACATTTGAGCTGAATGTCCTGAGTGTTGTTTTCATGAAGATGGCAGTAGAGTTCCACACTGTGTGCAGGATAGCCCAGGTTTATTGTTAACACTAAGTTTTAATACATAGATATTATTAGCTTTAGTACAGATATGGCAGAATTTATTAAATTGAATTGTTTACAGGCACATGGTCTATGAACATGATGGTCTTCTCCAACCCTTTGTGTCTCTTTAAACTGGCGTTACTGCCTGTAATACCGCTTTTTGGCCGGTGTAGGAGAGGCACTGGGTGAGAATCACAACACTGGGCAACAACCCGGTAGCAGTGTGATGACAAAAAGAAAGAAGTAGGAGAGGAGTGACATGAGCCTGTGGAATTTAATGGCCGAGTGGCTAGTGCAGTCGCTGTGAAACTGTTCAGGTCAGGATGTTTTCTTTAAGCCCTCGACAGAAAAATCTCCTTGGCATTACCATGGATCGAACCCTGCTCGCTCGCATGGGAGCCGCGTTCTAATCCATTCAGTCAGACGCTCCACTCGTGTCTCTTTATACCTTATATGTCCAAAATACTGACATTTTCTCATCTTTATTTATAGCATCAGCCAGTTTTCTTTGATATTTTTTTCTTTCTGGATAGATCTATGTGTTCTCTTCTCTGTCCATGATATACAGAGGACTCTTCTGTGACACTTATATTCAAAAGCACATATATGTTTTTCCACTGCATTGTTAAATGCCCATACTTCACACCACATGTTTTATTTCAATACTAAACATATAAGAAATAAATATTAAAAAACAAGAGACTAAGGAACATGTGGACAAGATAAGATTAACAAAAATATTTACCAACCAACCAGGAGCTGTTGACTCGGAGGATGCTTTCTCTTATGGTGAGAGTACAGTGAGATAAGATTAACAAGATATTTACCTGGAGCTGTTGACTCGGAGGATGCTTTCTCTTATGGTGAGAGTACAGTGAGATAAGATTAACAAGATATTACCTGGAGCCATTGACTGAGGATGTTTATGTAGAGTACAGTGAGATAAGATTAACAAGATATTTACCTGGAGCTGTTGACTCGGAGGATGCTTTCTCTTATGGTGAGAGTACAGTAGAGATAAGATTAACAAGATATTTACCTGGAGCCGTTGACTCGGAGGATGCTTTCTCTTATGGTGAGAGTACAGCAAGATAAGATTAACAAGATATTTACCTGGAGCTTTGACTGAGGATGCTTTCTCTATGGTGAGAGTACAGGAGAAAGATTAACAAGATATTTACCTGGAGCCGTGACTGAGGATGCTTTCTCATGGTGAGAGTACAGTGAGATAGATTAACAAGTATTTACCTGGAGCCGTTGACTTGGAGGATGCTTCTCTTATGGTAGAGTACAGTAAGATAAGATTAACAAAATTTTACCAACCAACCTGGAGCCTGACTGGAGGATGCTTTCTTATGGTGAGAGTACAGCAAGATAAGATTAACAAGATATTTACCTGGAGCCGTTGACTCGGAGGATGCTTTCTCTTATGGTGAGAGTACAGTAGTACCAGACCAGCAAGAAATTCAAAGAAGTGTCACACCACCTATTGTAGAAGAGATATTAGAATTATATATCATTAAACTGTGAGCGTCTGTTGCTCAATGGTAGTGCATCACAAACCCAAGCGTTCTGGTTCAAACCTCACGGTGCAAGTTTGAAGCAAATTCTTCGTGGATTTTTACAAAGTAAAATTAGAGATTTTACACAAGGTAAAAATAGACTCACGTCAGAAAGCAATGGCAACTACTGAAGTGGTGCTGAAATCAATGACTTGTTTATGTGGTTGATGCTACGCCTTAGGATATGCTACGATTTTCATTTCATAATTAAACTGTACAGAGAAAACAAAAACACCCTACAACCTGCAAATCAAAGAGCATTGGCTCATAAATAACATCATGTCCTGGAAGATGAAATATTTTTTCCATGTCAGTGGTTTAAAAACGTAATGGAAGGATGGTTCGTAGTCATGACCAAGGAAGTGACAGCAGGACATCAAAGAAACCTTGACATGTTAGAGATGGGAACTTGCTGAGAGTTTTCAGGGCTGTGATGAAAGTGTTCCTTCCGGGTAATGCTACTACTGACAGATGATGTACATTTGATGAGGTCAGGCTGAATTTCTGGCTACGACATGGTAGGTTGTTGCAGAGTGAAGTGGGCATAGGACAACTACTTCTAGTATGAGGATGGAGGATGAGGTCATTACTGCTGCCCTTCAGTAACTCTCTGGGATACAGTTTACTGGGGCCGTTGTTGTATCTGTTGTCAGTCGATGTTTCAGAAGGTCCAAGATGACAACTTATGGTATGACTGTGGATGTCATCTATTGGGGTTGCTAACATCCAGCGGCTTATGTGGATCTACTGTCTTGGACATATTCGTGTTTTCGAATGAGAGGCGGCCAGACTTGCATCAACAGCATTGATTTCAGGGAGTTGAAGATGGATAAGGGGGATGTTCTTCGGTCTCTTCATGACTGTCCGTTGGATGAGGACACTAAAATAGATGTTGAAACAATCCAGCGACTTAGGAGTTTGGAGTTACCCGTTGTACAAGCAGAACTAGATGCCTGAGGGGAAGAGTCAGTAGTGTGTTTGACCAGAGAGCCCCAGGAACCATCAGTATGCATTTTGGCTGAAATCGGATGAAATGTGTCCTAAACGTGTAGAAGTCTATGCGTTTAGGGGCCTATCAAACCAATGTGCAACGTATACACGTTCTTGGCAAAGATCAAACATATCACAAAGAGTGATTAAAATTGGTCGTAAAGAACAAACGCAAAGAAGAAGAAGATCAGTATGCATACACTTAGACAACTGTTGGGGGTGAGACTGAGCACCTGCCAGATGAAGTGCGATGATGTCCATGTGCTTAGATTTCAGTCTCAATAAATACAACAGTGTTCAGCGGCCCAACACGTCAGTTAGACGTTGATTAATTAATTTTTTTGCATATTTGGTATGTCGTTTTTTTTAGGCTGTACCAATATCGACACGCAATCAATCTGGTCAGCGACTGGGATTCACAACTCTGAAACTCCTCTGTTCGGAAAGACTCTCTCAATGTGTTAACTGATTCAACCGTGAACACTCAAGTGTAACTATTTATCTGCCTGGCCCACGCGTCACTCAAAAGACGATTACTATTTTGTTGAGTTTTTGTTATTTTTGGTTCCAATTGAAGATTTATATGAACCGGAAACTACTTAGAAGTGATGTGTAAACGATAACAATACGAGCAGCATGCTAGAATTCAAATTGAAACGGAGTTTATCAATCATTTTAGGATACCCAGTGACCGTAAAAAACTACCGATTTTTATGAATGTTCATGATGCTACTTTGTGAACATTTATAATCCATACATTCCTTCACTATTTTCTTAACGCTTGTGTATTCATAAATGGATTACATATATAAAGAGAGCAGTTAGACTGATTTATACAACATAATGTTCATCAAAGCCCTTGAAAAGTTGGATTTTCGTTCTCACAATTTCAATTATTTAAAAAAAATACATGCTAATATTTTTCAAGCATAGTCAACACAACATTATATTTTTGACACAATAAATATTTTATGAAAGTACATTCATTTATCTTTAATTTGATATATAATAAGTTAAAATTGAATTCATATTTAGAAACAATATTTTAGTTTAGCTAAAGTATGTGCAATATTTTGGAAACTAAAAATAATTCGCCAGATGCGAAAAACACGTAGTGAATCAGTTAAGAATGTCATTTCTGTCCATTGCAGCTCCCTCTGCTATCGTAGCCATGCCAGCCAATCTATCAGCTCGTTCATTCATCATCATCACCATCAAATAGTTTGTCCTGAGCAGAACTTTGCCACCACAACAATCCTTCTGAATTTCCCTCTAGTAGGCCAGATGTCTCGCCTCTGCAGTCGTTATGCTCAAACCATCAGTTACATCCTGAATTCATCCTCTCCGTGGTTTTTCTCTTCTCCTCTTTGCCAGGATGCCTCCCTTTCCCTGATAGTCTTCTCCAGTCCTTCGTGTCTCTATATACGTCCAAAATATTCCAATTTTCTCTTTTTTATTTGTAGCGGATCATCCAGTTTTCTTTGATTTGGAGTTCTTTCTGGATAGATACATTTGTTCTCTTCTGTGTCCATGATATACGGAGGTCTCTTCTGTAATACTTATATTCAAAAGCACATATATGTTTTTCCACCGTTTTGTTAAATGTCTATCTTCACAGTCATACGTTCATTACAATATAAATATATTTGTAAACCCATACGTTCATTCTTCTTCTTTCTTTCTTGTGTCCTCTGCTTTTTTGCCGTTAGCGTAGCAGGTTTAATTGATGATGGTTTCGAGATAGTGCACGCTCGGTCACCTGATATGCTGTGTCTTCTCTGCTTTTTGACATTAGGCGTAGCAGGCTTAACTGATGATAGGTTTCCGAGATAGTGCACGCTCGGTAGCTTGATATGTTGTGGTACTGTGGAGGTTTAAGATGTCTGTAACTACATCAACCCATCTTTTTCTTGGTCTGCCCCTTCCTCTTAAAACATAAGTATATTTGTAAACAACTGTAGTTTAGTATGAGTCCAGTTTCAGTAGTTCTTACCTGGATCTTAGAAGAAAACCAGAAACAAACGCAAGATGTAGGATAATATAACTAATCAACTTGAATGTTTCATAATCTTCTTGTAGATGAACCTGTTTCAGGGGAAAAACAACAATTCATTGATATTTGAGGGGGACAAAATGTAAGTTAAACATTTCACAAGATATTGTGAAGAATTTTCAAAATATAAGGTTTAACATTTCACAAGATATTGTGAAGAATTTTCAAAATGTAAGATTTAACATTTCACAAGATATTGTGAAGAATTTTCAAAATGTAAGGTTTAACATTTCACAAGATATTGTGAAGAATTTTCAAAATGTAAGATTTAACATTTCACAAGATATTGTGAAGAATTTTCAAAATGTAAGTTTAACATTTCACAAGATATTGTGAAGAATTTTCAAAATGTAAGATTTAACATTTCACAAGATATTGTGAAGAATTTTCAAAATGTAAGGTTTAACATTTCACAAGATATTGTGAAGAATTTTCAAAATGTAAGGTTTAACATTTCACAAGATATTGTGAAGAATTTTCAAAATGTAAGATTTAACATTTCACAAGATATTGTGAAGAATTTTCAAAATGTAAGGTTTAACATTTCACAAGATATTGTGAAGAATTTTCAAAATGTAAGATTTAACATTTTCCAAGATATTGTGAAGAATTTTCACGGATGAATTGAAGTTGAAAGGGTCTAAAACCGAAGGATTGACTTTATTGTACCGCATTTTATCCCATATGGCTCGGCCCCTCTCCGCAGAAAGGGCACACCATCTGTCGAGAGTATTGCACAAAGCACGAACTCCATAACTCCTGCAACAATCCTCTTCTTCTTGACCCTTCGCCCGCATGAAGGCATAGATCCACAACCAAGGCCTTCCAAGCCCGCCTATCCAAGGCCATCTTTTGAAGATCTCCTCCTTGCAGGGTCTTTCTTCTTCCTCGGGTGGCGAGCTATGAATTTTCCTGGTTGTGGTTTCTGTAGCTATCTAGTGTTTTTATGGGGTGCCATGCCCAACCTCCTAATTGCCTCTTATGACGTGTGTGGCAGGTAACTGTGGTTCTATTCTTTACACCCCAATCTGAGCCGCGGTAACCACTCGGGCGGGCAACAATCCTAGGGTCTCCGAAAAATACACTCATGAACAGAACATCACAGTCCAGATTCGAACCCATGACCTTCAGACACGAGGCAAGGGCTTAACCACTTAGCCACAGAGACTGTATGCCAAAAGGCCAATGCAGTGACATACTGTCTTCATTATTCAAACACAGACATGACAATCAAACGACAACTGATAAACTTTACATTTTTACCATCATTGTTATCAATTTCCTGAAATAAACCCCACGCTTACTAAAGAAATCATCAAGAAAGGTTCAGACTGTGGCCCTTCAGTTATATGAGGACTATCATCATAGCACTCCAGATATGTCCGTAGGATGCTCCAATCCCCGCCTCAACAAATCCAGCAGAGTTCTGCGGCCCAAAACGCGAGTTCAAAAACATTCATCAATGGTTGCTGAGCCTTGTTATTGATTAAGTGTTGTGTCTGCCGGTGTAGGAGATCATGTTTTTCCACAACTTTCCCTGTTGCAGTTTATCCTGATGTTGAACCACGATGTCAGACCATCCTACATCTTCTCCATCTGCCTTTTACAATCTCTCCTTCCCTGAATTTTATCCATTGTCACCAAATATTCGAAATCTCATCTCTTCGCATTATATGAAGAACCTTGATTGTCTAATTCTTATGATAAGGTTTTATTGTGTGCAGGCTTGTTTTAAAACTTCATCATTTGTTTTCTTTGCTGTCCATGGAATGTTCATTACTCCATTATCTTCCTCTTTTTTGAATGCTCCATATCAACCACTTGTTACCCACTCTTTGTGATTTGTACGTGATCCGAGCCTAAGAGCGATTGTACATTGTGCCAGTTATGCGCCTACAAGTAGGCCAGCACATCTGATTTCTGCAACGCTTTTTATTTACTAGCGTAGCTTCCCTAGACCACTACCTCAGTCGCTTTTTTACGACATGCCTTGTAGGTCACAGTGTTACAATTCTTTGCTCCCCGAGGACCATGGCAACAAACGGGCGAGAGGTGCAGTTAGTTCTGAAGTTGATTTTTTGTCAAACCACGATGTCAGACCATCCTACATCTTCTCCCTTCCATGATCTTTCCTTCCATGAATTTTCCCTGTTGTCACTAAATGTTCTAAACCTCCTCTTCGCATTATATGCCAGGAGAACCTAGATTGTCGGATTATTTTTTTTATAAAGTTTCTTTGTGTGCATTCCTGATTTAAAACCTCATCATGTCTGTGTGTTGCCAGGGCCCGCAAGGAAGCAAAGAAAAGTAACACTGTGACCTACAAGGCATAAGAAGAGACTCATGTAGGACCTAGGGAAGCTACCCTAGTAAATAAAAAAGCATCACAGAAATCAAATGTGCTGACCTACTTTTAGGCGCATAACTGGCACAACGTAAATCGCTCTTAGGCTCAGATCATATACAAATCACAAAGAGTGTTTAACAAGTGGTTGGTATGGAGCGTTCGAAGAAGAAGAAGATGAGAGAATCTCATTTGTTTTCTTTGCTCCCATGGAATTTTTTCAGCATTCTTTTAATAAAACCACATCTATGTAGCTTCCAGTGATATTACTGTTTATAGAGAGCTTAGTGAGTTATCAGTTATATGGGGATTATCATCATAGCACTTCTGACGCATCCATATGTGCGCTGATCTCTGTCTAAAAAAATCCAGCAGTGTCCAGCGGCCCAACACGCTAGTTCGATATTAATTAATCAACCTCCATGGATATTTGGTAGGTTGTTCTTTTCAGGCTTCACCAATATTCACACCCATCTCTATCTTGTCAGCGAGTGGTATTCACAACCCTGAAACTCTTCTGTTCGGAAAGACTCAATGCGTTAAGAATGCCATTTTGGTCCATGGCAGCTTCCTCTGATATTGTAAGCAATGCCAGCCAATCTATCAGCTCATTCATTACCACTGACTCCTGAGTGCCCAGGAACAAAAATGATAAGTATGTAATTTTCAATAAAAATCGATCAAAATTTAATCAATCAAAATCAATCAAAATCGAACTGGTACAGTCAGTCGCTGAACGCTGCTGGAGATATTGCGAAGGAGATCGGAGCACCTATGGACATGTCCGAGTGCAATGAAGATATTCCAAACTGAAACTGAAAATGACAAACAACATAAATGCACAACTTCCTAATTTATTTTCTTTGCTTCCCATGGAATTTTCAGCATTCTTTTATAAGATCACACCTTATGTGGCTTCCAGCGATATTATTGATTATGGAGAGCTTGATAAACAAAATGAATGCACAAGCAGGTAACAGATGTTTCCTTTTGCTTGTACTTACACATAATCAATGTTGCATCACCTGTACATATCACCTGTACCCATGTAAATGTAATTAGATATATGTTAGTCAAACGAGATCAATAGCCATCTGTCAAATACATATATTAAAGGTATGCATGATCTGTAGCATCTTCTTCTTCTTCTTCTTTGCGTTCATTCTTTACCACCAATTTTAATCACTTTGTGACATGTTTGATCTTTGCCAAGAACGTATATACGTTGCACGTTGGTTTGGTAGGCCCCTAAACGCATAGACTTCTACACATTTAGGACATGGCATCCGATCTCAGCCAAACCTCCTTAGTCGTCTCTTACGACATGCATGGCAGGTAACAGTGGTTCTATTCTTTACACCCCAAATTTGAACCCAGGTAGCCACTCGGTCGGTGTAGCAATTTGATGATGGTTCCCTCTGACATATTGTATCTATCTCCCTCTCTCTCTTGTGATCGTTCTTTTTGGCCATTTTGATCACTCTTGATGTGATATATAAACAGCCTTTGTCAACAACGTATTTTTACGTCATCTCGCTCAGCGCCGCTTGGAGCTCTGGTGTTTATCCTTCGGTGAAGTGTCCGATTTCAGCCAGCGTTT
This sequence comes from Arion vulgaris, assembly GCA_020796225.1. Lineage (NCBI taxonomy): Eukaryota > Metazoa > Mollusca > Gastropoda > Stylommatophora > Arionidae > Arion > Arion vulgaris. Next base: position 14,939,451 of record CM036775.1, read on the forward strand.
ACTGGATTCGCTCTCCATCGCCTCAGGCTTTCCCCAGCTAACCTGCAAGGCAGCAGGTTATCTATCTATCTATTCTCTTTCCCTATTTTGTCTTTCATGCTGAAAAAAAGAGACACCTGGAGCGAGCTTCCTTATGCACGTTATACAGATTAGAGTGTGAGCTTCCATTCAGGAGACCTGGGTTCAATCCCCGGTAAGGTCAATGAGTACTTTTCTGTTGGGGGTCTAAAGAAAACAAAATCCTAACCGGAACAGTTTCACAGTGACTGCACTAGCCATGCAGGCATTTAATTCCTCAGGCCCGCACCCCCCACCACTATACCACCCTAAAAAGAGGCATTACAGTGAGAAAATGAAAATGCTTTACAGGACAGTCATCAACAACAGTAAACGAGTCTTTGATTTTCTAGGCACCACCTATACATTCAGTAGTTTGCCATTGCTTTCTGAAAGGTGAGGTCTATTTTTATCGCTCATAAAAAACCCAGGAACTAATTTGCTTCCAGACTTGCCCACCGCGGAGTTTGAACCATTATTATGAGTTGTGTTGTGATGAAGCCCACTACCGCTTAAGCTACAGATGCTCACAGTAAAAGAATAATGATAAGATTTAAAAATTTCATTAGCCAAACTGCACTTACTTGGCTTCTTTGGTCAGTAATGACACGTTAACCTGGCCAAGAATGATTCTCAAATATAACCTGAAACAAAGAACAGTCTTTGATAAGAGACGTCACAAATGATTAGAATATTTTCAGACGGCCTACACCGACTCCAGAAAATAAACATAAAATATAGTTATTGGTTACTGAACTTTGGGCAGACCCATATGTGATCAGTCTCCCCCCAACATATGTCAAAAGATGTGCATACTGATGGTTCCCGTGGCTCGCTGATTAAACACACTCTTCACTCTGCCCCTCAGGCATCCAGTTCCACTTTTGCAATGGGTAACTCCAAATTGCTTAATCGCTGGATTGTTCTACATCCCTAATGGGTCATTATCTACATATACGGATGGTTCGGTGATTCGACATGTGCGAGCTCGTGGGCTTTCACTGCTCAGGTTGGAGGTGATGTTGTGAAGGAAGACAGTGGTGGTTTTGCCGTGACTACGAGCAGTCTCACTATGGAAATCATGGCGGTTACCAAAGTGATGATTTGGCTAGAATCACAGACTTTTATCCATGAATGTTTTCTCAGTGACTCAATGAGTATGCTCAGGAAGATTGAAACAGGATGGGCTAGGAGACATTGGATAGAATCGCTGGGGAGGTCTAAGCTGACAAAGATCTGTTTTATTTTTGTGCCAGGGCATGCAGGTGTAAGGGGAATGAACGTGTGGATAGGCTTGCAGGTATGGCTGCTGTCCAAAGCGGACGAGCAATGGACCAGGCTGATATTATAAATTCATTAAGGGAGAGAGGGCGTGTACATGATTCACGTAATAGCGGTGAATCCACAACACTAACCAGACTGCAAGAACTCAAAGTTAAGTGTGGTGTAGTAGCTCGACAAGAACGCTATGCTGGCAGACAAAGAAGAATTATAAACCAACAAAGAACCGGTGTCGTTAGTTGTCACACGCTGATGGACATACTGAGGGAGAGATCGGAGCACTTATGGACTAATTTGTTAGACGTGCAGTGATGGTGATTCGACGACTAAACTAAACTAAACATCTATTTTAGTGTCCTCATCCAACAGACAGTCGCAAAGAGACCGAAGAACAGTCCCTTATTCATCTTTAACTCCCCAACAATCGATGATGTTGATGAAAAGAATACAAAAGAAGTAAAGAAATTCAGATTACCTAAAAGGCAGATATAACACATACAGTCAAACAATAAATCCCTAACTGCTCTAAAATGCTGGTACCTCTTGATAAAGTCATCAGATGGTGTGGCGTTAAAAATATCATTAAAGAGTGCTTATCACACAATGCAAAAATGAACGCTGCGCTTATTAAAAAAAAGACTGCAAAGTACAAAAGGCTTTTGTCGAGATCCAAGCCCAAATATACTACGTTAAACGGATCATTAAAGAGAAATGTACTCATCGATGTCTGAAAGTGTTTGGACTGTTGGCAGGACAGACTCGACATTTCCGAAGGACGAAACTTCGGTTCGGATGCGCTCATCCTACACTACTAGGGGCTTAAGTGGGGGCAACGTTCTATTCGACTTGGCAAAGGCTGTTTATATACCATAATACACCAGGGTTCAACTCCGCGGACTGGCAGAAAAGCTACAGGTTCCCCAGATTTACGGTGTTCGTGGCACCGAGCCGAAGGTTACGATGTCCATGACACCGAGCCTAAGAGCTTTCAGCTCAAGTGCTTTTGGATCGGAAAAAAATAAAAATACCATAATAAGAATGATCAAAATGGCTGAGAAGAACGATCGAAACAAACAAACAAAAATCAGATAGTGCTCTATCCAAACTTCTCTCAATTGCAATGGGTGTCGAATTTCTTTCCCACCGAACATGTCTTTTTTTCATTTTTAATTTTCTCCAATCCTGTTTTGCCTCACAGCATCAGGATAAGAAGAGATTTCTAGAACAAGCCTGTGTGTGCACTTCATGTCAAGTGGTGTAAAGCCAACATAGTTTCTTGGATCAAGACTGTAATGACTGTGTTGTTCTAAATGGGTCATTATCAAATAGCTTGTCCTGAGCAGAACTTGCCACCCCAACAGTCCTCTGGAATTTCTCTCCCCATAGGCTAGATGTCCTGCCTCTGTAGCCGTCATGATACATCCTGAATCCATCTTTTCCATGGTCTTCCTCCTCTTCTCTTTGCCGGTATGCCTCCTTCCATGATGGTCTTCTCCAGCCCTTCATATAATTTTACATGTCCAAAATACCTCAATTTTCTCTTTCTTGTCGCATCAGCCAGTTTTCTTTGATTTTGAGTTCTTTCTGGATATATCTATTTGTTCTCTTCTTTGTCCATGATATACGGATGATTCTTCTGTAACACTTATATTCAAAGCACATATGTCTTCTACTGCTTTATTAAATGTCCTCTAAATGGGTCATCATCAAGATATGTATCCTTTATATGATGTTGCTCTCTTTGCAGCGCATCTGAAATTTACTGTCTCTCTTGGGGGACTGCCTAGAGTAGTTGATAGTAGCTCGGCCTGCTAGCTGTGAGACGCCTCATAGCTCGGGTTCGAACCTACTGTCCGGCATTTGTTCGAGTCCCCTGGTCTTACTCAGGACGATAACGTGAGTACCTCTGAAGTCGGAGAAAATCTGCCTGTATGGCGAGGGAATACTAATTACGAGTACATTGAGCACACGGCTGCCAGTGTAAAGTAATTTACAATGTGCACGCTGCTGCCATTGTAAGAAATTGGAAAACGGATTTTCACGCAAAAATCAGTTTCAGAGATGAAACTCGCCTAAGTTGAAAGCGGACAAAGAAAAAAACAAAAACACCAAACTCTGTCTCTAGCTAGTTCACCCACTTCGTCGATGGTAATATTCATGGTTTCTTTAATATCTTGTAGCCATCTTCTTCTTGGTCTGCCTCTGCGTCCAGGGACCCTGTCCTTTAAATGAATACATGTTTGTAATGAATATAATATGAAAATAAAACCATGGCATATCCTTTACAGGACATGGTCATCAACCACAGAAAATGTGTCAATTTTCTAGGCACCCTTCTACTTTCAATAGTTTGCCATTGCTTTCTGAATAGTGAGGTCTATTTTTACAGTTTGTGAAATCCATGGGAACAAATTTGCTTCCAAACTGCTTGATGCAGAATTTGAACCAAGAACTCTTGGGTTGTGATCGAGCTCACTACCGCTAAGCCACAGATGCCCATTGAATATAATACACTCACCCATTTTTATGTGGAAGGTTCTCCTCCATCTCCCTGAAGTTGATTTTTCTATCAGCGATCTTCATTTTCAGGTCCACCATTTGTTTGTTTTCTTCTTCTCCATGAGGAGCCTTGGATGCTCTGAAATTCAATAACATGGACAGTTAGATAAAAATAGGTGGATTGGATGAGTAGGGTGATTTCTATCTATATCCTCTTCGTGTCCCGATTGACACATAAAGCTTCCACAAGAGACTTCCACTTTTGAAGCTCTGCTGACTTTCTACCAACCATCTCAATCCGGTCTGATATAGAGTTCTTACATTCCTTCTTCTTGTTTTGTCGTCACACTGCTACCGGGTTGTTGCCCAGTGTCATGGTTTTCTGTTTTTGTCTTGCGCTGTTCTGGTGGCTTGTGTGATTGTTATCTTTGCTCTTTCACAGGGTTCTGCTACGACATCTAACCATCTTTTCCGTGGTCGTCCTCTTGCCTTCTTTCCCGATGTTCTGTTGTAGAAGACTCTGTATACTGTGGAGTTTGGATGCATTCTTATTAAGTGGCCAAACCACTTCATTCTTTGTTTCTCTATGTAATTCAAGCACGGTTTTGTACCAACTTTCTTTCTTATGCTGATGTGTTGGTGATTCTGTCTTTTCTTGTGTCTTACACTCCAACATCCAATAACAAAATGGGATTTGGGTGTAAGAAGATTAATCGTCTGGGTGGAGACTTCCTTACAGGTTTGGTCTTCCCCTTTCATGAAATCAGTTGTCCGATTGACCTCTCTCCCTTCACCCGTTGTAACAACGGTATCTCTTGCTTCTGTTTCTGTAACATATTTTTTTAAAGGAATGGGTTGTTAGCCCATTGTCCAACCCCCAACCTGAGGACCAAGAGGCCACACTGTCTGCCCTCCATCCTTCAACTTTTCTGACATGAGTGTCCCTAATAAAAGCAAAATTCCTGTCAGTATGGCTTTCCGGATCATGGAGGTATGTAAGCTCCCCACCACTACAAGGTAATGACCTAGTGGAGGAGAGAGTGATTTAATAACATGAATACTTTCGTATTGGCTCATAAGCATCATCATGTTCCTGAAAATGAAGTACTTCGGTCAGGTTAAACGTCACAGGGATTTAGAGAGAATAGTAATCGAAGGTATGGTTATTGGGGATAGAGGCAGGAGGAAACCAAGACGAAGGTGGCAGCAGGACATCAAAGAAAACTTGAACGTCACATTGGAGGAAGTGCGTGAACTTGCTAGAGACAGAGAATTTTTCAAGCAGGCTGTGATGAAAGCAAAGTTCTGCAAGGGGACATGCTACTTGATAATGATGAACATTTTTCTTCTTCTTCTTCTTTGGATGCTTAATATCGACCACTTGTTAACTCCTTTGTGTGATTTATATGTGATCTGTGCCTAAGAGAGATTGTACGTTGTAAGATCCAGCACATCAGATTTCTGCGATGCTTTTTATTTACTAGGTATCGTCCCTAGGTCCTATATAAGTCGCTCTTACAACATGTCTTGTAGGTCACAGTGATACTATTCTTTGCTTCCTTGGGCCCTGGCACCACACGGGCAGATGATGAACATTAACTCATTTTAATACTGCAGGTCTACTGAATAGATCTTCTTGCTGTCTTGTTTTTACTGTGGGTTTATTGAGATGCTGCCCTCCATTGGTTCTCTGTGACTTCATTTACTGGGGTCGTTGTTGTATCTGACTCTCAGTCGATGCTTCACAAGATCCAGAAGGGCAGGTTTCGGCATGAGTGGATGTCGTCTATAGAAGTTTCTAACCTCCAGAGGCTTACGTGGATATACTGTCCTTGGCATGTGGGTGTTTACGGTAATGAGAAAGCGGATAGACTTGCATCAACAGCATCGATTGTTGGGGAGTTGAAGATGGATAAGGGGATGTTCTTCGGTCTCTTCGAGACTCTCTGCTGGATGAGGACACTAAAATCGATGTTGAATCGATCATTAGGCAGTTTGGAGTTACCCGTTGTTCAAGTCGAACTGGACGCCTGAGAGGCAGAGTGAGAGGTGCGTTTAATCAGCGAGCCACGGAAACCATCAGTATGTATACTCTTCGATATCTGTTGGGGAGACTGAGCACCTATGGGTCTGCCCGGAGTGCAATGACATCAGTTTAGTAACCAATAACCAATCATGTTAGAACTGTACATTTGGTTTTTCTATTAAAATAAATCCTCACTTTGTCATGTTTATCCAACAACTACCACAGAGAGGAGAGCCGCGGTAGCGTAGTTGTTAGTAAACTCGCTTCTCAAGGCTGGTGGTATGGGTTCAACTCCCGCAGTGGGCATGGAATTTTTCCTGACCGCGACGGCTCTCAGGTCGACCCAGCCTCAACTGGGTACCAGACATGCTCTGGAAAAGTAAAGGCGACCGGTGTGATGCTGACCACATCACCCATCGTGTGCCGACGGTCAATGAAAATACAGGCCTAACACTGTATTGCCCTATATACCACAAGGTATGAAAGTGTTCCTTTACCTTTACTTTACCACAGAGAGCCACACCGAAAAAGTATAACGAGTACAAAGCAAGAGGAAGACCACGCAAAAGATGGTGCGACAGCATCAGAACAGGCTTATGGAAATGAACATCAGCTTACAAAGTGCCTTAAAACAAGTACACACAAGATCACTATGCCCCCCATTTCTATAAAGAAGTAAATGGTGGAAGAGAAGCAGAAGAAGATCCAACAACATCAGCTACACAGCTGCCCATGTGGTGCCGGGGCCCTCAAGAAAAGCAAAGAATAGTACCACTGCAACCTACAATGCATGTTGTAGGAGGCGACTGATGTGGCCCTCGGGATGCTACCCTAGTAAATAAACACAGCACAGAATCGAATGTACTGGCCTACTTGTAGATGCATAAGTGGCACAACGTACAATCGCTCTTAGGCTCAGATCATATACAAATACACAGACTACAGTTTTTTAGAACTATTTTATTAATTAAGCTACAATTCCTCTAATAGGAGTTCTCTGTGGTGTAGAGGTTAGATGCTCGCCTCTGCTCCAAATGTTCTTGGTTTACTCCCTTGTGGAGCCATCAGTATATTTTTTCCAGAGATCTCTGATCTCAACTGTGAAATCTGCTCGAGTGGTTACCCAGGCCCAGATTTGGGGTGTAAAGAATAGAACCACTGTTACCTGCCACGCATGTCGTAAGAAGCGACTAAGGAGTTTTGGCTGAAATCGGATGCACGTGTCCCAAACGTGTAGAAGTCTGTGTGTTTTGGGGCCTACCAAACCAATGTATACACGTTCTTGGCAAAGATCAAACATATTACAAAGAGTGATTAAAATTGGTCATAAAGAACGAACGCAAAGAAGAAGAAGCTGTGAAATCGAGTTTCTAGTCCTATTGGATAAGGGGGATAAAACCATGTGTTCAGACTGAGCATGTAAAAGAACCATTGGCAGTTGAAAGTAGAGATCAGGCTGGAAAGAAGCTGCCCTGGCAATAATTCATTAGAAAACAAATAAAATTCCTACAAAATATTTCCATAGAGTAAATTACATCAGTGACCCAGACCAGCGCTATAGAGTTTGTGCACTTCAGCTGAGATCTTCCTGTGTAAGAAAGAGATCAGAGCACACATGGTTACTCACTAAAGTGCAATGATGATGGTTTCATCAATCAATCTACTAACAAATATTCACAAACCTTGTTAAGAGATCTCCTATGCATTTGATCCTGTACCTGTGATGAGCGATCTCTCCAAGACATTTCTGTTGAGCCGAACTCAGACTAGCCAGAATATCACAATACTTCTTGTGGTCTTCCTGATGAAATAAAGACAATGTGTACTTTTAATATAAACATTCTTCACGCATTGAGAGTCACGAACTGAGGAGTTTCAGGGCTGTTAATCCTACTCGCTGACCAGACCGAGAGAGATTGGTGTCAATATTGGTGCAGCCCGATAAAGAACGACATACTAAATATGCAAAGAGATTGAGTAATCAACATCAAACTGGCATGTTGGGCCGCTGCTGGATTTGCTGAGGCGAAGATCGGAGCACCTCTGGACATGTCCAGAGTGCTATGATGATAGTCCTCATATAACTGATAACTGAAAATAAATATTACATGGAGAACAACTAAGAGGAACACCAAAAAGTTGCAGACATTAATCAATAGATGTCTGCGCAGGATACTCCATCTACGGTGGTATGACAGGACCACAAACAGGGAACTGTGGGACAGAGTGGGACAACGGCAAGTGGAACAAGCGTTAAGGAGCAGAAGGTGGTGATGGATAGGACACACACTGAGGAAACCCTCTAACAGCATCATGAGATAGGCTCTCCAATGGAACCCACAGGGCAATAGAGGTATGGGAAGACCCAGAAACACCTGGAGACAGGAACTTGAACGCAAGAGAATGGGGAGAGAGTGGAGAGATCTGGAAAAGATGACCTTCGATAGGCGGGCTTAGAAGGCCCTGGTTATGAACCTATGCATCCCTAGGGGCGAACGGTGAAGAAGAATCTAAATATTATATTTCTCTCCACACTGCTCAATCCTGAACAACCCGTTTAATCTCCGCTATGAACTCAAGTCCAACATTTCTCACCTCGCTCAGTAAAGTTTGTTTCATGGCTTCCTAGGTACCCTTATTGAACCCTTTATCTCCCCTTCAACGCCTGCTTTGTGATTCTTTGATTATTTCTTCTCAAAGTATGCTCAACATATCTCCATCTTCTCTTACTTATAACAGTTGTAACTAGTGGTTGACCAGACATTTCTCTGATTTCATCCCTTCTCCTAAATTCATCCCACTTTATATTCATTACTTTTCACAGACATCTATTTTCAAATGCATTCAACTTACTTTCTATATTTTTAGTCATTTTCCAACTCCTGTTGGCATTGTTAGATTAATAAATTGGAATTGAAAATTTATAATTTAGTTTTAAAACTATACAACTTGGAGTTCCACATTTTATTTACAAGTTCAAAAACTGTGAGGTGTGCAGTTGGACTACAGATAACCCTGATTCCTTAGTTGACGATCTAAATTTCAAGTACCTCTGAAGTTGGAGTAAGGCTTTGCTGAATGAAGAAGGACACTTGTGATAAAGAAAGCTAGCCCTAACACACAAATCAGTTCGAGCTGTGCCATATCAGGAACCATGACTAGAAAATTTATAGTGAGTGAAAAATTATTTGTTAATAAGCACAGCAAGCTTAACAAAGCCAAGACATTTTTGTGAACAATGAAAACATATTGAGAATTTATGAGAATAAATTACTACAAACTGAAGTAATGACATTCCATAGAGAGAAAACACTATCCATATCTCCATTGTCAAACATCAACATTATTTCAACAGACGGAAGAATAACTAATCAAATCCCACATAGATGAAATAAAGCAAATCAAATAATAGGACAAATGGCGCCAATTTTAAAATGTAAACATGTCTCCATGAACACAAAAAAAAGCATTATTTAACAAAATCTTTCTCTGAACATTATGCTATCAGTACCAAACCTGGAGCTGACATCAACGATAAAAGAAAACTAGTCACGACAGAGATGAAGTGTCTACGCAGAAGGTTATGTTATGCAATCGCGCATGGAACATTGGGCATTCCATTCGTGCTTTGTCCTCCGCTGCAGCAAGCATCCTAACGTCCATTTGCTCATCGTACCCATGAGAAGTTGATTAGTATACCTTCGCTCTCTACCACGAAGATGACACTGTCTGGTATTCCAAACTTAACTCCTAATTCTACTGTCCAATGTCTGAGACTCACCCATATCACATAACTGAAGAGTACCGCATTGATGACATCGACTCTGTCCATACATCTGACCACTTAAGTCGGGCATAGTTTGCAATAAAGTCAGAACGCTTGTTACCCTGGCCTCCAGCATGTCCAGGTGTGTACAGCTGATAAGTCATTTCCATGAGAAGTGATGTGAACATAGAATGCTGGGAGCATCAAGAAGAGACTGGTTTAGAAATGAAAACATAAGGGAAAAGGTAGGAACAACATCAGTACTGAACTCAATCAAGCAACAACAAGTTAAATGAATCGGACACATAAGCAGGTGAGTGTCTGTAGCTCAAGCGGTAGTGAGCTCGATCACAAACCCAACCGTACCTGGTTCAAACCCCACGGTGGGCAAATTTGGAAGCAAATGCGTTTATGTGGGGTTTTTACAAAAGGTAAAAATAGACCTCACCATTCAGAAAGCAATGGCAAACTACTGAAAGTATAAGGGGTGACTAGAAAATCAACAACTCGTTTACTGTGGTTGATGGCTACGCCTTGGGATATGCCACATTTTCACACATAAGCAGTGCACCTCAAAGGGCAACTACTCCGATACAGTGGATACAAAGCAAAGGTAACCTCCAAAGGTGAACCACAGAAATAACAGAGGCAGGGAAAGACACCAAATATTAATTGCACACAAGAAAACTTGTTCTAGAAATCTCTTCAAGAAACAACAAATTAAATGGTTCGGCCACATAATCATATTACCAACAGACAGTACACCTCAAAGGGCAATACTACTCCGATACAGTGGATACAAAGCAAAAGTCATTACACGCAAAAGGTGAATCTCAGAAATAACAGAGGGCGGTGAAAAACCTTATTTATTAAGAAGTACGCAAAAACGCATTCTAGAAATCTCTTCTTGTCCTGACACTGTGAGGCAAAACAGGATTAAAGAAAACAAAACTAACAACAGAATTAAAATCAGTCCATATAGTTACATTAGTATCTGTTATACATTATGTTTTTTTTAAAAAAGACTATGTTTAATTTAGGCCACATATGTCACACATCCATGCACATGCTGGATGCTTGTTGGGCGAATCATTATTTAAATTTATTACAAACATGTAAAGTATATCCTTGATGCATTGTATACAAAGAAATGACTTGGAACGGTTTTGTTTATATTATCTAGTAATCTTTTCATAAGTCCGATATAAATTCTGAATATTTCAGCTGAGCTTGTCAATTGCATATGTCATGTTCTTCTTCTACGAACGCTCCATATGGACGCCCGAGTGGTTACCGGGGCCCAAATTGGGGTGTAAAGAGTAGAACAACTGTTACCTGCCACGCATGTCATAAGAGGCGACTAAGGAGGTTGGCGTGGGGCTAGCTATCCCACACCGTAAAAAACACTAGATGGCTACAGAATGGAGAGAGAACCGAGTAAACGCTGGCTGAAACCGGACACATCGCCGAAGGATAAGCACCATGGCTCCAAATGGTGCTGAAAGATGTGACGTAAAACACCAATGCTAAGGCTGCATGAATCAGATTTCCACATAAATAGAATTTATGGGGAGGTCTGGTACATCGTCTGGGCGGTGATCGAGAGAGAACACTCCATATTGACCACTTGTTATGTTATGCGATCGACGTCATGTCACATTGGGCATTCCCATGCATGCTCTGTTCGCTACAGCAGCCACCCTAAAGTCCATTTGCTCACCGTACCCATGAGACATTGATTAATATATCTTCTCTCTCTACCATGAAGACGACACTGTGTGGCATGTCCAAACTTAACTCCTAATTCTCTGACTCGTTCAAATGTCTGAGACTCGTCCATATTTCAGCTGTGCTTGTTAATTGTATATGTCATGTTCTTCTTTTTAATGCTTCATATGACCATTTGTTAAACCATTCTTTGTGATCTGTATGTGATCTGAGTCTAAGAGTAATTGTACATTGTGCCAGTTATGCGCCTACAAGTAGGCCAGCCCATCCGATTTTTTTGCCACTTTTTATTGAATAGGATAGCTTCCCTAGGCCCCTACCTCAGATGCCTCTTAATACATGACTTGTAGGTTGCAGTGCTACTATTCTTTGCTCTCCTTGCGAGCCCCAGCAACACATGGATGATATGTCATGTTGGTGTAGGTGATGGTGTAAGATTGATCGATAGGACCATCATCATTTCACTTCGGTGAATAACCATGTGTGCTAAGATCTCTTTCTTACACAGGAAGATCTCAGCGGCAGTTCACGAACCCTGTAGCACTGACACAGGTTCCTGGTGTAATTTTTGAAGATATTTTAGAAATGTTATTTTAATCGATTTTTTACGATTTTTTCACAGGCAAAGGCTTTGCAGACATTCAAATGTCATGGGTTTTTTACACATGTTCAATTTAAACATGGGACCTCCGTTTATCGACCATCTCCGAAAAGACTAGGTGATTGTTTGTGCCTCAGTAAGATTCCTCACACTTAGTTACATCAATATACAAAATTAAACATCATAAAAGATGTTGGGTTAGTGAACTGATGTTACAGCACTCCGGCAGACCCATAGGTGCTCAGTCTCCACCCAACATATGTCGAAGGGTATGCATACTGATGGCTCTTGTGGATTGCTGGTTAAACATGCTCCTCTCTCTGCCCCTCAAGTGTCCATTTCTGCTTGTACAATGTATAATTCCTAACCCCTTAAATCACTGGATTGATTCAACGTCAATTTTAGTGTCCTCATCCAACAGTTTAACCCCAACGTTCTGAGTTTGAATCACGCTGCAGACAGTTTGGTTGCAAATTGTTTCGCATGGATTTTTACAAAGGACGATGGCACCACCCGTTCAGAAAACAATGGCAAACTACTGAACACAATTATGCCTAGAAAAATCACAAACAGCCTTAAAAGCTGGGTTGATTCGCAAAGTCCTGTAAAGGATATGCCATTAACGTTCATCCAACAGTAGGTCGCCAAGAGACCAAAGAACATCCCCCTTATCCATTCTAAACTCCCAAAAATTGATGTTTTCGATGCAAGTCTGTTTGCCTTCTCGTTGCCGCGAACACTCACATGTCTGGGACAGTAGATCCATGTAGGACTCTGGAGGTTGTAAACAAAGTAAAGATAAGCCTCCAATAATATTAGTTGACAATCAATCAAATGTCATGCTTGCCGGTGTAGACTATCATGTCTCTCCCCAACTCTCTGTCTCCCTGGTGCGGTTAATCATTTCTCACATTGATCTTTTGTCGAACCTTGATGTCAGACCATCCAACATCTTCTCCCTTTGTCTTCCATGATCTCTCCTTACCTGTATTTTACCGGTTGTCACCAAATGCTCTAACCTCCTTTTCGCATTATATGTCAGAAAAAACATTGATTGCCTGATTCTTACTCTTTTAATAAATTTGATATAAATACATTTAGTATTGTCAGTTAGTACTATTCACAGAAGATGGAAGACTAGACAAAGAGATAAGAGGTTAGAGTGCAAAAAGCAAATGCTGTAATATACGAGCTAGACCCATTGTTAAGGCACCCAAACATCTCCACGCAAAAACAGATGATTAACAACATTTTCATACCTACTCTGTGTTACCAGAATCAAACATGGACAATGAGCAAAGCAGTCGCAAAAATAACTACATGTGAAATATGATGCCTACAAAAAAGTTGTGCATCACATTTCACATGTAGTTATTTTGCGGCGGCCTGAGAGCTGCTGTAGCGTAGTTGTTAGTGAACTCGCTTCGCAAGGCTGGTGGTTTGGGTTCAGCTCCCCAATGCTGTGGAATTTTTCCCGACCACGACTGGCTGTCAGGTCACCCAGTCTCAACTGGGTACCAGACATGCTCTGGGAAGTAAAGGCGGCGGCGTGATGCTGACCACATCACCCATTGTGTGCCGACGGTCAATAAAAATACAGGCCTAACACTGTATTGACCTATATACCACGAGGTATAAAAGGGTTCCTTTACTTTTACAAAAAAGTTACCAACAACACTAGAAAAGACATCAGCATACGAAAGAAAGTTGGCACAGAACCTTGCTTAAATTACATTGAGAAAAAAAAAATGAAATGGTTTGGCCACTTAACAAGAATGCAACCAAACTCCACTGGATTCTACACCAGAACATCAGGAAAGAAAGTGAGAGGAAGACCATAAAAAAAGACGGATAGATGGTACAGCAGAATCCTGTCAGAAAGCAAAAAAATATCATCCAAGACACTAAGCAGCGCAAGACAAAAACAGAAACCACAAAACTGGGCAATAGTTTGTGAACAGTTAATAAAAAATGCATCGGTTCATAATTTTCTTAATGTTTATGTTATCATAAATGGATTACCAATATAAAGAGAGCAGTTGGACTTGTAACCTATTGTTCATCAAAACACTTTGTAAGTTGGATTTTTGCTCTCCAAATTTCCATTTTTATTTATAATGACTGGAATGCTAACATGTGTTTCCTGCATAGATAACAATTACAATTACTGATTTGCCTTATATTTGCTAATACTAATACAGTAAATAAATCATTTGTAAAACTACATCCATTTATCTTCAATTTGATATATAATAAGACATATTGTCAATCATATTTAGAAACAATATTTTTAGTCTTGCTAAACTACAATGTGCAATTTTTGGAAATTAAAAATATAATTCCGTCCAAAAGCTAAATATTAAATAAACTGGAACGAATCAGTGAATATTTTAATATAAGTATTATACAGGGTGTTCAAGATAAAAGCAACCTCTAGGAAGCATGAGTGCTAACTGAATCTGGTTTATGAAAATGAGAAGGTTCAGTTATGATGTAGTATAGGTCAAAGTTGTGTAATGTAATTTAGTACGGGGAAAGGGCGATGAACAATTTGGCGTAGGAAGAGCTAGTCAGAACCAGTTTAAATAGTAAATAGGCACAACAGCAATAAGTAACTGGCAACTTTTGATTTGTCACTCAGGCTGCTTTTATCTTGAACACCCTGTAGTATGTAAATTATGTATAGATAGTATACAATAAAGTATTATAATTATACACAATACAGTATAATTTTAATTAAATTTACTATAATTATTTATAATTATATATTTATATGTAAATTGTAATAAAATATATTATTCTTTCTTTCTTTCTCGAATCATGTATGCCTCACTGCGTCAGGTCAGGAAGAGATTTCTAAAACGGGCCCTAGTATGCGCTTCGTAGATGGTCTCTTTAGTCGCCTCTGTTATCTCTGAGGTCCATCTTTTGCGTGCCCGGCCTTTTGCTTTGTACCCATTGTATCGGATCAGCATTGCTCTTTGGGGTGCACTGTCTGATGGTAATCTGCTTACGTGACCGAACCATTTAATTTGTTGTTTCTTGATGAAGTCTAGTACTGATGTTGTACCCACTTTTATCCTGATGTCTTCATTTCTCAACCGGTCTCTTCTTGTTACACCCAGCATTCTGCGTAGACACTTCATCTATGTTGTGACTAGTTTTCTTCTATCGTTTGTTGTCAGCGTCAGGTTTGGCACTGGTAACATAATGTGGGAGAAAGATTGTGTTGAACATTGCTCTTTTGTGTTCATGGTGACGTGTTTGCATCTTAAAATTGGCGCCATTTGCCCTATCATTTGATTTGCTTGTTGCATCTGTGTTGAATTTCATTAGTTATTCTTCATTTGTAAAAAATGTCCCAGGTATATTAAATCTTTTACTTGATTTATAGTATTATATTATTATTATTATTATATAATTATGGATTAGTAGTATTAATATTACATACCTTTATAAGAAATGCTAAATTATAATAAAATGTATCGCCCGAGTGGTTACCGGGACCCAAATTTGGGTTGTAAAGAATAGAACCACTGTTACATGCCACACATGTCGTAAGAGGCGACTAAGGAGGTTTGGCTGAAGTCGGATGCATGTGTCCTAAACGTGTAGAAGTCTATGCGTTTAGGGCCTACCAAACCAATGTGCAACGTATACACGTTCTTGGCAAAGATCAAACATATCACAAAGAGTGATTAAAATTGGTCGTAAAGAACAAACGCAAAGAAGAAGATGATAAAATGTATTATTATATTATATAGTTATATTGTGGCTAAAGTCACAAAACTATCCTCATGCATGCATTCTGAGCGACTCATTGAGTATGATCCGAAAGGTGGAGGCTGGTTCGGTGCGCAGGCAATGGACTGAATCACTGCAGGCGCCAACAATTTGTAGAATTACACTTGTCTTCGTTCCGGGGCACATGGGTGTCGTTGGCAATGAGAACAGACAGACTAGCTGGCTCTGCCGCCATATCAGAGGGCCAGCCAATGGACAGAGCTGACATCTTGAACGCCCTCATAGAGCGTGGCCGCAGAGAAGATCTTAATCTAAACCAATCCACGTCAACTACTAGACTGCAGGAGCTGGGTTTGAAGATTGGTGTAGCAAGAAAAGAACAGTACGACAGGTATACGAGTAGGCTCATCAATCAAAATCAACTGGAACGGTCAGTCGCTGGATGCTGTTGGAGATATTGCGAAGGAGATTGGAGCACCTATGGACATGTCCGAAGTGCAATGAAGATATTCCAAACTGAAATAGTTATATCATCATGCATGACATGATAAGATAAAGATATGAATAATATATATGATTTTAAAAAATTGTTATGACTTATTTTATTATAGGATAATCATCATCGGGTGCCATCTCCCCATCAAAGGTTGGCTGCAATGAATCTCCAGCATCCTGTCTTTCGTCTTGGTGTTGCACTCTGCCAGACTGTAACCTGTCCATTTATTTAAATTTCCCTCCCACTTATCTCTCGGTCTTCATCTTGCTCTTCAGCCTTCACTTTCCCCTCTAGTAAATATTTTATCAAGGTGTCATGCCTTTTTATATGCCAAAAATATTTTACTTGTCTGAATTTTATTTCTCTTAATGGTTGTTTCTTCATGCCTAGATTTACTAAAACTTGTTTATTTGTCTGTTTCTCTGTCCATGAAACCCTGCCTATTCTTCTATATATCCACATCTCAAATGCGTCAATTCTGTCTTCTGATTGTTCATTGTCCATGTTTCCAAGCAATACATCAATAAAGGGTATATATTATAATCTAAATAAAATATGGAACTGCAAGTTATATAGTATTAAAACTAAATTACGAATTTGCAATTCAAATGCATCAATAGTAACATATGCCAGCGAGAGTTGGAAAATGACTAAAGATATATTTTTTTGTGGGGTCCAGAAGCACTTGAGCTGAAAGCTCTTCAGCTCGGTGTCTTGGACATCGTAACCCTTCGACTCGGTGCTACGAACACCATAAATCTGGGGAACCTGTAGCTTTTCTGCCAGTCCGCAGAGTTGAACCCGCACTTACAGAGGACTTGTCACCCGTAGTCCAACACGCTATGAACACGCTGGGCAGACGGGCATGACTAAAGATATAGAAAGCAAGTTGACTGCATTTGAAAATTGATGTGTGTGAAAAATAATGAATATAAAATGGAACGAATTCAGGAGAAGTGATGAAATCAGAGATATGTCTGGTCAACCACTAGTGACAACTGTTATAAGAAAGAGAAGATGGGAATATGTTGGGCACACCTTGAGGAGAAATGATCAACGAATATATCAAAGCAGGCATTGAAGTGGGATGCAAAGGGTTCAAGAAAGAGAGGACGACCTAAGGAGACCCTGAAATGAACTTTGCTGAAAGCGGCAAGAAATATCGGTCTCAGTTCCATGGAGGAGATTGAGCGAGTTGCCCAGGATAGAGTGATATGGAGAAATTACTTGCAGGCCCTATGCAACGTATAACGGTACGAGAGGAATTATTATTATATTATAATATATAGCATTTGATCATTCTCATTTTTAATTTGTTTGGATGTTAGTAACTTCCTGAGTCCTTATACTATTGAAAGTACCCATGACCATTCCTTATTCTCTTTTAATTTGTTATACATCTGTCATCTGTTATCATCTGACCAAGATATAAGAAATTTTTACTTTATGTCATAATAATTCTCCATGTATTTTTATATTTAATTTAGGTTTCTAAATTTCCTTGTTGATTACCCCATAGTATTTGTTTTCTGTATGTTTTGTCTAATCCATATTCCTTAATTAGTTTTGTCTAATTGGTCCATTAGTTCATGTAAAACTGTAATTCTTGTTCACGCTCTGCTACTAATACTGTCAGTTACTGTGTTATCTGTATATTAATATTATCTTAAGCTGTTTATTATTTTCCTATTGATCTTGAGTCCTGGCACTCCTTCTGAGTCTAGCCTCATAACGTCTTCTAGGCGCTAGCTGTTTGAATGTTTGAATTTAGTTTGATTCAGATCAGTTTGAAGATTTTCTCTGTGTATACGTTAAATAGACTTGGTGACAGAATGAGAATGCATTCCTGTCTCGCTCCTCTCTTTATTTCTATGTATGGAGACTGGAGAGAAGATGTTTTCAAATTTTATTATTGCCGTTATATTATTTTTTATATATAGGATTATGTATGGATATGCGATTACGAAATTAGAAATACGATAGAAAGACTGGCTTTTTCTCTGCAGACGCGATATAATTCGAAAATATTACTGTTAACTAATGCACTGGTATGCCATAATATAAATACACTAAATTACCTCCAGCTGAACATATTCTTTCTCCAAATCATTCCAATCTTCGATGGCGCCACTCAACAACGCATTAGGTGACGATTCTCTAGACATTATTTGTGATTCACACATCCAGGTCTAGATCCAAAGTTGCGATTCTGTATTTTTACGGGATGACGTTGAATATTTTTACTGTCCGGTGATAATAAAATATATAGTACCCACAACATAATTATCCGAATATTTATTATTATTTTTCAACCATTCTCGCATACAATTACAGATCAATGTAATTGTATGCACTAAGAAAAGTTATAAGCATAATACGTGCATTAAATTTGATTCTAAAGTATTATTTTACATAATTTTGGCAAAAAGATGTTTGTTACTGGAAAGAAAATTGGATATGTAAAATATACATAAGACCGTGTCTATCAGCCCGCAATATGTAACACATTGATATGTGTCTATTTGTACTACGAGAAGGATGTCGTTTAATGATTAATTGTATAATTGAAACACGAAAGAGTCGAATTAACAGGTATGTTAATTGTATTGAATATGTTTAAGTTTTGTTCTGTTTCTATTTTGTATCAAATACGTCTTACAGTATATTTGTATGTTAATTGTATTGAATATGTTTAAGTTTTGTTCTGTTTCTATTTTGTATCAAATACGTCTTACAGTATATTTATCCGACAAACATTTACACGTTGCATTTGTAGATCAGGAAAAAGCGTTCGACCGCGTAGATAGGCACAAGTTGTGGAAAATACTAACAACCTATGGGGTTAATGAACACCTAATCAACCTTTGCAAGAACATTTATACTGACAGCCAATGTACGATTAGAACAAATACAGGATTATCAGAAAAGTTTCACGTAGGGTCAGGAGTAAGACAAGGTTGCGTACTATCCCCGCTGCTATTCATCACGTACATTGACCACATTTGTAAAACAGCTAACACCAGCGAAGGAAACAACCTCGGAGAACTCTTAAATGAATTTCTTTTGCAGACGATCAGGCAATCATATCAACAACAGAAGAACAGCTACAACAACACATCAACAGACTCCAGTTAGCATGTAACGAATACAACATGAGAATTAACATCGACAAAACAGAAGTAATGACATTCGCCAGAGAGGAAAACACTACCAACATCTCCATCGATAATCATCTACTAAATCAAGCAAAAGATTTCACATACCTGGGAGCATTTTTTCAGCAAATGGAAGAATAACTAATGAAATTCAACACAGATGCAACAAAGCAAATCAAATGATAGGGCAAATGGCGCCAATTTTAAGATGCAAACACGTCACCATGAACACAAAAAGAGCAATGTTCAACACAATCTTTCTCCCCACATTATGTTACCAGTGCCAAACCTGGACGCTGACAACAAACGATAGAAGAAAACTAGTCACAACAGAGATGAAGTGTCTACGCAGAATGCTGGGTGTAACAAGAAGAGACCGGTTGAGAAATGAAGACATCAGGAAAAAGTGGGTACAACATCAGTACTAGACTTCATCAAGAAACAACAAATTAAATGGTTCGGTCACGTAAGCAGATTACCATGAGACAGTGCACCCCAAAGAGCAATGCTGCTCCGATACAATGGGTACAAAGCAAAAGGCCGGCCACGCAAAAGATGGACCTCGGAGATAACAGAGGCGACGGAAGAGACTATCTACGAAGCGCATACTAGGGCCCGTTTTAGAAATCTCTTCCTGACCTGACGCTGTGAGGCATACAGGATTCGAGAAAGAAAGAAAGAAAGTATATTTATATGTAAAAACGGTTAACTGAGTCGTAGTTGGATATTGTGAATGTGATTGTCCTTATGTTACTGTTACTACAATTTGCATTGTCTGCAGAAACTTTCCACAAATTCGAAAGAATTCATTGGTTGCATGGTCAGTTTTGACCCTGTAAATAGCTGGATTCAGCTGAGATCAATAAATGGGAGAAATGATCAGTTGAAGTCTGTACGTCTTTCTAAATCTACGTGCATTATTCTTTTTCCTTTTCCTCACATACATCAGTATGAATATCAGTAGCACCAGCCAATATCATCGATGTAATTTTTGAAGGGGATAATATTTTTGTAGAAATGCCAAGTTTAATCTTTTAAAATTAATTTTGCCCTAGCAGCGGCTTTCCAGCCTGCTCTTATTGATTTTTTTAAAACTGCGAATTGTTCTTTTACATGCTCAACTTGAACATGGGTCCTACGTTTTATTGTCCGTCTCCGATAAGACTAAGAACTTGAGCTCACCTACACTGAGATTAGGGATCTCTGGGAAAATATTCCGATCACTCCACGAGGAGTGAACCGAGTACTTATGAAACAAGAGGTGAGCACATAACCTCTACACCACAGAGGCCCCCAACTGTTGATGTAAAATATATTATTGACTGATTGGCAAAGACCTGTACAACATAAACCTATCTATCTAACAACAAAATATAACATCAAGCAGTGGCGGCTCGTCATTAAGGGCCAGTGGGGCCCAGCCCCACCAATACTCGAACGGAGGAATAACTTCCCGGAATAGTAAATACTACAAAACCATGATTTGTCAGAAAATGTGTGTCTGGCTCCACCAAGAAAAATGACCACGAGCCGCCACTGACATCGAGTATATCTGCCAAGTATGCCCAAGTCAATAATATGGTCTGGTTCTTTCTATAATTATGTATGCTCTGGCGATCTTAACTCTCAGCCATGTGCAGATGGAATGATCGGAAATAATACAGAATGAAGTATATTATTGTACACTAAAGATATGTTGCATACCGATGATGGTTTAATGACGATGCATTATCCTTTTGATTATCCAACTATGAAAGACAGAACAAAGATGTGCAGCGTTCACGCATACTTCTGATACTGTGGTGCGATGCATGACCATCGACGTGCCATAGAGTTTGATTCTATCTCATTTGCTTCATCGAACTGCCCAGTTCACCTGATTCTTTTTTGTTGTTGTTGTTCTTTCTGCTAGTATTTAGAAGTCCTGAAATCTCTGTGAAGTCTGTGGTGCGGCACATGATCATCGATGTTCCATATAATTTAGTTTCTTCTGGTGTGTTTCTTCTTGCTTTATCAAGGACTATATAAGTAAGGCAGAGCCGTGCCGTGCTATGATACAGAGAGGCGGCCGCATCAGGCGACACGGTAAGGGTGGCGGCGTAAGCAATGAAATCATAACCACAGTTGAAGGTTATTTTTAAGAAAAACATTTAAGGGCTGCATTTCAAAGACTTGCATCATGGTGAGAAAAATACCACACGGCCGTGAGGCGAGGGCACTAGCAACGCTATATATATCACAAGAACACTAATAGAAAGATCAATAGAAGTAAAAACAGATCTACACTTGTGCTTTATAGACTACACCAAGGCGTTCGACAACGTAAAACATCAGGAACTTTCAAAATTGTTAGAGAGCTTAAACATCGACAGCAAAGATCTAAGAATCATTCAGAACATATATTGGCAGCAAACAGCAGCTATAAGAATAGACAAAAAGATAGGAGCGTTCCAGAAGATCAAAAAGAGTGTTAGACAAGATTGCGTATTATCACCAGACCTGTTCTCACTGTATTGTGAAAGCATTTTTAGGTCTATCAAAGATATTTCTGGAATAGCTGTAGGAGGACATATCATAAATAATCTGAGATACGCTGATGATACTGTCTTAATAGCAAGAAATGAAATGCAGCTACATAAATTAGTTGATAAGGTTGTGACAGAGAGTAACAAAAAAGGACTCAGTTTGAATATTAAGAAGACAGAAGTTATGATCATATCAAAAACAGACTTTGACAAAATGCACCATCACAGTAAATGGGACTGAGCTAAGACAAGTGCAGCAATTTAAATACCTCGGAGTCCTGGTAACATCAGATGGCAGATGCCGATCAGAAATAAAGAGCAGAATAGGGCAAGCGAAAATATCGATTCTGAAAATGAGAAGCATTATCTGCAACAAGTCCTTGTCAGTTGAGATCAGAATGCGAGTTATTCAGTGTTATATAGAACCAATACTGACATACAGATGCTAGTCATGGACAATGAACACACAGATCGAAAATCTCTGATTGCCACAGAGATGTGGTTTTACATAAGATGGATGGGGATCCCATGGACTGCTAAAATGACTAATGATGAGGTGTTGAATGAGATCAAGACACAGAGACAGCTTATCATCAATATAAGAAAAAGGCAGTCATCATTTGTCGGACATGTGATGAGGAGGGGAGGCTTAGAACACTTTGGGACAACCGGTGAAATCGAGGGTAAACGAAACAGAGGAAGATAGAGAGAGAACATTTTGGATAGCATGACTTCATGGCACGGTAGAGGGTCAAAATCTGAGTTGATAGCAAACACCAAAGACAGAGATTTGTGGAAATCCATGATTGCCTACGCCAGCCGGCACGGCACCTGATGATTATATAAGTAAGGCATGATTGCAATCTATTTTTTTGTTCATTCCACTTACAATTAATTCAAGCGTAGTTATGTTACCTCTGACTAATTTTTGCACGAAGGTTTGCTTTCCCTGTCAGAGTGTCCATTGCCATTCAGGCTAACCATACTCCGACTGTAGAGGTACTTGTAAGTTAGATCTCCAAGTAAAGGATCTGGTTTTCCCGTAGTCCAACCTTGTGTAGAAAAAAGAATTTTTGGGGGCCCAAGCTGACATGGAACTCCAGAACTTTAATGGTACACGGTGACTGACGTAGATTGTGTATGCTCTCTCATTTCCGTGAATGCCGCATGTCTTGAACAGTAGATTGGCATAAACACCTGGAGGTTCTAAAAACTTTATAGGTGACATCCACCCCTACCACAATCTGCCAATTTGGACCTTCCGAAACATCAACTGAGAGTAATACACAATCCTTTCGTTGGCTTGAAATATTGTCTAAATATTCTTGTATAAACGTCATTGTCTTTTGTAGCTCACACAGAGGTCCATGCAGTTTTATGTCTAGTGGTATTTCGTTAAACCAGTGATTGTGTCTCAGTATATCATGCTTGGGGCATGTGCCATGTGCACCTGTTCACATATACGTATGGCTGAATTGCCAATGGGGAATTTTGTATACATGTGGCTGCGGAGACGATTGTGTACTGTTCAAAGGCGCAGAATGACAACTTGTCCAAATCTGCTTATATTATAGTAGTCGTTTTGTGTTGGTATTTGTGGCTTTCTGATTGATTCAATCATCCTTTTCTTTTGGTGGTAAGTAACTGGTACATCCGGTTGCTCTCCTGCAGCACGTTTCTTGGCCAATCTGTCTGCTGTTTCATTTCCTGGTATTCCACAGAGAGACGGTATTCTCTACAAGACGACCTTGCGCTGCTTGCACAGTTTAGATAGTAGGGTCTGTAGACCTAACACATTTCTGGACTGGAGTGCTGATTTTGAAAGAGTTGGACACAACAATAGCTCCAATAAAAGTAGTCCCAGAGAGCCACTGGAGGGCAGCAGAAACATCCGCAACTTCCATCCTCATAATGAAAGTAGTTGTCTTGTACATGTTCTAAGC
Organism: Arion vulgaris; assembly: GCA_020796225.1. NCBI lineage: Eukaryota > Metazoa > Mollusca > Gastropoda > Stylommatophora > Arionidae > Arion > Arion vulgaris. Next base: position 14,963,272 of record CM036775.1, read on the forward strand.
TCCAGATAACAATTCTTTCTCAGTTGCCCGGAGTTGCTCAGTTGCCCAAAGTTGCACTGAGATCTTCAAACTCATTACAGCTCTCAGACTTTCATAAATCTAGACGTTTCTCTCAGTGAATCTACATTTTTCTATGGAATTTTCTTTGTAGCTCTATCTTATTGATTGACCATCATCATTGCACTTCGGTGAACAGCTATGTGGGCTCTGATCTCTGTCTTACACAGGAAGATCTTAGCGGCAGTGTACGATCTCAGTAGCACCGACGATGCTCCTATACAAATGTGAAGATCAGTGGCGGCTCATGATCATTTTTGTTGGTGGGGCCATACCATTTTTTTCCCCGGATAAATCATGGTTTTTAGACGAGCCGCCACTGGTGAAGATGATGATGATGTTTGTCAACATTTTTATTGTTTTTGAGATGGCGTAAGGTCCGAACCATGCGAGCTTATGACGTTTCACCGCTGTCAGAAGTGTTTTCTTCTGTCCTGTCACCATGGGCGGACCATACGTGAAGAGGGGAGGTGCTAACCACAAGTAAAATTACTATCGCTAACTAGCTATGGTATAACATTTATGATAAGTTAATATCTGTTTACAAGGAGCCCACATTCGGAATCTGGACTTCTCCATTTCCACGTTGTAAAGTACCAAATAACATTTTTTTAATTCATTTTCACCCGAGAGATTACCTGGGCCCAAATTTGGGGTGTAAAGAATAGAACCACTGTTACCTGCCACGCATGTCGTAAGAGGCGACTAAGGAGGTTTGGATAAAATCGGATGCATGTGTCCGCTAGAGAATGCTAACCCGAAACAAATGCTTTCAGAAAACGGATGTACCAGGCCGTAAGGCGCATAACATGGTGCAACGACCCTTCACAATGATGAATGGGATAACGGATTCTACGGTCGCTAATCTGCCTCCGAGATTTAGCCACGCAGCAAGAATGTCAGACATAGCATCACGAGGATGACCAAAACTTACTGCGGGAAGAGGTCGGCACAAACGAGGAAGCAGAAATCATATGAATTATATCCTACAGAACTACTCCTAGTATGCAGACTTGAGAAAAAATAGGTGGTCCACTTGCACTAGCGTCCAAGACAAACTGTATGGCGTGGCTGATAATCTGAGGCAGACGGCTGCCTTTATTAGAGAATCCGAAATCCCAATCTAGTGAGAATGCAGAAGAAGAAGAAATTCATTTTGCCTCCACTCCAACACCCTCCCCCAACCCCCACCCAACCTGTAAAAATGTATGTGGACTCCTTTGTCTGCCCTCGTAGATATGTTCAGTGTATAGCAGATACGCAAGAAAACGAAACCACTTCTACACAAGTTCACAACACTGACTACTTAATATCAAATGGCAGGACAAAATTTCAGATACTGAAGTCCGCATAAGAACCAAAATTCCAAGCGTCAATATCCTGTTGCAGAAGATCCAGGCGAAATGGGCCGGTCACGTTGCTCAGATGACTGGTAAACCGGTAGCAAGATAGTTGATGCGTGGCGAGCTTAAAGAGGTACACGATCGATTGGTGGATAGAAAAAATAAATGCTTTAAAGATACTCTAGTCCGCCTGACCAGCGTGTTGGACGACGGGTGACAAGCCCCTGTGAGTGTGGTTCAATTCCGCGGGCTGACAGAAAAGCCACAGGTTCTCCAAATTTACGGTGTTCGTGGCACCGAACCGAAGGGTTACGATGTCCATGGCACCGAGCCGAAGAGCTGAAAGCTCAAGTATTCTGGATCGAAAAATAAAATTAAAATTAAATTAAATTAAAGACACTCTAAACGTGTCTCTAAAATGCTTTGATATATATACCACGTGATTAGTTCACGACACAGGAGACAGTTATTAGCATTTCGTGCTATTTTCGTTGGCACAGGAACAGAGCAATTATGGGGTGACCCGTTGCAGTGAAGTTGGAACCGTACATATGAACTATGAGCTAAATGTGGCGCTGTAACTACACTAGAGGAACTCGCATAGCTGAGAAACGTCGTACGGTTGAAGCGCATAGAAAGTGAGCTGCGCGGAAAGGGAGCACACAACACCTACAAGTCTAACCTTGATCATGTATGCCCCACCTGTGGTAGGGATTGTGTTCGATGTTTTGACTCTAGTCACCCCTACCACAGCCAACAAAACTAGGCCAGATAACTGACAGGAGGTTCCTGACCTAGATCAGATAAGGGGTCGGAAAATATAGATGTTTGATAGAACAATGCAAGCTTTTTGCAATTTTACTCAATTCCGTGAGTCTATGGTTATTTATTGGTGAAAAATATTCATAATATTGATATTCTTTATTGTTAAACTTAACTTGTTGCATAATATAACTTCGATTTAGTATTTTGTGTTGATTTGAAAATGAATTTGTCTCTATACACCAATACTGGAATGCGAGGTCACATGGTGTAGTTGTGGTCTGATTTCCCATAATTCTTACCTGAGTCCGAAGGCCCATAAGTTTATAGTTGGCTCTGCCTCACACACACCAGAGAGGTGAAACAACAAACGTCTGAGGCTATGCCATCATCATTTGCGATCGACGATTATTACTATTCCTAACCTAACCATATTGTTGGTTTTATGTTCTTTGTAAGAGATTCGCAGCATCCTTAAATAACATCTATATTCAAAAGTTGGAATTCTTCTTTCCGTTAACTTTATTTATATTGCATATCTCACATTAACTTGAAGAGGAGTTGGACTCCGCGTCGCCACCAAGCACATTTCTTGCCCATTGTAATGTACGAAATAGGTTCTAATCTTCTATAAAACAAAAAGACACTTTGCAACCACCATTTTATGTAGAGATGACACTTTATCTAATATAGATAAAACAAAAGTTTGATTCAAGTTATGCTAGTAGACATTGTAATTTAAAAAAAAATGTAAATGCCCTTGACCTCGGGACAGTAAAATTTATAATCTGAGGTCATATGCCGCAACAGCACAATGTGTGTACTTTGGTACTGTATTTACACGTCAACTTGCAACAATCGTGTGATTTTAGCGGCTTGCCTATGGGAACTGGATTCTTTGCTTTTCAACAGGTGTGATTTATACAATCTTTCACGTTTTACATGGAAACTGAACTTTACAATAATTAAGGTAAGCTTGAACTGGTAGTAGAGTAGTATAGCAGATGTGAGGTCAAGTATATGGTCTGCTTGTTTAAGTTCGTGTTGTCAGTATTCAGAACGAGGCAAGGTTAATGATATGCAACCTTGTTTAACCAGAGCGAAAAAGGGTGGAGACTGCAGTAAAACTTGGAAAAATAGGTAAACACGTAAAAACAAAGTACTACAGTTTTACAAAATACATAAACAGTGACGATAAACAGCAACGTTTCGACCAAAAGGCCTTTATCAAGCAAACAATACAACAAGAATGACGAATTTCGAGGAACACTACGAATGGACGATTACATGTGGAAACATAAACCTATCAAGAATTCGTCATTCTTATTGTATTGTTTGCTTGATAAAGGCCTTTGGTCGAAACGTTGCTGTTTATCGTCACTGTTTATGTATTTTGTAAAACTGAAGTACTTTGTTTTTACGTGTTTACCTATTTAACCAGAGCCAACTATAAACTTATTGAGAGTTGGCTGTGGTAAGAGTACCTCTTGCTAATTTGTGATATTTGACTGCATAGAAAAGGAACGGACAATTTATTTTCGTCCGGGGTCCGGATGAAAAATAACTAATCGAGGGAGAGTGTGCGTACCAGCTTTGTCAGGCTACAGTGCAGCAATCTATTTCCAGGGCCAACATGAGGAGGTCGAGTAGGGTCTTGATCAGTACCAGCTTACTGACTCTAGCATTAAATTGTCACCTTATTTTCAATGCATCTATGACCCCATGACATGGTATCAAGTACTGTTGGGGGAAGGGGAGAGAACAAATACATCTAGAAGTTGTATCGGTAAAATCGAGGGTAGACGACACAGAAGAAGACAGAGACAATTTTTGGATAGCCTGACTTCATGACAGGGTAGATCGTCAACATCTGAGTTTAAGAGAGAAAAGAGTTATTGATTAGACACACCCTCGCCCGAGTGGTTACCGGGGCCCAAATTTGGGATGTAAAGAATAGAACCACTGTTACCTGCCATGCATGTCGTAAGAGGCGACTAAGGAGACTTGGATGAAATCGGATGCATGTGTCCTAAACGTGTAGAAGTCTATGCGTTTAGGGGCCTACCAAACCAATGTGCAACGTATACACGTTCTTGGCAAAGATCAAACATATCACAAAGAGTGATTAAAATTGGTCGTAATGAACGAACGCAAAGAAGAAGAAGAAGAAGAGACACACCCTACAGAAACATGCGTACAACATAAGCCAAACATGCACTTTGCTGAATCCCATATAGGAAGAGAGGACTGGGGAAACCAAAGAATATATGACGAAAAACATATAGGAGAAGATTTGAGTTGAATGTATGGGGAGCTAAGGAACAGACACATAATATAATCTGGTGAAGAGTCACAGTTGCAGTTCTTTGTTTTATTAGGTACATGAGGTATTCACAGTAGGAGTAGTCATTGTAGTAGTGGTGGTAGGAGTAGTTGTAGTAGTAGTAGCAGCAGAGTAGTAATAGTAGTGGAGGTAGAAGTAGTAGTAGTAGTAATATTAGTAGTTGTAGTAGTTAGTAGTAATTGTATTAGTTGTTGTAGTAATAGTAGTAGTTGTTGTAGTAATAGTAAATGTTGTGAAAGTTGGAAATCAACAAAGAAAATTGATAAGAAACTGGACAGCTTTGAGAATAAATGTCTACGAAAATTATTAAAAGTAAAATGGAGTGATTTCGTTTCTAACAACACAGTGAGAGATAGAACACACCAACAACCCGTATCAAATATTATAAGAAAACAAAGGTGGAAATATTTAGGTCATGTTCTTAGATCAGACGAAAAGAGACTAAATCGACAAGTCCTTATGTGGTCACCAGTTGGGAAAAGAAAACGTGGAAGACCAAAGACCACTCTTCGAAGAACCATCCAACAAGAAAGTAAACTATTGGGATGTAAAACCATACAAGATCTCCAACTGCTAGCAAAGAACCGTATCACATGGAGATCTAAAACCTCTGCCCTATGTGCCGCCTTTGGCAGAAAGGAACAAACTAACTAACTAAGTAATAGTAGGAGAGAGAAAGTTTTGGATAGCCTGACTTCATGGCACGGTAGAGCGTCAACATCTGAGTTGATAGCAAACACCAAAGACAGAGATTTGTGGAGATCCATGATCGCCTACGCCAGCCGGCATGGCACATGAGGATGAGTAGTAATAGTAATAGTTGTTGTCATAAATGTAATAGTAGTAGCTGTTGTTTATGTTATAGTATAGGACAACTGTTAAAAGAGAGAGAAGATTGAGATATGTTGGACACACCTTGAGAAGAAATGATCAAGGAATATCAAAGCAGGCATTGAAGTGGGATGCAAAGGGTTCAAGAAAGAGAGGTCGACCCTGAAACGAACTTTGCTGAGAGAGGCAAGAAATATCGTTCTCAGTTCCATGGATGAGATTGAGCGAGTTGCCCAGGATAGAGCGAGAGCGTTATGGAGAAATTACTTGCAGGCCCTATGTAACGTATAATGGTACGAGAGGAATTATTATTATTATATTATAGGACAACCCATAGCTTATTGCTTTCTGGACATTTAAACTATTTCCTCTTTGGACAGATCACACTAGAAACTGTGTACATCAGAAGTCCGTAGAAATGTATGACGTCATCGTTATTGGTGCAGGTGTTGAAGGATCAGCAAGCGCATATAGCCTTGCGAAGGAGGGAAAGAAAGTGCTTCTTATAGAACAAGTATGTATGCTCAATGATGTATGTTATGTTATGTTATGTTATGTTATGTTATGCGATCGACGTCATGGCACATTGGGCATTCCCATTCATGCTCTGTCTTCCGCTGCAGCAGCCATCCCAAAGTCCATTTGCTCACCGCACCCATGAGAAGTTGATTACTACAGGGTGTTCAAGATAATTGCAGCCCCATTGACAAATCGAAAGTTGCCAGATAGCCTATGTTGCATGTATTCAAGTTATATATTTACTAGATGTTTCATTGTTTCTTTCTATTTCTAGTTTTTATGTGTGTTTTTGTGTTACGTTTATTTCGTTATTCGTTTTTATTCCAGATTTTCCTTAGATACGTTGGTATTTGGTCGTCCATTTGTGTTTCATTTAATTTGTCACTCCTGTTTGTTCGTTTGCTTGATAAAGGCCTTGTTGGTCGAAAGTTGCTGTATATCGTCACTGTTTATGTATTTTGTAAAACTATAGTACTTTGTTTGTACGTGTTTCGCTATTTACCAAGTTTTACTGCAGTCTTCCCTATTCAGATAGCCTATCGCGTTGTGTTTATTTACTAGTTAAAGCGGTTATGACTAGCTCGTCCTACATCACATTTGTTCATCGCCCCTTCCCGCACTACAATTACACACCGTCACACAACCTTGACTTATACTACGTCATAACTGAACCTTCTCATTTCCATACATATATGCCAGATTAGCTCCATTCACGGGCTGCAATTATCTTGAACACCCTGTATATATTCTCTCTCTCTCTCTACAACGAAGCCGACACTGTCTAGCATGTCTAAACTTAACGCCTAATTCTCAAACTCGTTCCAGTGTCTGAGACTTGACCATGTCACATAGATGAGAGCGTACCGCATTGATGGTATCGGCTCTGTCCATACTTCTATCCGCTTGAGTCGGGGTATTGTTTGCAAGAAAGTCAGCACGCTCGTTACCCAGCACACTAGCATGTCCAGGCGTGTACAGCCAAGTCATTTTCTTGAGATGTGATCTCCGAATGCTGTCCACCAATTCCACACGCATACTTCCAGATTCAATCCTTTGAAGCATATTCATTAAGTCTGATATGATAATCGTCTGGTATGATAACCTGTTGCTCAGCCGCCCATGACAGAGCCCTGGAGGCAGCAGTGATCTCCATAGTCGATGTTGTTGTCTCGAAAGTGCTGCAGTCCTCATGAAGTGTGCGACAGTTTCGTTGTGCTGAATAACCCCATGATGATCTGGTTCCGCGTCTGACAGAGCCATCCGTGTAGATAATGATATCACAGGGATGGGAGTGCTGATCCACGAGTGCAAGAATCTCCGCATTGACGTCAAGTTAAATATTTCATCTGGTTCACACTTTCTGTAGTTTTCTTTCATGTGAATATACTGGAATTTCTAGCATAGGGTTGACAGATGTTGCAACCGAGAAACCGGGACGTTTCTTGCCATACGTCCGTTGTTTAAGGACATATAGTTTTAGTTTAGTCGTCGGATCATCATCACTGCACGTTGAACCAATTAGCTCATAAGTGATCCGATCTCCACCTCAGTATGTCTCTCAGCGTGTTGCGACCAAGGACCCCGGTTCTGTGTTGGTTTACTATTTTTCTTTGACTACCAGCATAGTGCACTTGTCTAGCTACACCACATTTGACTTGGAGCTCTTGCAGTCTGGTTAGTGTTGTAGATTCATAACTATTACCTGAATCATGTGCACAGCCTCTCTCCCTTAGGAGATTTTAGGGACAATGCACCGATTGGCCTTGACTTTATAATAAATTATGAGTTATGCCCCAGCTACAACAGATATAAACCAACAAATGTGCTAACCACATCGGTAATGAAACAAAAACTACTGCTACTATATGCACTTCTCAAATTATACAGTACAGTTCCGTACTAATCACAGCGATAATGAAAATAAAACGACTGTGAAAGTGTTTTCTGTGGACGTGGACATTTCAAGTTTTAAAATTTAAACAGTTCTCTCATCCGAAAACTGAGAAAAAGTTATCTGCAACTTTGATTTAACAGGAACAAAAACAGGGACAAATAGTCACGAAAGTATTTTTCTGGGCACCACATTTTTGGGGGTTAAAATCGGACTGTCCGGAAAACCGGATGGCTGGCAACCCTATTCGAGCATAGGCTTGCACCAACATCATCGATTGAAGGGGAGTTTAAGATAGTGGTTTCTCAGTGACCGCCTGTTGGATGAGAACACTAAAATTGATGTTGAATCTATCCAGTGAATTAGGGAGTTTGAAAATTACATGTTGTACAATCGGAAATGGATGTCTGAATGGCAGAGTGAGGAGTGTGTTCAGCCAGCGAGCCACGTGAACCATCATTATGCTTACCCATGGGAAGGGGGGAGAGCCGCGGTAGCGTAGTTGTTAGTGAACTCGCTTCTCAAGGCTGGTGGTCTGGGTTCAGCTCCCGCAATGCGCGTGGAATTTTTCCCGACCGCGACGGCTCTCAGGTCGACCCAGCCTCAACTGGGTACCAGACATGCTGTTGGAAAGTAAAGGCGGCCGGCGTGATGCTGACCACATCACCCATCGTGTACCGACGGTCAATGAAAAATACAGGCCTAACACTGTATTGACCTATATACCACGAGGTATGAAAGGGTTACTTTACTTTCCTTTACTATGGGAAGAGGGGGTGTCTCTGTAGCGTTGAGGTTAAGTGCTCAACTTTTGTGCCAAAGGTAACCGGTTCGTTCTCTTGTAGAGCCATATAAATATTTTTCCAGAGGTCTCTGATATCAGTGTAGGTGAGATCGAGTTCCAAGTCCTATCCAAGGCAGACGATAAAAGGTCCCTGTTCAATTTGAGCACGTAAAAGAACCCTTGGCAGTTTAAAATTGAGAAGAGCATGCTATAAAGCCTTGCTTTGGCAAAATTCATTAGCAAAAGATTTTTTTATAAAAAATTTCTACAAAGATTTTTTTTTGGAACCTTTTTATACCTTGTGGTATATAGGTCAATACAGTGTTAGGCCTGTATTTTCATTGACCGTCGGCACACGATGGGTGATGTGGTCAGCATCACACCGGCCGCCTTTACTTTCCCAGAGCATGTCTGGTACCCAGTTGAGGCTGGGTCGACCTGAGAGCCGTCGCGGTCGGGAAAAATGCCACGCGCTTTGCGGGAGCTGAACCCAGACCACCAGCCTTGCGAATCGAGTTCACTAACAACTACGCTACAGTGGCTCTCACAAAATATTTTTACCACCTCCAAATTACATCGGGAACCCTCGCCAGTGCTGCAGCGTTCGTGCACTACAGCTGAAATTTTACTGTGGAAGAAAGAGATCGGAGCACATATGGTTACTCACCGAAGTGCAATGATGATGATCCAATCAATCAAACCCTATGACTACTGTTGGGAGAGACGAAGTGCTATTTTAAGACATATGTGTCTGGCTAGAGTGCTGCAACGCCTGTTTAGTAACTATAACTAATAACCAATATTAAGAATTTTGAGAAATATCAATAGCATAGTTGATGTTACTTTGAATATAGGTTTCTCTATTGGCTCTCTTGGACTCCGTTTACTGGGGCCGTTGTTGTTGCTGCCTCAGTTGATGCTTCGGAAGATCCAGAATGTCAGGTTGCGGTATGAGTGGATGTCGCTTATAGAGGTTTCCAACCTCCAGAGATACACAGGGATCTACTGTCCTGGGCATGCGCGTGTTTGTGACAATGAGAGAGTAGACTGGCTTGCAGCGAAAGTATCGAATGTTGGGGAGTTTAGAATGGGTAAGGGGTATGTTCTTTGGTCTCTTCTCGGCCTACTGTTGGATGAGGACACTAAAATTGACGTTGATTCAATTCAGCGATTTAAGGAGTTTGAAATTACACATTGTACAAGAAAAGCTGGATGTTTGAGGGGCAGATAGAGGAGTATGTTAGAGGGCATACAGAGCACATATGGATCTGTCCAGAGATCTGTAACGTCAGTTCAGTAGCCTTCTTCTTCAAACGCTCTATATCGACTACTTGTTAACCACTCTGTGGAATCTGTATGTGATCTGAGCCTAAAATCGATTGAGCAGTTTTGCCAGTTATGCACCTACAAATACGCCAGCAAATCCTATTTCTGTGACTTTTTATTTACTAGGGTAGCTTCCTAGGCCCCTACCTCAGTTGCCTCTTACAACATGTAGGTCGCAGTGGTACTATTCTTTGCTTCCCTTGCGGGCCACGGCACCACACGGGCGAGATCAGTAACCAATAAGCAATGAATGTAGGTTTACTGTTTTTTTCTATTGTGTTTCTATGTTGTCTTGAGTATTTCTACACTGTCTTCTAACAGTTTCCACTGCCACATTCTCGCGGAAGCTCACATGGTCAGAGCCGCATCACTCGATATGCTTACGAGGATGAATTTTATGTCAGAATGATGGTGGATGCCTTCCCGCTATGGGCAGAACTTGAGAAAGAAGTGCAGACAGAGATATTTATGTAAGCTTGTGTGTGTGTGTACTTATTTCTCTTGGCTCCTCATGGAGTATATGGCCTCAACAGTTGTCCTCCACTATTCCCTGCCGTTTTGTTTATAGCTTCCCAGGATAGTCCAGTATCTTTCAGTTCTTCAAAAAGAACTCTGTCTCCAGGTCTATTTAGGATGTGCCCTTTTCCATTTTCCTTGTGGGTTCCACTCAAATGCTTGTCAAGTGACAGTTGGAGGGTGACTTGTTTGTTTAGTTCAGATTCTCTTCTTCTTCTTTGCGTTCGTTCTTTACAACCAATTTTAATCACTCTTTGCGATATGTTTGATCTTTGCCAAGAACGTGTATACGTTGCACATTGGTTTGGTAGGCCCCTAAACGCATAGACTTTTACACGTTTAGGACATGTGCATCCGATTTCAGCCAAACCTCCATAGTCGTCTCTTACGACATGCGTGGCAGGTAACAGTGGTTCTATTCTTTACACCCCAAATTTGGGCCCCGGTAACCACTCGGGCGTTCAGATTCTCATTTGTCATGACGAAAAAAAAAACAATCAGCAAAGACAAACGCACAAAGAAATATTTGAAAAAGATAAGTATTATACGAGTCGTGGAAAATGACTAAAGATTTTTAAAAAAAGATTATTAATTTATAATCTGTCAGCTATTCCAGTAGTTACTAAAAGACAGATTATAAATTCAATATTTATACCAACACTGTGCTACCAGAGCCAAACATGGGCACTGACAAAAGAACAAGAAAGAAAATTACCACATGCGAAATGAGATGCCTTAGGAAAGCAGTAAATAAAACAAGAAGAGACCATATAATAAATGAGAATTAGAAGAACAGTCGGAACAACACCTGCTATTAGATTTATTGAAAAACAGAGACTCAAATGGTTTGGCCACTTGGTCAGAATGAACCCGAATACACCAGTTGCAAGAGCGTACAACCTCAAAATGGAATCATCAAGAGGAAAGGGCAGACCAAGAAAAAGATGGGTTGATGGAGTTACAGACATCTTAAAACTCCACAATACCACACCATATCAAATGACCGAGCGTGCATTATCTCGGAAACCGATCATCAGTTAAACCTGCTACGCCTAGCGGCAAAAAAGCAGAGAAGGACAAAAGAAAAGAAAGAAAGAATTTATAAAGGTTTGCTTGAGTTTTGCTTAAATATTGTATTATTAATTTTTGATGAACATTAGCAACTGTGGAGTACTGGATCTTAGAACAGAAGACTCTCCAGGCATGAGACGAGTGTTAAACTCATTAAGAGCACATAACATACTCCACGAGAAGCTCAGCGCTGAAGAACTACAGCAACGCTACCCATCAATAAAAGGCGGAGAGAAATGTGAAGCCATCTTAGACCAAAATGGTGGTATCCTGAGAGCAGACCGGGCTGTACGATCTTTTCAGGTAAGAATGAATTTAAGAGGGTAGTGGGTGTATTTAGTACAATAGTTCTTGTTCTTCAGGAGCGTAGTGACCACATAGTGGGCGGCTGTAGCTTAAGCGGTAGTGAGCACGATCACAACCCAAACGTACCTGGTACTGCGGCAGGCAGTTTGGAAGCAAATTCATTTCCATGGAATTTTTACGTAAGGTAAAAATTGACCTCACCGTTCAGAAAGCAATGGCAAACTACTGAACGTATAAGTAATGCCTAGAAAATCGGCAACTCGTAAACTGTGGTTAATGACTACGTCCTATAAAGGATATGCCAGCCCGCTGCCCAGCGTGTTCGTACTACGGGTGACAAGTCCTCTGTGAGTGGGTTCAACTCCGCGGACTCGCAGAAAAGCCACAGATTCCCCAGATTTACGATGTTCGTGACACTGAACCGAAGGGTTACGATGTCCATGACACCGAACCGAAGAGCTTTCAGCTCAAGTGCTTCTGGATCGAAAAAAATACAAAATAAAGGATATGCCACGATTGTTTTTAGTGACCACAACATTAACCCCTCCTTCCTTGCTTTTTTAGGAACACTTTTATACCATGTGGTGTTAGGCCCATATTTGTCATCGACCGTCGGCATACGATGAGTGATGTGGTCAACATCATGCCGGCCACCTTTACTTCCCAGTGCTTTTCCTGGTACTCCATTAAGACTGGGTTGTACGTTCGGAAGAGAGTCTTTACGATCGGAAACAATTCCACTCTCACAGTAGAATTGAACCTGGACCACTAGCCTAAGAAGCGAGTTCACTAACAACTACGCTACTACAGCTCTCACTTCCTTGCTTTAAATCCTTCAGTAAATATCGTTTTCTTCAAACTAGTATTAGAATGTGTTTTTATATGCAACAGCTGGTTTTCTTTGATTTTGTGTTCTTTTTGGATAGATTTATTTCTTCTCTTCTCTGTCCATTATATATTTTTTTTTTAACCAGAAGCACTTGAGCTGAAAGCTCTTTGGCTCGGTGTCATGGACATCGTAACCCTTCGATTCGGTGCCACGAAAACCGTAAATCTGGGGAATCTGTGGCTTTTCTGCCTGTCCGCGGAGTTGAACCCGCACTCACAGAGGACTTGTCACCCGTAGTCCAACACGCTACGAACACGTTGGGCAGGCGGGCCTGTGCATGATATATGGAGCACTATTCTGTAAAACTTATATTCTTATTACTTATGCGTTCTCACTAGATTGGGATTTCTGATTCTCAAATAAAGGCAGCCATCTGCCTCAAATTATCAGCCATACTGTACAGTTTGACTTGGACGCTAGTGTAAGTGGGCCACCTCTTTCTTCTCAAGTCTGCTTACTGGGGGCAGTTATGTAGGATATAATTCCTATGATTTCTGCTTCCCCGTTTGTGCCGACCTCTTCCTGCAGTAAGTTTTGGCCACCCTTATGATGGTAGGTCTGACATTCCTACTGCGTGGCTAAATCTCCGAGGCAGATTGGCGACCGTAGAATCCGTTATCCCATTCCTCATTGTGAGGGTCGTTGCACCATGTTATGCGCCTTACGGCCTGGTTCATCCGTTTTCTGCAAGCATTTGTTTTGGGTTAGCATTCCCTAGCGGACACATGCATCCGATTTCAGCCAAACCTCCTTAGTCGCCTCTTACAACATGTATGGCAGGTAACAGTGGTTCTATTCTTTACACCCCAAATTTGGGCCCCGGCAACCACTCAAGGCGATATTCAAAAGCACACATGTTTTTTCACTGCCTTGTTAAAAATGTTCATGCTCACATTGAACTTTTAGTGGACCAGGACAAAATCCATGTTTTTACAAGCCATTTGATTTGAGAGTAAAAACGACCTTTAGTGTGGCTCCTGATAAAAAAGCGTCCAACCCAAAGCCATGTAATGTGGTGTTTGGTCCACAAGGAGTTAATAAGGAATACCCCAAAATAACAACCTGGTCAGCTATGAAGAAGCAAAAACAATGGCTAAAGGACACTACAAAGCAAAGTGGGATAAAGAACACCCAAAAAACAACAAAAACGATGGATATTACCAACTGTCCAGAAGGGATCAGACTGTCATACTTTGAGACACCACCTGTACACTAAATTCAAGATAGGCGCCAACGACCTGTACCCCTGTGGCTTGGCGAGTATGACAGCAGAGCATATTCTACAGAACTTCCCCCAGTATGCAGACCTGAGAAGAAAGAGGTGGCCCACTTACATCAGCTTCCAAGACAAACTGTATAGCATGGTTGACAATCTGAGGAAGACAGCTGCATTTATTAGAGAATCCGAAATCCCAATCTAGTGAGAACGCATAAGACAAAGTGTATGGCGTGGCTGATAATCTGAGGTAGACGGCTGCCTTTATTAGAGAATCCGAAATCCCAATCTAGTGAGAACGCAGAAGACAAACTGTATGGCGTGGTGGATAATCTGAGGCAGACGGCTGCCTTTATTAGAGAATCCGAAATCCCAATCAAGTGAGAACGCAGAAGACAAACTGTATGGCGTGGATGATAATCTGAGGCAGACGGCTGCCTTTATTAGAGAATCCGAAATCTCAATCTAGTGAGAACGCAGAAGACAAACTGTATGGCGTAGCTGATAATCTGAGGTAGACGGCTGTCTTTATTAGACAATACGAAATCTCAATCTAGTGAGAACGCAGAAGACAAACTGTATGGCGTAGCTGATAATCTGAGGTAGACGGCTGCCTTTATTAGACAATCCGAAATCCCAATCTAGTGAGAACGCAGAAGACAAACTGTATGGCGTGGCTGATAATCTGAGGCAGACGGCTGCCTTTATTAGAGAATCCGAAATCCCAATCAAGTGAGAACGCAGAAGACAAACTGTATGGCGTGGATGATAATCTGAGGCAGACGGCTGCCTTTATTAGAGAATCCGAAATCTCAATCTAGTGAGAACGCAGAAGACAAACTGTATGGCGTGGCTGATAATCTGAGGCAGACGGCTGCCTTTATTAGAGAATCCGAAATCCAATCTAGTGAGAACGCAGAAGACAAACTGTATGGCGTGGCTGATAATCTGAGGCAGACGGCTGCCTTTATTAGAGAATCCGAAATCCCAATCTAGTGAGAACGCAGAAAACAAACTGTATGGCGTGGCTGATAATCTGAGGCAGACGGCTGCCTTTATTAGAGAATCCGAAATCCCAATCTAGTGAGAACGCAGAAAAAAACTGTATGGCGTGGCTGATAATCTGAGGCAGACGGCTGCCTTTATTAGAGAATCCGAAATCCCAATCAGTGAGAACGCAGAAAACAAACTGTATGGCGTGGCTGATAATCTGAGGCAGACGGCTGCCTTTATTAGAGAATCCGAAATCCCAATCAAGTGAGAACGCAGAAAACAAACTGTATGGCGTGGCTGATAATCTGAGGTAGACGGCTGCCTTTATTAGAGAATCCGAAATCCCAATCAAGTGAGAACGCAGAAAACAAACTGTATGGCGTGGCTGATAATCTGAGGCAGACGGCTGCCTTTATTAGAGAATCCGAAATCCCAATCAAGTGAGAACGCAGAAAACAAACTGTATGGCGTGGCTGATAATCTGAGGTAGACGGCTGCCTTTATTAGAGAATCCGAAATCCCAATCAAGTGAGAACGCAGAAAACAAACTGTATGGCGTGGCTGATAATCTGAGGCAGACGGCTGCCTTTATTAGAGAATCCGAAATCCCAATCTAGTGAGAACGCAGAAGAAGAAGACATTATTAATCTTGCTTATTAATATTTGTAAATATTTGATTGTTTCTGCCAGCAAGTCTTCAAGCAATTAGGTGGTGTTATTCAAGACAATGAGCAAGTGAAGTCAGTGACCCCTGGAACTATCATCACAGTGAAGACAGCTCGCGGTCAGTACTCCTCTCACAGTATTGTCCTTGCAGCTGGAGCTTGGGCCGGTCCACTGTGTTCTACTCTTGGTCTGAATTTACCTCTAAAAGTAGGCATTAACTTTTAATGAAACACGTACAAACAAAGTACTATAGTTTTACAAAATACATAAACAGTGACGATAAACAGCAACGTTTCGACAAAAAGGCCTTTATCAAACAAACGAACAAACAGGAGTGACAAATTAAAATGAAACACAAATGGACGACCAAATCACAACGTATCTAAGGAAAACTATTTACAAGTTTTACTCGCAGTCTTCTCTATTTCATTAACTTTAGAATTTTCAAGATGTACTTTGTTCTTTGTTGTACGTTTTATCAAAATCATTATCATCACATTAGCATCATCATCAACATTATCCTCATCATTAGCATCATTAACATTATCCTCATCATTAGCATCATCATTATCATCATAATAAACATCATCATTATCATCACCATCATCATTATTATCATCATCCTTCTTCTTCAGCGATCTCTGGTCATGTGCTCGGTTTACTGTGGATGACAAACCAGGCAGTCAGCTTCAGTTCTGTTCGGTTTCCGTCTTCAGCAATCTCTGGTCATACGCTTAGTTTACTTCTTCTTCTTTCTTTGTCGTCACACTGCTATACCGAGTTGCTGCCCAGTGTCGTGGTTTTTGTCTTGCGCTGTTCTGGTGGCTTGTGTGATTGTTATCTTTGCTCTTTCACAGGATTCTGCTATGCCATCTAACCATCTTTTCCGTGGTCTTCCTCTTGCCTTCTTTCCCGATGTTCTGTTGTAGAAGACTCTGTATACTGTGGATTTTGGATGCATTCTTATTAAGTGGCCAAACCACTTCATTCTTTGTTTATCTATGTAATTCAAGCACGATTTTGTGCCACCTTTCTTTCTTATGCTGATGTTGGTGATTCTGTCTTTCTTGTGTTGTTGGTAACTTTTCGCAGGCAACGCATTTCACATGTAGTTATTTTTTGTGTAGTTTACTGTGGACCAGAAACTGGGCAGTCAGCTTCAGGTCTAGGTAAACATCCATTTATAAAGGTCTGTATTTTTCTGGTGGTTTCTCTTCTTCTCGCTCGCCCGCTATGAATTCATGCCTAGTCAGTATGATATTTCTAGCTGATTTTTGCATGAAGACTTGCTTTCCATATCATCAGTGTCCCTCGCAATTCAGGGGAGCCTTCTCCGGCTTCATAGGTGTTTCTCTTGTTGTCCTCCATGTTTCCGAGCCATAGAAAAGCACTGACTTCACATTTGATTGTAAGATTCTCAAGAAGCAGTATCATAGGAGTGTTATTATAGAGTAGTGAGTACTGGGAAATGACACAAAATATCATACACAAGCTGGAGACATTTCAAAATAAATGTTGGCCAAATATATTCTGGCCAAATATATTCTGGCCAAATATATTCTGGCCAAATACGATAGCAAATGAAGAGCTTTTAACATGAAGAAACTGTAATAGCCGTCCATTGCAAGCGATGATGACAACAATGTGTACATCATTGGAGACCATCATTAAGAGATGGAGATGGATTGTGTATGTATGTGTTGTCTTTTAGCATACAAAGTATAAAACAAATTCTGAAAAACAACTCCAGAGAAGATTGGCTGAAGCGATGGGCTATGGGGACGACTGGTCGGGACATGTATGCAGAGATGAATAGACCAAACCCCAAGGACAATATAAATCTGTTACAACGAAGAGATCAAAGCACTATCTTTCAGTTAAGAACAGGACATGTTGGACTGAATTACCACCTACACAGAATAAACCCCACACACCTACCACACTGTAGAAAGTGCAGTCACTCATGTGAGACAGTAAGCATATCTTGCATGAATGTCCTGGACTACATAAAGCTAGACAAGAACTCCTCCCACCACACCCATCTGTTCATAATACCCTTTACACTAGTCTTCCACAATTACATGTTTTCACAATTACAGAACACATGCAGATTCTACAAACTGGCATTGACTGCCCAAGAGTGAAAACTCGCAGCCCTGGTTAGAAGAAGAAGAAGTATGTGTTATATGTCAATAGGACATTGGCTGGACCAGCTTTCCAATGGGCAGTAGATGGGAATAGAAGGCTTGTGCATCAAAGGAAACAAGAAGAGCTTTAGGGACCCACACCAGTGCTACAAAGTTTGTGCACTGTAGTTGAGGTCTTCCTGTGTAAGAAAGAGTTCTGAACACACATGGGTACTCACCGAAGTGCAATGATGATGGACCTATCAATCAATCAACTAGAAGAACTGTGGGAAAAGAGTTGAAAGATTGTAGCCTGACATGGGAAAGACTTGGTAGAAAGGTGGCAGGATGGCAGCAATGGAAATATCTTGTGAAAGCCTTATGTCTCAAACGAGACACAAAAATGATATAGACAGATATTTTCCTTAATTTCGTTTTTTATGTTGTACTAGAAATATAGTGGCGTCTGTGGCTTAGGGGATAGTGACTCAATCTATTAACCTCGACTTTCTGAGTTCGAATCACGCTGCGGACAGTTTGGTGGCAAATTGTTTCGCGTGGATTTTTACAAAGGACGATGGCACCACCCGTTCAGAAAGCAATGACAAATTACTGAACTTAATAATGCCTAGAAAATCATAAACAGCGTTAAAAAGCTGGGGTTGATTCGCAAAGTTTTGTAAAGGATACGCAATTAATTTTACTTAACTAGAAATATCTCCATAACCTGGTTTATGTCAATGAATGATTATGAAAAATATACTCACTTTTTTTCTCAGCCAATACGAATCGGTGTTTACTATTGCAAGGCCTCCGAGGAACAATTTGGATCACAAAAGTTCCCATGTTTCATTGACTCACGAGGTGTAACTGGAAGATTTCATGTTTACGGACTACCCATGTCTGAATATCCTGGACTTGTTAAGGTAACGTTTTGATACTTTGCACATAAAATGTTGTACCTTTCTCTTCTGCATATGTTCTAGATAAGAGGTCAGATCAGATGTTTCATCTGTTACCGTATGACAGTAGACGGTACCATCTGCAACTGTTAAACCCACTGTCAGCTCAGATGTTTCATCTGCTACCTCGACAGTAGACAGTACCATCTGTAACTGTAATTCCACTGTCAGTTCAGATGTTTCATCTGCTACCGTATGACAGTAGAAGGTACCATCTGCAACTGTTAAACCCACTGTCAGTTCAGATGTTTCATCTGCTACAGTATGACAGTAGAAGGTACCATCTGCAACTGTTAAACCCACTGTCAGTTCAGATGTTTCATCTGCTACAGTATGACAGTAGACGGTACCATCTGCAACTGTTAAACCTGCTACCTTGTGGAGTGGACTAGGGATAGCTATAGGCTAGGAGAGTAATCTCTGATCAAAAATCCCCGTTTCCTTGTGGGTCAGCATGGCTATGCAGTTTAGAGGAGCAAACCTTAACCACAAATCTGGATTGAGTGACCCTTAGGCAGTTGCTGGTTATGTGTGTGTTCCATTCCATCCTCTGGCATCCCATGCAAACTCTGCTTGATTCCAAATGTATGAACTTTGTCTTTCCTTTGGATGAAACAATAGGGTAGAGTGTAACATTTGCAAGGCACATTCCTCATATCAGCTGCCCAGTTTATGCATACATGGAGAAAACACTTCATACTTGCTTCCGACTTGGACACAAAACGGAAAGCAAGTCACGAGAGACTTAGGGATAAGCTCAAAGGCAAGAGAAACAAGCGCAAACTCAGAAGTTGTCACAGTAAAACACTTGCCAACTGACCATCTGTAAAAACACCAAAAATGTAATATACAGTGAGAAGGTATCCACTATACAATGATCTTACTCTGGTTGTATAGCTTAGACCAGCATTCACCCGAGTGGTTACCGGGGCCCAAATTGGGCTGTAAAAATAGAACCACTGTTACCTGCCATGCATGTCGTAAGAGGCGACTAAGGAGGTTGGGAATGGGGCTAGCTACTCCACACCGCAAAAAACACTAGATGGCTACAGAACGGAGAGCTGAAACCAGACACATCGTTGAAGGATAAGCACCAGAACTCCAAATGGTGCTGAAGATGTGACGTAAAACACACCAATGCTACGGTTGCATGAATCAGATTTCGATATGAATAGAATTTATGGGGAGGTCTGGTACATCGGTCTGGGTGGTGATCGCGCGAGAGAGAGACCAGCATTTCCGAAACTGGTAGCCGCTGCGGAATCAAAGGACCCGGACCAGACAGGGGTCTAAATGTCTGACAGAACAAAATGAAAGATCATTTGAAGTTTCCCGCAGATTGAGAAAATGGAGCCAGCTTGACTGTTGGTGGGGTGTAATAATAACTCCATCGCTAGAAGATATTCATATAAACTTATGATGGTCCGCGGCAGAAAAAGATATTTAAAACGGGGTCTATGAAATTCAAAGTTGGGGAACCGCTGATTTAGACAGTAAGGCTTGTAGACCTGATAATTATCTGGGTTGCAGTGCTTGAAATGCTGATCTTGCATCTTTGTTTTCTTCTTGTTGCTTTTCTATAATCCTGTTTGCCACATAACATCCACCCAATTATGGATGTCCTAATCCACTGTATCTGAGTAACATTGTTCTTTGATGCGTATTGTCTGTTGGCAGCGGCGGCTCGTGATCCTTTTTGTTGGTGGGGCCAGACTCAAATTTTCGGGAAAAATTATGGTTTTGGGTTAGTTTATATTTTAATTTATTAACTAATAAATACACGTTACACATTATTTTGGTGGGGCCCGGCCCCACTGGCCCTTAATGACGAGCCGCCATTGTCTGTTGGTAATCTGCTTATGTGGCCAAACCCAAATCACTTAATTTGTTGTTTCTCGATGAAGTTCAGTACTGATGTTGTACCCACTTTTTCCTGATGTCTTCATTTCTCAACCGGTCTCTTCTTGTTACTCCCAGCATTCTACATAGACACTTCATCTCTGTCGTGACTAGTTTTCTTCTTGATACTCCCAGCATTCTGCATAGACACTTCATCTCTGTCGTGACTGACTAGTCTCTTCTTGATACTCCCAGCATTCTGTATAGACACTTCATCTCTGTCGTGACTAGTTTTCTTCTTGATACTCCCAGCATTCTGCATAGACACTTCATCTCTGTCGTGACTGACTAGTCTCTTCTTGATACTCCCAGCATTCTGCATAGATACTTCATCTCTGTCGTGACTAGTTTTCTTCTTGATACTCCCAGCATTCTGCGTAGACACTTCATCTCTGTCATGACTAGTCTCTTCTTGCACCTGTCTGGTTTTATTTATTTTCCAAGTACTTGAGAATATGCTGTTTATATTTTTATCGTCTTCATTTTTAGGTTTGTTCTTACCAAGGTACAAATATCAATCCTGATGAGAGAGACAATAACACTGATGATCCGTGGGTAGATAAAGCTGTTCCGCAGATTGCAGCATCAATACTACCAGACCTGGATGTCACCACCTCTATTAAGGAATACTGCATCTACACTGTATGTGTTTCAGAAATAGTGAAGTTTTACATGTTGTGGAAATAGTGAAGTTTTACATGTTGGGGAAATAGTGAAGTTGTATATGTTGTAGAAATAGTGAAGTTTTACATGTTGTAGAAATAGTGAAGTTTTACATGTTGTAGAAATAGTGAAGTTTTACATGTTGTAGAAATAGTGAAGTTGTAGAAATAGTGAAGTTGTACGTGTTGTAGAAATAGTGAAGTTGTAGAAATAGTGAAGTTGTACATGTTGTAGAAATAGTGAAGTTTTACATGTTGTAGAAATAGTGAAGTTTTACATGTTGTAGAAATAGTGAAGTTTTACATGTTGTAGAAATAGTGAAGTTGTAGAAATAGTGAAGTTGTACGTGTTATAGAAATAGTGAAGTTGTAGAAATAGTGAAGTTGTACATGTTGTAGAAATAGTGAAGTTTTACATGTTGTAGAAATAGGGAAGTTGTAGAAATAGTGAAGTTTTACATGTTGTAGAAATAGTGAAGTTGTAGAAATAGTGAAGTTGTACATGTTGTAGAAATAGTGAAGTTTTACATGTTGTAGAAATAGTGAAGTTTTACATGTTGTAGAAATAGTGAAGTTTTACATGTTGTAGAAATAGTGAAGTTGTAGAAATAGTGAAGTTGTAAGTGTTATAGAAATAGTAAGTTGTAGAAATAGTGAAGTTGTACATGTTGTAGAAATAGTGAAGTTTTACATGTTGTAGAAATAGGGAAGTTGTAGAAATAGTGAAGTTTTACATGTTGTAGAAATAGTGAAGTTGTAGAAATAGTGAAGTTGTAAATGTTGTAGAAATAGTGAAGTTGTACATGTTGTAGAAATAGTGAAGTTTTACATGTTGTAGAAATAGTGAAGTTGTAGAAATAGTGAAGTTTTACATGTTGTAGAAATAGTGAAGTTGTAGAAATAGTGAAGTTGTAAATGTTGTAGAAATAGTGAAGTTGTACATGTTGTAGAAATAGTGAAGTTTTACATGTTGTAGAAATAGTGAAGTTGTAGAAATAGTGAAGTTTTACATGTTGTAGAAATAGTGAAGTTGTAGAAATAATGAAGTTGTACATGTTGTAGAAATAGTGAAGTTGTAAATGCTGTAGAAATAGTGAAGTTGTACATGTTGTAGAAATAGTGAAGTTGTACATGTAGAAATAGTGAAGTTGTAAATGCTGTAGAAATAGTGAAGGTGTACATGTTGTAGAAATAGTGAAGTTTTACATGTTGTAGAAATAGTGAAGTTGTAAATGCTGTAGAAATAGTGAAGTTGTACATGTTATAGAAATAGTGAAGTTTTACATGTTGTAGAAATAGTGAAGTTGTAGAAATAGTGAAGTTTTACATGTTGTAGAAATAGTGAAGTTGTAGAAATAGTGAAGTTGTACATGTTGTAGAAATACTTACTTTACTTAATCCCGTCATGCCTAGTGACACATGGGGCTTCAGAAAGGACTTTCCATGCTCTCCTGTCCCGTGCAACCTTCAGCGCAGAGCCCTACGTCAGAGATGCGGTGTCCAGTTCCTCTTCCATCATGCCCCTCCATGTTGTCCGTGGTCTGCCTTTCTTTCTCTTTCCTCTGGTGTCCAAGTGAGGGCTATCCTTGCAGGCATTTCTTGTCTCATTCTCATAACATGTCCGAGCCATTTCCATCTTCTCTTTTGAGTATGTCATTCATTGCCTCTTGTCTTGTGTCTTGGAGTAGTTGGTTATTGGATATTTTTACTGGCCAAAAGATTCCCAAGATTCTGCGAAGACAAGAGTGGTGGAAAACTGACAGCCTGCTAGTATCTCCTTTGGTCATCCTCCAACACTCCGATCCGTAGAGCAAAACTGGCAAAACAATGCTTTTATAGAGTTTAAGCTTTGTGGTCCTATTGTAGATTTTGGACTTCCATACTGGTTTCATTCTGGCAAAAGCGGTTCTGGCCTTACTTAGACGTGATTTTATATCTTCCTCTGTGCCACCATTTAGTGTCAGTACGCTACCAAGATATGTAAACTGCTCAACCCTTTCCAGTGTTTCATTTTCTAACATTACTGGTTGTTGGATTTCACTGTTTGTCATAATTTTTGTTTTTCCTGTGTTTGGTTGTAGAAATAGTGAAGTTGTAAATGCTGTAGAAATAGTGAAGTTGTACATGTTGTAGAAATAGTGAAGTTGTACATGTAGAAATAGTGAAGTTGTAAATGCTGTAGAAATAGTGAAGGTGTACATGTTGTAGAAATAGTGAAGTTTTACATGTTGTAGAAATAGTGAAGTTGTAGAAATAGTGAAGTTGTACATGTTGTAGAAATAGTGAAGTTGTAAATGCTGTAGAAATAGTGAAGTTGTACATGTTGTCGAAATAGTGAAGTTGTACATGTAGAAATAGTGAAGTTGTAAATGCTGTAGAAATAGTGAAGTTGTACATGTTGTAGAAATAGTGAAGTTGTAAATGCTGTAGAAATAGTGAAGTTGTAAATGCTGTAGAAATAGTGAAGTTGTACATGTAGAAATAGTGAAGTTGTACATGTTGTAGAAATAGTGAAGTTGTACATGTAGAAATAGTGAAGTTGTACATGTAGAAATAGTGAAGTTGTACATGTAGAAATAGTGAAGTTGTACATGTAGAAATAGGGAAGTTGTACATGTAGAAATAGTGAAGTTGTAAATGCTGTAGAAATAGGGAAGTTGTACATGTTGTAGAAATAGTGAAGTTGTAAATGCTGTAGAAATAGTGAAGTTGTAAATGCTGTAGAAATAGTGAAGTTGTATATGTTGTAGAAATAGTGAAGTTGTAGAAATAGTGAAGTTGTCGAAATAGTGAAGTTGTAGAAATAGTGAAGTTGTACATGTTGTAGAAATAGTGAAGTTGTAGAAATAGTGAAGTTGTACATGTTGTAGAAATAGTGAAGTTGTAAATGCTGTAGAAATAGTGAAGTTGTACATGTTGTAGAAATAGTGAAGTTGTAAATGCTGTAGAAATAGTGAAGTTGTACATGTTGTCGAAATAGTGAAGTTGTAAATGCTGTAGAAATAGTGAAGTTGTACATGTTGTAGAAATAGTGAAGTTGTACATGTTGTCGAAATAGTGAAGTTGTACATGTTGTAGAAATAGTGAAGTTGTAGAAATAGTGAAGTTGTAGAAATAGTGAAGTTGTAGAAATAGTGAAGTTGTAGAAATAGTTTATTTTTCAATAAATCATGGAAAACAACTAAAGGGAATACCAAAAAGTTGTAGATATGTTTGGTTGCCAAGGATACTCCATTTGCGATGGTATAATATGATCACAAACAGGAAACTGTGGGATAGAGAGAGGCAACGGCAGGTTGAACAAGAGATAAGGGGCAGAAGGTGGCAATGGATAAGATGCCTGGCAGCATCATGAGTCAGGACTTCCTATGGAACCCCCAGGGCAATATAAATAAGGTAAGACACAGGAACCACTATGTCTGGTAAACCACTAGTGAGAACTGTTATAAGAAAGAGAAGATGGAGATATGTTGATACATCTTGAAAAGAAATGATCAAAGAATATCAAAGCAGGCATTGAAGTGGGATGCAAAGGGTTCAAGAAAGAGAGGACGATCTAAGGAGACCCTGAAATGAACTTTGTTGAGAGAGGCAGGAAATATCGGTTTCAGTTCCATGGAGGAGATTGAGCGAGTTGCCCAAGATAGAGCGGTATGGAGAAATTACTTGCAGGCCCTATGTAACGTATAACGGTACGAGAGGAATTATTATTATTATTAAAACATAGGAACATCTGGAGACGGGAGTTGGCAACAGAATGCAAGAAAATGCGGAGATATATAATGAGTACAAAGCAAGAAGAAGACCACGCAAAAGATGGAGCGACGGCATCAAGAACAGCCTTACGAACACGAATATCAGCTTACAAAGTGCCTTAAACAAGCACACACAAGATCACTACGTTTCACCCCCAACACTTCTATAAAGAAGTCAATGGTGGAAGAGAACAAGCACACACAAGATCACTATGTTTCACCCCCAACACTTCTATAAAGAAGTAAATGGTGGAAGAGAAGAAGAAGAAGATCTGGAAAAGATGACCTTGGATAGGAGAGCTTGGAAGACTTTGGTTCCAGACCTATGCCTCCTAGGGGTGACGGGTGAAGAAGAATAAATCAAGTGCCGAGTGCCGGGCCCCATGCCTCGAAGGGGCCCGCTTTATGCTACCGACGGTCCCCGCCCTCCAACTCGGCACAGCAGCGAACGAGGTAACCGGGTTAAAGCTACTGGTGCGATACGGTCGAGTATTGACCATAAGAAATTAAATATCACCCAATGGAATGCGGAAGGTATCCACCACAAGAAGCAAGCACTCGCAATAAGACTTGCAGAAGACGATATAGACGTTGCGTGCATACAAGAAACGCACCTCAATCCCAGACATAAGTTCGAGATCAAAGGTTACCAGACCTTCAGAACAGACAGAGAAGGACACAAGGGTGGAGTCCTCACCCTAGTCAGAAATGGCATTCCAACCAAGCAGATGGAAGGAACAAAGGAAAACCCCGGAGCAGTTGAGATCATAGGTGTGCAAATTACGTGCAAAGACATACAGATCATTCTGTACAATCTTTACTGTCCAAGTTACACGCCGCTGTCACTCGAAACAATGAATATCAGTGAGAACTCATGTATGGTGGTCGGTGATTTCAACAGCCGCTCGGAGAGATGGGGTACTCGAAACAAACAGTAGAGGAGTTGAGGTGGAAGACTGGGAGATCGAGAACAATCTGTTCCTCATCAACGCTCCAGACGATCCACCAACTTTCTACTCGAGAACGTGGCACACAACGAGTACCCCTGATTTGGCCTTTGCAACAAGCGATATATCCACCAAAGTAGTCCGTACGGTTACCCACCAACTAGGGATAGTGACCATAGACCTGTCAAATTGCAAGTAGACCTCAATTTCGTACCTGAGCCCAAAATGTGGTTGCCACGGTGGAACTATAAGAGAGCCAATTGGAAACAGTATGGAGCACTGACTGATGCAAATGTTGAACGAATCAACATGCATGACAAGAAAAACGTGCGAATCGTGGCAAGGGAACTGTCAGAAGCAATCCTGAAAGCGGCACGGGAAACCATCCCCAGAGGCGCACGAAAGGATTACAAGCCATACTGGACAGCAGAGGTTCAGAAGCTTGAAAAAGACCTTGAGAAGACAAGGAGTGAGGCAGAACAGGCACAGTCAGTGGAGACAAACACTGTCTACAAGGCGGCAGCAGCAAAATACAGAAGAGAGGTCAAACGAGCGGCGAGACAGAGTTGGGTCAAAACAACCGAATCCCTGAACCTCGATAGGGACGGCCATAAACTGTGGAAGCTGGCCAAAGCGCTGAGCGATGAAAACACCAGCAGACCACCTATAGTCCTCGAACAAGACAAGAAGATGGCTTCGGGTAGGGAAGCAGCAAACATCCTGATGCAACAATATGCCGAAGTCAGCAGAGTAAGCATAGCAAAGGAAAAAGTTGATGCCACCAAGAGAAAGCTCGGGCTCTCAAGGCGAGCCGAGAAAAGCAGATAGTCACCTAACGGACACATTCACCAGTAACGAGCTGGAAGAGGCTTTAAGGGACCTGAAACCCAGAAAGTCGCCCGGAAAAGATGGGATCACCAATGAGATGCTTAAAAACTTGGGAATCAGAGCAAAGGTCGCTCTACTGTCCGTTCTCAACATGTCGTGGAGAACAGGCATAGTACCGCAAGAATGGAAAGAAGCAATCATGGTGCCCATCCTAAAACCAGGCAAAAATAAACTCGACCCAGCGAGTTACAGACCAATAAGCCTCCTAAGCTGCACGGGCAAACTTATGGAGCGCATGGTGAACAAACGCTTATCCTGGCACTTGGAGAGCAAAGGGCTGCTTATGGCACAACAAGGCGGTTTTCGGAGATACAGATCCACAGAGGATCAAGTAACCTACATTGTCCAGGGAATCGAGGACGGTTTCCAAGAAAAGAAACAGACACTGGCGGTCTTGGTAGATATGGAGAAGGCTTTTGACACAGTCTGGAAAGAAGGATTAAGGCTAAAACTGCTCACCCTCGGCGTAAAGGGAAGAATGTACAATTGGCTCGACAGATACCTAGAGAACAGAACAGCAAGGGTTCAGGTTCAGGGTACAAAAGTATGAAGGCCACACTGGAGCAAGGAGTCCCCCAAGGAGGAGTGCTCTCACCGACTCTCTTTTTAGTCTTCGTCAATGACATTGCAACATGCCTCCCAGAACGAGTTCACTCTGCCATGTATGCCGACGACTTGGCAATATGGGCGAGAGAAGAGTCAATGCCCACAGCAGAAAATCGACTGCAAGCTACATTAAATAACCTTGAAGTGTGGTCAGCAAAGTGGAATATGAAAATAAACCCTTCAAAGACCACTTACACTGTGTTCTCCCAAAATAACAAGGATTACAAGATAACGCTTAAAGTCAATGGGCAGAACCTTCCAGAAAATAAAACCCCAACGTACCTAGGAGTCACACTCGATAGAAAGCTGACTTGGTGCACCCAGATCGAGAATGCTACGGCAAAAGCGAGACACAGGCTAACAATGATGCGTAAACTCGCAGGTTCCACATGGGAAGCAAACAGCAGAATTCTCAAGACACTTTACTCTGGTAGAGTGCGACCGGTCCTAGAGTACGGTATGGCAGCGTGGAGCAATGCATCGAACAAGCAATTCGCAAAAGTGAGCAGCAGTCAAAACCGGGCCCTACGCATTATCACTGCAGCCATAAAGTCCACGCCCATCAAGGCGATGGAGACCATCACAGGCATCCAACCAATGACTGACCGAAGGGACAAGAAAGTAGTAGTACTTGCGGAAAAACTCAAACGGCTCAAATCGCATCCAATGCATGAAAGAATGTTTCAATCAGGAAAGTGGAGAATACAGAGATCTAACTTCGTTAGAATCTCTAACGCACTGACCACAGACCACCCAGTCCTGTCCAAATGCACACCCAAACCAATCCCGGCAATCGACAAGTGCCCGCCATGGAAAACAAAAATGCCAGAACTAAGGGAATCAATCCCAGGCATAATGAGCAAAAGGGACCAAACGAACCTCGATAGAAAAACTGCAGCAGAAGTGCACATAGAATCAGAGTACCCTGAAAATGAGTGGACGCACGTCTACACGGACGGATCGGCAAATAACGCAATAAGCGATGGCGGAGGAGGAATAGTGCTTAAAATCTCCAAGAAAGTCACGGTCAAGAAAGCGATTGCAACTGGCAAATACTCGAATAACTACCGAGCTGAGGCAGAGGCAATCAAAAAGGCGGCCGAAATGATCTTGGAGAGAAGAAACACTACACGCAACAAGTGATATTCACCGATGCTCTATCGGTCATCACGGCACTCAAATGCGTCGGCAAAACTGAGATGAATGAGCTCAAACGTCCCTCGCTGAACTAACGAGTTCACTCAAACGCACTGTCATCCAGTGGATACCGTCACACTGCAACATTAGGGGAAACGAAGCGGCCGACAAGCTAGCCAAAGAGGGCGGGCGACTACCCCAGACTGATCTCGAGATCAGCTATGAGGAAGTCAAAACAACCATCGGTTCGCACTATCAAAGCAAGTGGGCAAAAGACCACCCGCAGTACACAGACAGTGACGGTTACTATGGTCTCTCGCGCAGTGAACAAGTTGCCATATTTCGCCTCCGTACCGGCCACAACAAGCTCAGAGCCCACATGTTCCATAAATTTAAAATTGGCACAACTAGCCTGTGCCCATGCAATATGGCAGACATGACGGCAGAACACGTCTTGCAAGACTGTCCACGTTTAGCAGGTATACGAAAAAAGTACTGGCCACAACACACAGAGCTTCGCGAAAAGCTGTACGGAGGAACGGAGTCCCAAAAACAACAGTTAAATTCATGATAGAAGTTGGTCCATCAGGTTAGGCCGGGAACGCAAGAGAGAGAAATCAAGTGCCATGCCTGCAGGCATTGGCGATCATGTCTCTCCAGAACGTTCTGTCCCTGTGCAGTTAATCAGTTCTGACATCAAGCTTTTGTCGAGCTACAATGTCAGACCATCCCACATCTTCTCTCTCTCTCTCTCTCTCTCTAGCTCTCTCTCTCTAGCCTTTTAAACACTGGTTGGGGCATAGACTCTCCACTAACTTCTCTATCTCAAGCCTTTTACACTTCAATTTGGGCATATGCCCTCGTCTAACTCATGAGCTTTCATCGATAGTTGATGCCCGAGTGGTTACCGGGGCCCAAATTTGGGGGTGTAAAAAATAGAACCAGTTACCTACCACGCATGTCGTAAGAGGCGACTAATGAGGTTTGGCTGAAATCGGATGCATGTGTCCTAAATGTGTGGAAGTCTATGCATTTAGCACCTTACTAAACTAATGTGCAACGTATACACGTTCTTGGCAAAGATCAAACATATTACAAATAGTGATTACAATTGATCGTAAAGAACGAACGCAAAGAAGAAGAAGGAGAAGGAGGAGGTGGTCGAGGAGGAGGATAGTTGAATTTTATAGCTAGAGTATTTTTACCGGAAGAGATAGCCGGCTCCATGCTCGAATCTGACAAAAGTCAGATAAATACTGGTTTTATCAACCAGTTAGTCTGTAGTGACAACTAACCATTTCTTCAGAATTCAGGCAGTCTTCTCCCTCTTCCTTCTATGATCACATCTTCCATGTATTTTACACATTTCACCAAATATTTCAAACCTCCTTTTCGTATTATATGCTCAAACAACATTGAATGCCTGGTTCTTTTTTTAAATTCAGGTTTCTGTGTGTGCAGACCTCGTTTAAAACCTCATCATTTGTTTTTCTTCACTGTTCATGGGATTTTTAGCATTTGCGGGCTTTGTGAATGGTGTCTTTCAGAGATTTTTATTTGTGTGGTCCACCTTTTGTCTGGGCTTTGTAAATGGTGTCTTTCAGTGATTTTGTTATTTGTGTGGTCCACCTTTTGTCTGGGCTTTGTAAATGGTGTCTTTCAGTGATTTTGTTATTTCTGTGATCCATCTTTTTTGTGGGCTTTGTGAATGGTGTCTTTCACTGCTTTGTTATTTGTGTGATCCATATTTTGTGTGGACTTTGTGAATGGTGTCTTTCACTGCCTTTGTTATTTCTGTGGTCCATCTTTTGTGTGGGCTTTGTGAATGGTGTCTTTCACTGCCTTTGTTATTTCTGTGGTCCATCTTTTGTGTGGGCTTTGTGAATGGTGTCTTTCACTGCCTCTGTTATTTCTGTGGTTCATATTTTGTGTGGCTTTGTGAATGGTGTCTTTCACTGCCTTTGTTATTTCTGTGGTTCACATTTTGTGTGGGCTTTGTGAATGGTGTCTTTCACTGCCTTTGTTATTTCTGTGTCCATCTTTGTGTGGGCTTTGTGAATGGTGTCTTTCACTGATTTGTTATTTCTGTGGTTCACATTTTGTGTGGGCTTTGTGAATGGTGTCTTTCATGTTTGTTATTTCTGTGGTTCCACATTTTGTGTGGATGACTTTACCTGGGATTCACTGTACTGAAGATGTCTTTGAATGCCTTATTGTTGATAGGTCCATCTCTTTACTTTGGTGAGTTACCTGTATTTCTCTGATCCTTTCTAAAGGCATCTCAGCGGCTTGGCATGAACTTGCATAGGGCAAGGTCCGATATAATTTAGAAGATGGTGAAAATTTTGTAGGACTCATGGGTCTCTGTGGCTAAGGGGATTAGCCTTGTCTTGTGAGTCGAAGTCGTGAGTCACAGAGCGCCATTCTGTTCACGATGCAGTTTTTCAAAGACTCCTAGATTGTTGTGGACTCAGTGGGGAAACTCTTGGCAGTGGCAGCCTTTCTGTGAAGACGAAGCCGTTGGAGGGTCAAACCTGGCATAGTCAATCTTCACTTAAACCTTATTTTTAGGAATTTTATTTAAAGTTTTCTAATGAGATGCATTGTCGTTGGTAATCTGCTATGGGAAACCATTTAATTTTTGTTTCTGATGAGTTGGTACTGATGCTGTACCACTTTTAAACTGAAATTTAATTCAAACCGTCTCTTCGTCCAGCATTTTAGACACTTATCTTGTTGTGACTAGTCTTTCTTGTTAACCAGCATTTGTTATGACATCATTCTGTTGTACTAGTCCTTCTTATTGGCAACCATTTTAACTTATCTTGTTAGTAAGTCTTCTGATGCTCCCACTTTTAAAACTGAAATTTATTTCTAAACCGGTCTCTTCTTGTTACTCATAGCATTTTGTGCAGACACTTCATCTCTGTTGTGACTAGTCTCTTCTTGTTGCACCCAGCATTCTGTGTAGACACTTCATCTCTGTTGTGACTTAGTTTTTTCTTGATGAAGCATACTGATGTAGACCACTTCATTAATTCTAAGACTAGTCTCTTCTTGTTACTCCCAGCATTCTGCGTAGACACTTCATCTCTGTTGTGACTAGTCTCTTCTTGTTACACCCAGCATTCTGTGTAGACACTTCATCTCTGTGTAGACTAGTCTCTTCTTGTTACTCCCAGCATTCTGTGTAGACACTTCATCTCTGTTGTGACTAGTCTCTTTTGTACTCCCAGCATTCTGTGTAGACACTTCATCTCTGTGTGACTAGTCTCTTCTTGTTATCCCAGCATTCTGTGTAGACACTTCATCTCTGTGTGACTAGTCTCTTCTTGTTACTCCCAGCATTCTGCGTAGACACTTCATCTCTGTCGTGACTAGTCTCTTTTTGATACTCCCAGCATTCTGCGTAGACACTTCATCTCTGTGTGACTAGTCTCTTTTGATACTCCCAGCATTCTGGTAGACACTTCATCTCTGTCGTGACTAGTCTCTTCTTGTACTCCCAGCATTCTGTGTAGACACTTCATCTCTGTCGTGACTAGTCTCTTCTTGTTGCACCCAGCATTCTGCGTAGACACTCATCTCTGCGTGACTAGTCTCTTCTTGTTACCCCAGCATTCTGCTGTAGACACTTCATCTCTGTGTGACTAGTGTTTTTGTTTTTGATTCAGCTCCAGTTTTTCACTGTCATATAATGTGGAAATATTTGTTGAACAACGCTCATTTTGTGTTCATGGCTGACTGTTTGCATTTAACATTGTATTTTATATATAAATATTTTAGATGACTGAAGGCCATCTCTATCATTGATCGACATCACAACATCAAACAGTTTTTCACTGATTTATTCAGGAATGTTCTTTGACATCCTTGACATTTTTCTCCATTTATCTATTAATTTTTAATCATTCAATTATTCTTAATCCTTTTTCGCTCCTCCGAGCCGATATACCGACCAGTGGCTAATTCAGTATACATTGCATTATAAGGGTTACTGGAAGTAAAAAGAAACTGCGGAGTGAAAGGGTTAATGCACAAATTTATTAGTAGAATTCATCTTCTTCCTCATTTTTATTTCTCATTCGAAGCACAATTTTATTTTTTTATTACAAAAAGAAAAATTGTGCTGGGGAATGAGAGAAAAATCTTATTCAACAGATCGCAGAGTGTTTACCGGGGTCCAAATTTGGGGTGTAAAGAATAAAACCACTGTTACCTGCCATGCATGTCCTAAGAGGCGACTAAAGAGGTTTTGGCTGAAATCGGATGCACATGTCCTAAACATGTACAAGTCTATGCGTTTAGGAGCCTACCAAACCAATGTGCAACGTATACATGTTCTTGGCAAAGATCAAACATATCACAAAGAGTGATTAAAATTGGTCGTAAAGAACGAACGCAAAGAAGAAGAAGATTCATCAGATCACAAAATGCTCTAAGCAGCCAAAGACTAGAGTGAGAGATGATCAAATTCACTGTGCTGGGTCGCCTGTGTGGTGCTGGGGCCCGCAAGGGAAGCCAAGAATAGTACCACTGCGACCTAAAAGACATGTCGTAAGAGGCGATTGATGTAGGACCTAGGAAAGCTACCCTAGTTAATAAAAAGAATCGCAGAAATCAGATGTGCTGGCCTACTTGTAGACGTATAACTGGTGCAACGTACAATAGCTCTTAGGATCAGATCACACACAAATCACATAGAGTGGTTATCAAGTGGTCGATATGGAGCGGTCAAAGAAGAAGAAGAAGAAGAGGAAGAAGAAGAGGAAGAAGAAGAAGAAGAAGAAGTAGAAGAAGAAGAAGAAGAGGAAGAAGAAGAAGAAGAAGAGGAAGAAGAAGAAGAAGAAGGAGAGGAAGAAGAGGAAGAAGAAGAAGAAGAAGAGGAAGAAGAAGGAGAGGAAGAAGAAGAAGAAGAAGAAGAAGAAGAGGAAGAAGAAGAAGAAGAAGGAGAGGAAGAAGAAGAAGAAGAAGAGGAAGAAGAAGAAGAAGAAGAGGAGAAGAAGAAGAAGGAGAGGAAGAAGGAGAGGAAGAAGAAGAAGAGGAAGAAGAAGAAGAAGAAGAAGAAGAAGAGGAAGAAGAAGAAGAAGGAGAGGAAGAAGAAGAAGAAGAAGAGGAAGAAGAAGAGGAAGAAGAAGAAGAAGGAGAGGAAGAAGAAGAAGAAGAAGAGGAAGAAGAAGAGGAAGAAGAAGAAGAAGAAGAGGAAGAAGAAGAAGAAGGAGAGGAAGAAGAAGAAGAAGAGGAAGAAGAAGAAGAAGAAGAAGAAGAGGAAGAAGAAGAGGAAGGAGAGGAAGAAGAAGAAGAAGAGGAAGAAGAAGAAGAAGAGGAAGAAACTGTGATGGGTAACAATAAACACACTTTGATGAAAACTAATCTATATTTTTTCAATCTCACAGGTCATGGGTTTAAACTTTCTCCTGCGGTTGGCAAGGCAGTAACAGAACTTATTCTAACCAAATCCCCAACCTACAACATGCAGCCATTTAAGATTACCAGGTTTTCATAAACTCTGCCAGGATGAGATAACCTACACAAATTTTGGTAGCAGGAAATGTTGACATTTAATCAATCAAGTGTCATACCTGCCGGCGTAGGCGATCATGTCTCTCTACAACTCTCTCTGCTTGGTACAATTAATCAGTTCTGACGTCGATCTTTTGTCGAACCACGATGTCAGACCATCCACCACCTTCGTCTTCCGTCTTCCACGATCTCTCCTTCACTGAATTTTACCTGTTGTCGCCAAATGTTCTAAACCTCCTCTTCACATTATATTCCCAAAGAACCTTGATTGTCTGATTCTTATTCTTTTGATAAGGTTTCTTTGTATGCAGGCCTGATTTAAAACCTCATTTGTTTTCTTCACTGTCCATGCAATTTTCAGCATTATTCTGTAAAAACCACATCTGTGGCTTTCAACAATCTTATTGATTGTCCATGATTCGCTACCATACATATTTATATTAACACCATTATTACTTGTGTTTCTGGTTTTTTTAATGAAACTTAAATGCAAATAAAGAAACGTATTCCTTGTTTTTATATTCTTCACCAGTGGTTCCCAAACTTTTTCAGTTTGCGGCGCCCTTGCTGGATTCAGATTTACACAAAGCCCTCTATGTCAAATTCTAACAAGTACATTTTGCAAAATAGCCAATAAATAGGTACACACTTTGGGAAGAACTGTTCTACAATATTCAGTATTAGCTACAGGGTGTTCAAGATAAAAGTAGCCCGGTCAAGGAAACCAATCTGGCATATGTTTATGAAAATCAGAAGAATTTCAATTATGACGAAGTATAGGTCAAGTGAGCAAGTCTTTTTGTGATGGTGTAATTATGGTGCGGGAAGGGGCGATGAACCAATGGGACGAAGGATGAGCTAGTCAGAATCGGTTTAAATAGTAAATAGACATAACGCAATGCGTACCTGGCAACTTTTGATTTGTCAATGGGGATGTTTTTATCTTGAACACCCTTAGTATATTCGAGAGCAGCTATGTCCACCCAGTGCTTGCGGGTGCCATGGCACCCATTTCATACATTTAGAACACCATATTTTATTCCGCTTACTATAAAGTTAATTATATTCAAGAAAACAAATTATTTTTCTTTAGTTTTTATGAAGTGCTCCCCGGAACACAATTTTCCCACTCAAACAATCATGATTTATTAAGTGCTCCCCGGAACACAATCTTCCCACTCAAACAATCATGATTTATTAAGTGCTCCCCGGAACACAATTTTCCCACTCAAACAATCATGTTTTATTTGGTAACTTTTCTAGTGCTTCCTAACCCCATCCTGTGCTTGTTCACTGAAGAAGGCGTCAACATCCTAACTATATTAATATTACCACTGTCATTGATGGTAACAGTTGCCCGTGTGTTGCCGGAGCTTGCAAGGGGAGCACAGAATAGTACCACTGTGACCAACAAGGAATTTAGGAAGAGATGACTGAGGTAGAAGATAAGAAACGTAGTGATCTTGTGTGTGCTTGTTTTAAGGCACTTTGTAACCTGATATTCATTTTCATAAGGCTGTTCTTGATGCTGTCGCTCCATCTTTTGCATGGTCTTCCTCTTGCTTTGTACTCGTTATACTTTTTCTGTGTCGCTCTCTGTGGTAGGCGATACCAGGGCATTCTTGTCAAGTGTCCCAACCATTTAATCTGTTGTTCTTTTATGAATTGCGTGACTGGTCTTGTTGAATGTACTTTGACCATAACAAATATTGTTTTAGTGGTAGATAATTTATATTGCTGTTTCTGTGCAGTTCCTTGCTTTATTAAATGAGTGAATGTCTTCTGTAGAGATTTCCAGCCTCCAGAGAATTGCGTGAATCTACTGTCCTGGACATGCGGGTGTTCGTCACAGTGAGAGAACGGACAGGTTTGCATCGTAAGCATCAGTTGTTGGGGAGTTTAGGAAGAAGAAGGGGGATGTTCTTCATTTTCTTGGCGATCTACTGTTGGATGAGGACACTAAACTTGATGATTAATCAATTCAGCGATTTAGTGAGTTTGAGCCCGCCTGCCCAGCGTGTTCGTATCGCGTTGGGCTACGGGTGACTAGCCCTCTATGAGTGCGGGTTCAATTCCGCGGGCAGGCAGAAAAACCACAGCTCCCCAGATTTATGGTGTTCGTGGCACTGAAGGGTTACGATATCCATAGCACCGAGCCGAAGAGCTGAAAGCTCAAGTGCTTCTGGATCGGGAAACAAAAATGAGTTTGGAGTTACATGTTGTATAAGTAGAGCTGCATGCTTGAGGGACCGAGAAAGGAAGTGTGTTTAACCAGCGAGTCACAGAAACTATCAGTATGCATACCCTACGACATTTGCTGGGGAAGACTAAACACCTATAGGTCTGCTCGGAGTGCTGTGATGTCAGTTCAGTAACCAATAACCAATCAATCCTTGCTGTATAAATGCTAGTGAATATGTTTACAGTGTAAAAGTATTATTGTTTCTGGCGTTTATGTCAGTCAAATAAATATATATTGTATTCATTTGTTCCATGTTTTGGAAGCAGATTTTAATCGCGTGGGTGTGTCATGGAAGTAGAGTGCTTGCCTCTTGATCCAACGGTACTTGGTTCGGTTCCTGTGTGCAGATTTAAGTAATGTGATGTGTTGGTGTGACATTCAAGTAGTGTGCTCGCCTCTTGATTCAAAGGTACTCAGTTCCCACATGCAGATTTTAATAATAGGATGTGTGACTCTTTGTGGCATGCAAGTAGGGTACTCGCCTCTTGATCCAAATGTATTTGGTTCGGTTCCCATATGCAGATTTTAATACTGTGATGTGTGGGGGTGACATACAAGTAGGGTACTCACCTCTTGCTCCAAATGTACTCGAGTCGGTCCTCGCATGCAGCGATCAGGTTATTTGTCAAGAGATATCTGATCTTAGTACAGGTGAACTTAAATCCTTCTCAGGGATTCTATCAGAGATGGACCATAAAATGTTGGACCTATGTTGGAATTGAACACAGAAAAGAACACATGACAGTTGAAAATTGATACGGGTAAGCTGTAAACCTACTGCTCGAGTAAAATTCATTAAAATAAAATTCATACAAAAAGATTCTAACCCTCTACAAAATTACATCTGGATCCGGGGGACTGCCTAGAGTAGTTGATAGTAGCTCGGCCTGCTAGCTGTGAGACGCCTCATAGCTCGGGTTCGAACCTACTGTCCGGCATTTGTTCGAGTCCCCTGGTCTTACTCAGGACGATAACTTGAGTACCTCTGAAGTCGGAGAAAATCTGCCTGTATGGCGAAAGAATACTAATTACGAATACATTGAGCACACGGCTGCCAGTGTAAAGTAATTTACAATGTGCACGCTGCTGCCATTGAAAGAAATTGAAAAAACGGATTTTCACGCAAAAATCAGTTTCAGATCGTCTGAGTTGAAAGCGGACGAAAGAAAAAAAGAAAAAAAAGAAAACATCTGGATCCTCGCTGAAGCTACAGAGCTTGTGCACTGCCGCTGAGACCTTTCTGTGTAAAATAAGAGATCAGATCATACATGGTTATTCACCGAAGTGCAATGATGAGGGTCCTATCAATCATTCAATCAATCATTCAATCAATCAATGAGATGTGTATATTACAAGACCTACTATTTGTGAAATTGCGTTGTTTGCTTCTGTTGTTGTTAATGCTGGTTGCTACTGTTGTTGGTTGTTACTGTTGCTATCGCTGTTGTTCTTGTTGTTGCTTGTTGTTGCTTGCTGCTGTTGTTGTTACTTTTGCTGTTATTACTGTTGTCGCTTGTCGTTGGTTGCTACTGTTGTTGTTACTGCTGTCACTTGTTGTTATTTGCTTCTGATGTTGTTACTGTTGTTAATGCTGTTATTA
The DNA here is from genome assembly GCA_020796225.1 of Arion vulgaris. NCBI lineage: Eukaryota > Metazoa > Mollusca > Gastropoda > Stylommatophora > Arionidae > Arion > Arion vulgaris. Next base: position 15,001,133 of record CM036775.1, read on the forward strand.
TTGCTATCGCTTGGTGTTGGTGTTGCTGCTGCTGATGATGATTCTGCTGCTGTTGGTTGTTGTTATTGGTGCTGCTTCTCAACATCATCATGTTCAATATCTACTGGCATTAATATCATGAAACTCTAAAACTCTCTGTCTCCAACGTTGGTAATTAACTCAGTTTATGACTTTCTCCCATGCTGTTTGTCTCCTCATTAACTTTTCTTTCAGCCGACCTCTATCTCTTATCATATCTTATCTTAACCACATTTACCATGAAGCGTCGTGGGAGAGTTAGTTTTCTATCTTGTGCCAGGTGTGTTGCTCTTGACGTTGTCAGTCCATGCTTTTGCAGGGACTCTGAGATGTTATCTATCGTGTTCTTGGCCTGCCTCGTGCTCTGCGCCCTGAGTGTCAATTAGTATAGGCACGTGATGGTAGTAAATGTGGTTCCATTCTCATTAGATGGCCGAACCACTTGATTCTTTGCTTCTCGATGTACTGTATGCATGGTATAGTACCAACGATGCTTCTGATATTCTCGTTTCTCACTCTATCTCTCCGTGTAACGTTGTCAGCTTTTCGTAGACATCTCATTTCACATGTTGTAATCTTTCTTTCTTGTGTCTTCTTACTAGTGTCTTCTCACCTCTATCTCTCTTCTCACTAATTTTTGCTATTATCACTTTGTTTCTCCAATCCTGTTTTGCCTGGCAGCGCCAGGATAAGAAAAGATTTCTAGAATGGGTTCTAGTATGCGCTTCATATATGGTGTCTTTTCACAACTTCTATCTTTTATATGGAAGATCTTTTGTTTGTTTCTATTGTATTGGAGTAGCATTGCACTTTTATGCCGCCCATGTGGTGCTGTTTCCCGCCAGGAAGGCAAAGAATAGTAGAAAAGCGACCTGCAAAGCATGTCGTAAGAGGCGCCTGATGTAGGACCTAGGTAAGCTACCTTAGTAAATACAAAGCATCGCAGAAATCGGATGTGCTGGCCTACTTGTAAGTGCATAACTGACACAACGTACAATCGTTCTTATAAAAAATATAGGATTAGATCACATACAAATCTTCATGTTCCATATCACATACACATCATTATGTTTCATATCACATACACATCATTATGTTTCATATCACATACACATCATTATGTTTCATATCACATACACATCATTATGTTCCATATCACATACACATCATTATGTTTCATATCACATACACATCATTATGTTCCATATCACATACACATCATTATGTTTCATATCACATACACATCATTATGTTCCATATCACATACACATCATTATGTTCCATATCACATACACATCATTATGTTTCATATCACATACACATCATTATGTTTCATATCACATACAAATCTTCATGTTCCATATCACATACACATCATTATGTTCCATATCACATACACATCATTATGTTCCATATCACATACACATCACACAGAGTGGTTAACAAGTGGTCGATGTGGAGCGGTCGAAGAAGAAGAAGAATCACTTTTAGGCTGTTGGTAATCTGTTTATGTGGTCGAACCATTTAATTTGTTGTTTCTTGATGAAGGCCAGTACTGATGTTGTACCCACTTTTTCCTGATGTATTCATTTCTAAACCGGTCTCATCTTGTTACTACCTTCTTCTCTTGCGTTACCTTCTTCTTCTTCTTTGCGTTCGTTCTTTACGACCAATTTTAATCACTCTTTGTGTCAAGATCTTTGCCAAGAACGTGTATTCGTTGCACATTGGTTTGGTAGGCCCCTAAACGCATAAGACTACTACATGTTTAGGACACATGCATCCGATTTCATTCAAACCTCCTTAGTCCCCTCTTACGACATGCGTGGCTTGTAACAGTGGTTCTATTCTTTACACCCAAATTTGGGCCCCGGTAACCACTCGGGCGCTTGTTACTACCAACATTCTGCGTGTACGGTTCATTTCTGTCGTGACTAGTTTCCTTTTATTGTTTGACTTCAAACTCAAGAGCACGTACTATAAATCTGTTCTTATTCTGGCGCTGTGCTGAAGCAAAAATCGGTTTAGAGAAAGAATATGATGTACGAAAATCTACAAATCTGAGGTGGTCAGATCATATCTGGAGAAACCCGTGAGGGAGGCTGCGGTAATACAAGGTAAATAGACGATTGAACAAAGACATGTATTTACAGTATTACCTAAGTAATGAAAAATTAATGATTAAATATGAAAATAAACAGCACTCGACGTTTCGATCATAGACCTTTATCAAGATAAATATACACAGTGTCTGTGTTCAATCGCCCATTTAGAGAAAGATGTACACCAACTTGTTGAAGTAAAAGTGAAACCTCATGGCATTGCAATCTATTTAAACATCAATCAGTGCCGGATTAAGCCAGCGTGGAGCCTGTAGCAAATGTTACCAAGAGGCCCTAGGTTTTATATGATAATAAAATAAAACACAACTTTTACAAGCAATCTTTACTCGATTTAATGTGAGCAAATTTAGAGATAACACTAGACAAATCAATTTCTCTAAGTCAATTACATTCAATGTTCATTAAGGTGAGGTTATTTAGACGATATTGTCGCATCATGTTCATTAACTCATTTTTTATAAGCTTTAATGTCGAAAAAGAACGTTCTCTACTTGCAAGTGTTATAGAATTCCGTTCCATCAAATGTTCATTATTCCCGTTTCCAACTTACTCATCTTCAAAGCTAGTCCGTACGCCTGATTACGACACTCTACCTTTTGATTCATGTTATTTGAGATGTCATCCCAAACTTGTTTGATAGTTTTACAAGCTAAACATGTTCTGCCATATGCGCGGGGCCTCAATAAACGCTGGACTCGTAGCATTTGCTACTTCTGCTATAGAGTTAATCCGGTACTGACGTAAATAATCACTATTTGTTATACGTTTTGACCATGACAAAATAACGACATGAATTCTGGACCAACTGTGTTATGAGAACGTACAAGCATGCACACCAGCACCATGTCAAATCGACTGGACAAGCATGCAGCTAGAACAGCACCATATCAAATCGTCTGGAGATTTGTATCTAACCTTGCCAAGATAATCCTTGACCTGTGACCTTTCACCTAATTGTCGTAATATGTAAACAGCATGTCTGCAAAACAATGTAGACTTATTTGTCTGTGTAGAATCTCGGAGGTCAGCTTACATATGTTTTAAAACAGCGGTGGTTAGCCTGAAACTATCGATATCTTCTTCTTCTTCTATGCAAAATCTCATATATCTTACCTGTTCTGTCCGATGGCCTCTATGGCGTAGAGGTTGGTGCTCGTCTATCTTGCCAAATGTACCAGGTTCGGGAGCAATCTCGTGGAGCAATCTGGATATTTTTCTAGAGATCCCTGATCTCAATGTAGGTGAGATCGAGTTCCTTGTTCCTTGGAGACGGACGATAAAACGTAGGTCATGTGTTCAATTTAAGCACGTAAAAGAACCATTGGCAGTTCAAAATCGAGAAGAGCAGACTGGAAAGCCGCTGCCCAGGCAAAATTCATTAGAAAAGATTAAAAATAAAATTCCTACAAAATTATATCGCGGACTCTCACCGGTGCTACGGATTTTGAGCACTGCAGTTGAGATCTTCCTGTGTAAAAAAAAGAGATTGGAGCACACATGGTTACTCATCGAAGTGCAATGTAAGAAAGAGATTGGAGCACACATGGTTACTCATCGAAGTGCAATGATGATGGTCCTATCAATCAATATTCTTCTGTGTCAATTCTCATACATCTTACTTCTTCTGCCGTCATACTGCTACTGTGTTGTAGCCCAGTGTCATGGTATTCTGGATTTGTCTTCCGCTACTCAGATCACTTGAAGGATGCTGTTGCTTGTTTTCGTTTTTATAAACCAAGTTAGCCCGTCTTTGTAATCTGTACGGTTTTACGCGGAGAACGGGAGCGGACGTCAAACAACCTGCAAACACCGGACAGTAGATCTGCGTAAGGAAAAATGATTTGTCTCAGAACAACACACCGCTCGAGTGGTTACCGGGGCTCAAATTGGGGTGTAAAAAATAGAACCACTGTTACCTGCCACGCATGTCGTAAGAGGTGACTTCTTCTTCGCGTTCGTTCTTTACAACCAATTTTAATCACTCTTTGTGATATGTTTGATCTTTACCAAGAACGTGTATACGTTGCACATTGGTTTGTAGGCCCCTAAACGCATAGATTTCTACACGTTTAGGACACATGCATCCGATTTCAGCCAAACCTCCTTAGTCGCCTCTTACGACATGCGTGGCAGGTAACAGTGGTTCTATTCTTTACACCCCAAATTTGGGCCCCGGTAACCACTCGGGCGTAAGAGGTGACTATGGAGGTCGACCGTGGGGCTAGCTACCCCACACCGTAAAAACACTAGATGGCTACAGAACGGAGAGTAAACCGAGTAAACGCTGGCTGAAACCTCACCGAAGACACATCACCGAAAGATAAGCACCAGAGCTCCAAATGGTGCTGAAGATGTGACTAAAACACACACATACTAAGGCTGCATGAATCAGATTTCCAGATGAATAGAATTTATGAGGAAATCTGATACATCGGTCTGGACGGTGATCGCAAGAGAGAGAGAGAACAACACACTATCTTTTCAGGAGGTCAAAACCCTCATACAGAGAAAACCTGCAGTAGACTGGAAGACAAACACTGGATATGATTATGGAAAAGACTTCATCAAAGACCTAAGTAGAACAGTCCAGATCATTATATTTTGACTACGTACCGGACATTGCAGACTCAACAGACACTTACCTAGACTAGGAATAAGTCAAACAGTTCTCTGCCAGTGTCAACAGACGAAAAAGACACCGGAGCGTGTCCTGCAAGACTGTCCTCTCCTGGCTGAGCTTAGAAGCAACATGTGGCCATACCCAGTAGATCTAAACACTAAGCTTTGGTGAAACCTGTAGACCTGAAGCTTACTGCCCGGTTTGTGGTCCACAGTAAATTAAGAGCAGGACCAGAGATCGCTGAAGAAGAAAATCTGGCAGACCTGAAGCTGACTGCCCAGCTTGTGGTCCACAGTAAACTAAGCGCAGGACCAGAGATCGCTGAAGAAGAAGAACAACAACACACATTTGTTGTTTTTAACAAACATCGACAAAACCGAAGTAATGACATTCGCTAGAGAGGAAGAAGCTACCAATATCTCCATCGACAAACATTAATTAAAACGTCATAGACTTTACATATCTAGTGGCCTTTTTCAGCAAATGGAAGAATAACTAATGAGATCCAACATAGATGCAACAAAGCAAATCAAACAAGTTAAAGACTTTACATATCTAGGTAGCATGTTTTTTTCAGCAAATGGAAAAATAACGAAATTCAACATAAATGCAATAAAACAAATCAAATAATAGGACAAATGTCACCAATTATGAAATGCAAACATGTCATTTCTGTCATCAGGGGCGTGTCCTTTACAGGAAGTTGCTCTCTTTGCAGCACATCTGAAATTCACTCTGTCTCTAGCCAGTTCACCCACTTCGTCGATGGTCATATTCATGGCTTCTTTAATATCTTGTAGCCATCTTTTTCTTGGTCTGCCTCTGCGTCCTGGGAACATGTTATTATGAACAATAAAAGAGCATTATACAACACAATCTTTCTCCCAACAGTGCCAAAACCTGGACGCTGACATCAAACGATAGAAGAAAACTAGTCAAGATGAAGTGTCAACGCAGAATGCTTGGAGTATCAAGAAAAGACCAGTTTAGAAATGAAGACATCAGGAAAAAGTGGGTACAACATCAGTACTGAACTTCATCAAGAAACAACAAATTAAATGGTTCGGCTACATAAACGGATTACCAACAGACAGTGCGCCTCAAAGTACTCCGATACAGTGAATACAAAGCAAGAGGCTGTCCACGCAAAATGTGACCCTCAGAAATAACAGGCGTTGAAAAAACACTATTTATGAAGCGCGCATACATAAGCCATGAATTACATTGAGATAGTGGCGGCTCGTCATTAAGGGCCACTGGGGCCGGGCCCACCAAAAATAAAGTGTAACGTGTATTTATTATTTTATAAATTAAAACATAACAATCAAAAATCATGATTTTTCCGATAATTTTTGTCTGGCCACTTAATAAGAATGCATCCAAACTCCACAGTATGCAGAGTCTTCTACAACTGAACATCAGGAAAGAAGGCAAGAGGAAGACCACGAAAAGATGGTTAGATGGCATAGCAGAATCCTATGAAAAAGCAAAAATAACAATCACCCAAGCCACCAGAACATTGCAAGACAAAAACAGAAAATCACGACACTGAGCAACGACCTGATAACAGTGTGATGACCAAAGAAGAAGAAGAAGAAACACAATAGCCGTCTTAGAAATCTCTTCTGATCCTGACGCTGTGAGGCAAAACATAATTAAAGGAAAGACAAGAAAGAATGTAAAGAAATACGATAAATGCTATACCATTAGTGGCTGGATGTTTGTTAATGGGGCTCTATGATGCACATTTGGAGAACCGCTTGTGAGAATTATCAAGATTTTATCACAAGAACTATGGGTTTTTTATTTTTAAGAGTCATGAGTGAAGTTGTTATTTTCTTCGTCAGAGGTGGCTGCTGTGATCGGGTTGTGAGAACGCTGTATATAGAAGTTATCATGTGCCATGTCGACTGGCGTCATCGATCTTGGATCTGCACAAACGTCTGTCCTGCTGGTTATTGGTTATTGAACTGTTATTGCTCGTCTATTACCGGGGCTCACAAGGGGAGCAAAGAATATTATAACTGCAACCTACAGTGCATGTCGTAAGAGGCGATTGAAGTGAGGGCCTAGGGAAGCTACCCTAGTGAATAAATAGTGTCACAGAAATAGGATGTACTGGCCTAATTGTAGGCACATAACTGACACAACGTACGATCACTCTTAGGCTCAGATCACATACAGATTACAAAGAGTGGTTTAACAAGTGATCGATATGGAGCGTTCGAAGAAGAAGAAGAAGAACTTATGTTACAGCACTCCGGGCAGATCCATAGGTGCTCAGTCTCCCCAAAAGATGTCAAGGAGTATGCATACTGATGGTTCCTGTGGCACGCTAGTTAAACCTACTCTCTCTCTGAACCTCAGTCATCCAGCTCTTCTTGTACAATGTATAATTCATCATCATCAAGTAGCTTGTCCCTTTCGGAACTTGGCTTCCATGATAGCAGTTCTGAAAAACTTTCTGATCTAGGCAATTTGGCCGGCGTCAGCAGCAGTCATTCTCAGCTCGTCAATGACATCTTGCACCCGTCGTCTTCTTGGTCTTGTGGTGCCAGATGTCATTGGCGTGTAATTACAAACTCCTTAAATCGTTGTATTGATTCAGCGTCAATTTCAGTGTCCTGATCCAACAGAAGGTCGCCAAGAGACAGAAGAACATCCTCATTTATCCATCCGAAACACGTAATAATAAAGTACTGTAGTTTTACAAAATACAAAAACAATGACAATACATAGCAACGTTTCGACCAAAAGGTCTTTATCAAGCAAAACGAAACAAAAACCTGACGGATAACTCAAAACACTACATATAGACTTTAACATAGACTTTAGCAATAGTTAATGGGAAATATACATACACCACAAATATAACTACTAAATTTACCTTACTAATACGTCACAACGAATAGTTGTGACACTAAAAGTTGTGACGTATTAGGTTCAACAAAAATCCTAGGGGTCTCTGGAAAAATGCACTCGTGAACAGAACGGCGCAGTCCGGATTCGAACCCATGGCCTTTGACTCGCAAGACAATGAAACTTAGCCACAGAGACCACCCACAATTTGTATAGTTGCCCTCAGGACGTACATACGTTAAGACAAGAGTGGGCAAGGGTCACTCCTGGAAAATGAATTTTTGATAACACAGATTTATGCGAATCTTATCTTCTCCGTTTCTCCGTAGTAAATTATCATACTAGAACTGTTAATATTCATTTTGCCCCGTCCTAGAAAAATTTATGTGGACGCCCATGGCTCTAAGTGTTTTAAACCTCACTTTCTCATGACATATCCCAATAATGATGACAACATCTTTCTTGTATTGATAATACGTTTTCTCTGTACATTAAAAGTAATTCTTCTTCTTCTTGCGTTCTACAGCTATGAATTAGTTAGTAATTCTGAATGATTTTGCGTGAATGCATGCTTTCCTTATTATAAGTGTCCCCGCCATACAGGTGCTTCTCCGACTTCATATGTATTAAAAGTAATAATTATGAACAAATAAATACACGATACACATTATTTTTGGTGAGGCCCTGCTCCACTGGCCCTTAATGGTGAGCCGTCACTGATAATGATGATGATGATGATATAGTTTTACTACCGTCTACCATAGCAAAAATCAAGTGTCCTGTTCTCGTTTAAGAGACGGTCACTACTTACGTTTGTCAGCAACTTTAAGAGGTCAAAGTTTGAAGCTTCCCTTCATGTTCAAGGGTTACTAAATTTTCAAAATTGATATCCCCATGCAAACCGTGAGAATCGATACTTCTAGTTCAGCGGTTCTCAAACTATTCACGCGGACCCTCTTTTGAATACATTTTGTTGCCACGGAACCCAAAAGTTTCTATATATGAAAATGGATATGAATGAATTATATTTGTGTTACAATAGTCAGCAATGTTCTCAGACTGCAGGAAACTTCAAATGATCTTTCAATTTGTCCTGTCCTACATTTAGACTCCGGTCTGGTCCGGGACTTTGATTTCGCACGGAATTAGTTTTCACTGTTGTTATACATATTTAAAAAAATATTTTTCTGTTAGGAATGTCAAAGATCATAATATTTCTTCAAGCGCTAGTGGATCCATTAAGAGTGCCTCACGGACTCCCAGTTTGAGAAACGCTGGTCTAGGTTATAAGTAAAACACGCTTGTCAACAAATGTCTACGGCGGATTCTCAGACTGAGATAGTAGGACACAGTGGCGTACACAGATCTGTGGATAAGAACAGAGTAGGAACCCGTGATGGTTATTGGTTACTGAACTGACGTCACATCACTCTGGCCAGACCTATTGGTGCTCAGTCTACCCCAACAGATGTTGAAGGGTATGCATACTGATGGTTCCTTTAGCACGCTGGTTAAACACACTCCTCACTCTGTCTCTCGAGTATCCAGTTCTATTTGGGTTATGAAGAATGTGTTTAAAAAGGGTTTGCACCGGGTTTTACCCCATATGCTCGGTCCCTCTCTGGAGAAATGGCACGTCACATGAGAGTATTGCACAAAGCACGAACTCCATAGCTCCGGCAACATCCTAGCGGTCCTGGAAAAAAATGCACTCTTGAACAGAACGGCACGTCCGGATTCAACCCACGATCTTTGACTCGCAAGCAAAGGCTAATTACTTAGCCCAGAGAACCCTGGTCTCTATGCAAAAGGATAGATGAAAAACATTGACCACAAATACAGGAGGAGGAGAGACTATTGTATTCATGTATATGGATCAAGGTAGTTTATGGTTATGTTTATGTTCTGTTCCATCTTCTGGCATTCCTGCAAACTCTACTTGATTCGTAATGTATGGACTTTATCTTTGGATGAAACAGTACTGTAAAGTAAAATATGTGCAAAATAGGCAAAGCACATTTCCCATATCAGTAGACCAGGGTAGACACAAATAATGAATCTTTTGAAAAGAGACTTAGGGATGAGCTGAAAGGCAAGAGAGACAAGCGAAAACTTTGAAGTTGTCACAGTAAAACACTTGCTAATTGACTGTCTGTAAAGACGAAACAAAAAAAACTTAAAAATAACAAGAGATAAGGCGCAGTAAGTGGCGATGGATAGGACACACTTTGAGGAAACCCTCTGACAGCATCACGAGATAGGTTCTCCGATGGAACCTCCAGATCAATAGAGGTAAGGGAAGACACAGGAGCACGTGGAGACCGGAGTTGGAGACGAAATGCAGGAAAATGGGGAGAGAGTGGAGAGATTTGGAAAAGATGGCATTGGATAGGTGGACTTGAAAGACATCTGTTGCGGATCTATGCCGCCCTAGGGGCGAAGGGTGAAGAAAGACGATACAAGGTTGTAGCTTAAGCGGCAGTGAGCTCGGTTACAACCCAAGAATACCTGGCACAAACTCCGCGGCGGGCAGTTTGGAAGCAAATTTGTTCCTGCGGTAAGTAAAAAAAAAAAAAGGAAAGGAACCCTTTCATACCTAGTGGTATATAGGTCAATACAGTGTTAGATCTGTATTTTTCATTGACCGTCGGCACACGATCAGCATCACGCCGGCCGCCTTTACTTTCCCATAGCATGTCTGGTACCCAGTTGAGGCTGAGTCGACCTGAGAGCCGTCGTGGTCGGGGAAAATTCCACTCACATTGCGGGAGCTGAACCCCAGACCATCCAAACTACGCTACATCGGCTCTCATTCCTGCGGTAACGAATGATTAAAAATGGATCTCACAGTTCCGAAAGCAATGGTAAACTACCGAACGTATAAGTGGTGTCTAGAAAATCAACGACTCGTTGGCTGTGGTTGATGGTGACGTTCTGTAACAGCGATATATGCCCGATTTTCATAAAATATATATATCAGTGGCCCGGCTCGTGGTCATTTTCTCTTGGTGGGGCTGGTCAGACACAGATTTTCGGAAAAATCATGGCGTTTGGAGTATTTACTATTATTTGTCTATCCCGGGAAGTTATTCTCCTGTCGATTATTGTGGGGCGGGCCCCACTGGCCCTCAATACGAGCTGCCCTGTATATATATATATATATATATATATATATATATAAAAAATTTTTTTTTATATATATATATATATATATATATAATAAAGGGTGTTCAAAATAAAAGCAGTCCCATTGACAAATAAAAAGTTGTCAGGTACGCATTGCTCTTTGTTTATTTACTGTTTAAACCGGTTCTGACTAGCTGGTCATTTCGTCACATTTGTTCATCGCCCTTCCGCATCATAATTACATACCATCATAAAAAGACTCGTTCACTTGACCTATACTACGTCATAATTGAATCTATCATTTTTATAAACATATGTCAGATTGGCTTTCTTGACGGGGCTACTTTTATATTGAACACCCTGTATAATACACATACGATGTTATTTCACAAAAAGTCACCCTACATGCTGCAATTCTCCTTCGGGCCCTAGTATTCACAATGAGATTTAACGAATTTATGGATACCCATTTTAAATAGTAATAAGGTGCCGCCACTGCTCTGAGCTGTGTATTGTGCGTGACCTTAACAGCTGTTTTGGACCCAATTATCTAAGAACAAAACTGGGTTATTGTCAAGTCTGCAAGAAGCTTCACTTTAGTTAACTCTAACATCTTGTCAAGGAATTCTGGGAAGGTAAATATGATTTCTGTATGTAGATTTATCAAATGTACACATTAATTTGTTTATTTGTGTCGAAACTTAGCTTATATTCTTCTTCCAACTTTTTCAGATATCGATGTGTATACATCTAAATGTGGGCGTCTGTAGCTTAAACGATACAGAGCTCGATCACAAACCCAAGTGTAACTATGTTCAGTAATTTGCCAATGCTTTCTAAACGGGAGGTATATTTTTACTGTTCGTAAAAATCAACGAGACAAAATTTGTTTTTAACTACCCGCATCGGTGTTTGAACCAAATTCAGTATACAGTGCAGTGTATATGCGCCTGAAGGTTAAAAAAAAAACTATTGAATAAAATTACATTTTCTGGAGATTAAAGCTCTTAGGACCAGAGCAAAAGCCATTTGTTATTAGAATAAAAAACGTCGTGTAGTGTAGCTCCTGGTAAAAAGACGTCCAACACAAAGTCATTAGTGTGCTCCTGGTAAAAGACGTCCAACCAAAGTCATGTAGTGTGCTCTGGTAAAAGACTCAGCCCAAAGTCATTAGTGTGGCTCCTGGTAAAAGACATCCAACCCAAAGTCATGTAGTGTGGCTCCTGGTAAAAAGATGTCCAACACAAAGTCATGTAGTGTGGCTCCTGGTAAAAAGTCGTCCAACCCAAAGTCATGTAGTGTGGCTCCTGGTAAAAAGAAACAAGTCAGCAACACCAAAGTCATGTAGTGTGGCTCCTGGTAAAAAGACATCCAACCCAAATAGATCACTTTGTAGTGTGGCTCCTGGTAAAAGTCTCCAACCCAAAGTCATGAGTGTGGCTCCTGGTAAAGTCTCAACCCAAAGTCATGTAGTGTGGCTCCTGGTAAAAGACATCCAACCCAAAGTCATGTAGTGTGGCCCCTGGTAAAAAGCATCCAACCCAAAGTCATGTAGTGTAGCTCTGGTAAAAAGACATCCAGCCCAAAGTCATGTAGTGTGGCCCCTGGTAAAAAGACGTCAAACACAAAGTCATTAGTGTGGCTCCTGGTAAAAGACGACATCAACAAAGTCATGTAGTGTGGCTCTGGTAAAAGAAGTCCAACCCAAAGTCATGTAGTGTGGCGTATGGTCCACAAAGAGTTAATCGGACATATGTTTAGGAGTCTCTGTGGCGTAGGGGTTATGTGCTTGTCTTCCGTGCCAAAGATACCAGGTTCGCTCTTTCGTAGAACCATTTGGATATTTTCCCAGTGATCCATGATATCCATAGATATGGGCTGCCATCGAACTGTATGCTGGCTTTCATGCCTTCATGGAAGGAGACAATCAATTGGTGCAACTTTGGGGGACAGCCAATATGCTTCAGTTTTTTATAAAGACCTGGTCTGCTGACTGTGTCAAATGCCTTAGTCAGATCCACAAGCAATACAAGAGGCTTGCTCTGCTCTCTGCACTTCTCTTGTAGTTGTCGAAGGGTAAATATCATGTCATTTGTTCATCGTCCAACTCTAAATCCACTTTGTGACTCTGGGAGAACACGCTCTGCCAGTTTCTTTAGTCGTTTTGAAAGGACTAGTGCAAAGGTCTTGCGTGTGACCAGTGGCGGCTCGTGATCGTTTTTGTTGGTGGGGCCAGACACAAATTTTCGAAAAAATCATGGCTTTAGGTTAGGTTATATTTTAATTTATTAGATAATAAATACACCTTACACATTATTTTTGGTGGGGCCCGGCCCTCTGGCCCTTAATGACGAGCCACCACTGCGTGTGACACTTAAACGGGAGAATTATATATATGATGCTCGTCCATCACGGGCGATGATGACCACACATATTTTCATCCAAGGGAATGTAGTTGCGTTATGTTTGTCTGTGTGTGCGTAGATGACTAGTGAGCCCGATGCGCGCTTGAAATATTCGTGTACCGTGTGGGCAAGGTATACTTGCACTTGTGGGGAATTTTACTGCCTTTATATATATATATAATTGGGTACAAACACCATTGCTCAGGAATTATTTAGGGAAACTTGAGAAAAAAAACACGCTGTAGCACCGGCGTCCATAACACACTACAACAAAGCGGGCGGAAGTAGCAACAATCATCATCATCAGTTGCCGTGCCGGCTAGCGAAGGCGATCATGGATCTCCACAAATCTCTGTCGTTGATGTTTGCTATCAACTCAAATGTTGACGCTCTACCGTACCATGAAGTCAGGCTATCCAAAATTTGTCTTCTCTATAGTAGCAATACAGGAAAAATAACTAGCAACCAAGCCACTAGAACAGCGTAAGACAAACACATAAAACCACGACACTGGGCAACAACCCGGTAGCAGTGTGATGACATAAAAAAAGATAATTTTGGGAATCCGCTTTTTAAAAAATTACAAATGTATACTTAACTCCTACGCTTAACGGCAAGAGTGGACAACCAATTCCATCATCCTTCTAGGGAAAGACAATTTGATGTTCGATATTTTCTTCCACAGATGCCGTCTGCAACAGCTATATATGACGTCATCGTTATCGGAGCCGGAATAGAAGGCTCTGCAAGTGCCTACAGTCTTCTCAAGGAAGGAAAGCGCGTACTTCTGCTAGAACAGGTAAATCGAGAGATCGCGTTTCTAGTCCTATCGGAGACGGTAAAACGTAAGTCTCGTGTTTAAGTTGAGAACCATTAGCAGTTCAAAATGGAGAAGAGCAGGCCGCTGCTCGAACAAAGTTAATTTAAAAGATTTAAAAATAAAATTTCTACAAAATATTTTCATTACCTAAATTACACAGAGAACCCTCGCCGGTGTTACTGTGTTCGTGCACTGCCGCTGAGATTTTCTTGTGTAAGAAAGAGATCGGAACACACATGGTTACTCACCGAAGTGCAAGGATGATAGTCTAATCAATCAATCAATCAATCAATCAGCCTACTTTAAATGCCGGAGTATCTTATTACTACGATTGCCCATTTCTTATGAACTGGAGACATTTTCTGGTATATTGGTTATTGGTTACTGTGCTGACGCCCATCACTCCGGGCAAATCCATAGGTGCTCAGTCTCCCCAAACAGATGTCAATGGGTATGCCTTTTTATGATTCCTGTGGCTCGCTGGTTAAACACCCATCACTCTCTGCCCTCAAGCATCCAGCTCTACTTGTGATGAAATGAAAATCGTGGCATATCCTTTACAGGACTTAGCAAACCACCACAGTAAACGAGTAGTTTCTAGGCACTACTTATACGTTCAGTAGTTTGTCATTGCTTTCTGAACGGTGAGGTTCATGTTACCGTTCGTAAAAAAATCAAAGAGAACTAATTTGCTTCCAAACTTTCCCACCGCGGTGTTTGAACCAGGAACGCTTGACTTGGGATCAAGCTCACTACCGTTTAAGCTACAGAAATTCTAATTGTACAATGTGTAATTTCCTCAACCTCCTTAAATTGCTGGTTTTATTCAAAGTCAATTTTAGCATCCTCATTCAACAGTAGGTCTTCAGGAAACCGACAAGCATTCCCTTTATCAATCCTAACCTCCACCTCCCAATAATCTATGTTCTTTCTCATAATCTAAGAATGTCCACTCTCTCGGTGCCACGAACACTCGCATGATCAGGACAATAGATCCACGTAAGTCTCTGAAGGTTGGAAACTTCTATAGACAACATTCATTCATACTACAATCTGTCATTCTGGATCTTTCGAAGCATCGACTGAGAGTCAGAAACAATAACGGCCCCAGTAAACGGAGTCACAGAGAGCCGATGGAGGGCAATAGAAACGACCTCAACCTCCATCCTCATCAATCAATCGCCATGCCTGCCGGTGTAGACGATCCTTTCTCTCCACAATCTCTCTCTTCTCTCTCTTATTGGTGCATGAATCGTCTGACGTCGAACCATGATGTCAGGCCATCCTACATCTTCTTCCTCTGTCTTCCACAATCTTTCCTTCCCTGAATTTTACCTGTAGTCACCAAATGTTCTAAACCTTCTCTTCGCATTATATGCCCGAAGAACCTTGATTGCCGGATTCTTATTCTTTTGATAAGGTTTCTTTGTGTGCAGGCCTGATTTAAAACCTCCACGTTTGTTTTCTTTGCTGTCCATGGAATTTTCAACATTCTTCTGTAAAACCACATCTATGTGGCTTCCAATGATCGTATTGATTGTTTGTTCATTGTCCATTATTCACAGTACAGAAACCCTTTCATACCTAGTGGTATATAGGACAATACAGTGTTATATCGTTCATGACCGTCGGCACACGATGGGCGATGTGGTCAGCATCACTCCGGCCGCCTTTACTTTCCCAGAGCCTGTACCCGGTCGGGAAAAATTCTACGTCCACTGCGGGAGTTGAACCCAGACCACTAGCCTTGAGAAGAGACTTACGCTACCGTGGCTCTCGCCATACAGAAGTATTGGACCAATATAGCACTGGAGTATTCGTTTTCGCAGTGTCATTGGTAGTGAGCTCACGCATAGTGTGTTCTTCATTTTAATAAATGCTGCTTTTGCTTGAGCTATTCTACTTCTAATCTCTGTTTTACACCATCTCACACATGGTATATTTTTGTAAATAAACAACCCACATTTCTCTATAGTTTTTGCTAGTAACATCTCAACTACATCATTTTCTCATTTACAACCACTCAAGAACAACCAAAGTTATAACTAAAATTTGCAACCCCTACAACATTCAATGTGTGCCAAAGTTTTGTTCATTATTTTTTAAACAGTTCCACTGCCACATTCCGCGGAAGCTCACATGGACAGAGCCGCATCACTCGCTATGCATACGAGGATGAATTTTATGTCAGAATGATGGTGGATGCTTTCCCATTATGGGCACAACTTGAGAAGGATTCTGGGATAGAGCTCTTCACGTAAGTAGGTCATTAGTTAGAAACTTGGTACACAGCTAAACGGAATGTTGACAAGCCATGTTCATAGACCTCTGTCATATGTCAAATTGGAGCAATGTCTTCATCTTCTCCTTCGAACGATCCATATCGACCACTTGTTAAACTATTCTTTGTGATCTGTGTGTGATCTGAGCGTAAGAGCGATTGTATGTTGTGCCACTTCTGCGCCTTAAAGGAAGCCAGCAGATCCGATTTCTGCGACGCTTCTTGTTTACTAGGTAGCTTCCTAGGTCCCTACCTCAGTCACCTCTAACGATATGCCTCGTAGGTCACAGAGATACTATTCTTGTATTCCTTTGCAAACCCCGGTAAAATACGGGCGGTTCTATAATTTGATTTGCTGTATTGAATTCTTATTGAGTTATTGGATTGTTATGTTGGGTTTCGTTAGCTATTCTTCCATTAGTTATTCTTTCATTAGTTATTCATCCATTAGTTATTCTTTCATTAGTTATTCTTCCATTAGTTATTCTTCCATTAGTTATTCTTCCATTAATTATTCTTCCATTAGTTATTCTTCCATTAGTTATTCTTTCATTAGTTATTCTTTCAATTATTTCATTAGTTATTTCCATTAGTTATTCTTTCATTGCAGTTATTCTTCCATTAGTTATTCTTTCATTAGTTATTCTTCCATTAGTTATTCTTCCATTAATTATTCTTCTGGCAGTTATTCTTCCATTAATTATTCTTCCATTAGTTATTCTTCCATTAGTTATTCATCCATTAGTTATTCTTCCATTAGTTATTCTTCCATTAGTTCAGCAGTTGGAAGAAGAACTAACGAATCTAAATAGATGAAATTCAAATCAAATCATAGAACACGTGCACCAATTTTGAAATGCAAACATGTCACTATAATAACATTGTACAACACAGTCTTTCTCCCAATATTATGATATCATTGCCAAAACCTGGAAGCTGACATCAAAATGATAGAAGAAAACTAGTCACAACGGAGTTGAAGTGTCTGCGCAGCCTCTATCACCCAAGCCTCTAGTGCAGCGCCGGACAAAAACAGAAAAACACGATACTAGACAACAATTTGGTAACAGTGTGACGATACTAGACAACAACCTGGTAACAGTGTGACGATACTAGACAACAACCTGGTAACAGTGTGACGATACTGAATAACAACCTGGTAACAGTGTGACGATACTAGACAACAACCTGGTAATAGTGTGACGATACTAGACAACAATCTGGTAACAGTGTGACGATACTAGACAACAACCTGGTAATAGTGTGACGATACTAGACAACAATCTGGTAACAGTGTGACGATACTAGACAACAACCTGGTAATAGTGTGACGATACTAGACAACAATCTGGTAACAGTGTGACGATAAAATAAGCAAAAGAATACGAAAATATGTGTATATATATACCGCTCTGTAGATACTGAGCGCCTATAGGTTTTCAGAAGTGTAATACTAACCATTTACTTATTTATAAGGTTAAGTTAATATACATTGCTACCATTCTTCCATCATAGCAACTGCGGAGTTCTTGACCTTAGGACACAGGGTGCCCCAGGCCTGAACAGAGTATTGAATGCATTGAGGGCTCATGATATTCCGCATGAGAATTTGACATCCAAAGAGCTACGCCGCCGCTTCCCAATGTTAACTACTGGAGATAATGATACCGCTGTCTGGGACCCGAGTGGAGGTCTATTGAGAGCAGATCAGGGACTACGTGCATTTCAGGTAATTATGGGAGACTCGCAGGTGATGTTAGTATTGGCATCTCTTGTGATTGTTTAACAGCTTCTTCTTCTTCTCTTTCACCATCTTTATAGAAGTGTTGGACGCTGGATATGACACACTTTGAGAAAACCTCAGGGGATATAACAAGAAGGGTCCTTTCCTGGAACCCGTAGGGACAGTGAATGAAGGGGTGGTCGAATAATACATGGAGACGGGATTTGGAGGCAGAGATCAACAATATAAAGAAAAGCTGGAGGGAGCAGCAGGAGATAGCTAGAGATAGCAAGACTTGGCATGAGTTGATTGAGGGCATATGTCCCAATCCGGGTTAAAAAGGCAGAGAGAGAGAGAGAGAGAAGTGTTGGGGGAATGTAGTGATATTGTGTGTGCTTGATCTAAGGCACTTTATAAACTATTATTCATTTTCGTAAGGCTGTTCTTGATGCCGTCGCTCCATCTTTGCGTGGTCTTCCTCTTGCTCTGTACTCGTTATACTTTTTCTGTGTGGCTCTCTGTGATAGACGATACCAGGGCATTCTTGTCAGGTGTCCAAACCATTTAATCTGTTGTTCTTTTATGAATTGCATAACTGGTTTAACGTTCAGTCTTCTTCTGATTTCTTCATTTCTAATTTTGTCTCTTATTGTCACACCTGCAGCTTTTCTAAGACACCTCATCTCTGTCATGATTTCCCACTCATTAGCTGCTGTTATTGGCCATGTTTGACACTGTTAACATAGTGTTGACCAGAACATCGTTCTTATAAGATTTGCTTTTGTTTTTAGTGGTATCTCTTAACATCCAATACAGTTAACTCTGGCATTCGTCCGGAGACGAACTATGCAGTCTGGTCTCTTCTGGACAGTTGATAATACCCAGGATCCCCGTGTTTCGTGTGTACTTTCTCCCACTTTGCTTTGCAGTGCCCTCTGGCGATAGTTTTTGCTCTTCATAGCTGACCAGGCAGATACGGTACTATATAAAAATATAAAACGATCTTCAAGGGAACTCAACAACGATCGTCAGAAAAACACGATTGCATGGATGTGACCTGAATATTACGAGCTCCTACCTGTTAATTTTAATTTTGAAATATATCTTTTTATGGCTATTAAAGAGCATAAAATCAAGGAAAATTGAATATTTCGGACACATCAAAGGATATGAGTGCCTAGAGAAGATAATTTTGGAGGAATGGTGCCTGGAAGAAGAATGCGAGGAAGACTTAGAAGACGATGTGTGCAAGATGTCATTGACGATCTGAGAATGACTGCTGCTGAGACCAGTCAACTTGCACAGAACAGAGAGTTTTTCAGGACTGCAGTCATGGGAGCCAAGTTCCGGAAGGAACAAGCTACTTAATGATGATGGTAATCTTTTTTATAATTCAAGGTTAATTTTTTTTGGGTGCTTTTTGCCAGGAAGTGTTCAAGAAACTTGGTGGGGTCATTCATGACCACGAACCGGTGACATCTGTGACCCCTGGGAGTGTGATTGTAGTGAGGACCTCACGATCAGTGTACAAGTCCCACAATGTGGTTCTGGCGGCTGGACCTTGGTCAGGCCGTCTGTGTTCATCTCTTGGTCTGCAGTTACCATTATCTGTAAGTATCTGTATATTAACCATTCTTATCATTTGACCAAATATATCTGGGATGCACCAACGATACACCAGGTGTGTCAATGAGATTCCTTCTTGATCTCCCAACTATTGTTAACAGAATTGAAACTTGGAGGGTTTGATCATATCTAAGAATCAACAGAAACAAGGAACATCCTCTCCATGAAGAACTCATTAAGGAGAAAGGGTGTAGACTCAAGAGAGGCAGATCATGGCTGAGTCAGGCGGAAGATACTCAGGAGATTGAACCAGGAGAGGAATGGATTGCTATGCCACCTCAATTTCAGACTTCTTTCCCAGTTATTACATAGATTAAGAAAAACTGCGAACAAAATAATCCATCACTGATTAACATGGAGGTTGAGGCCTCTTGAATGACATCATCAGATCATGCGTGTATTCTACGCGATGGCACTACTGGTCGCTATCACTCTGTGTGTGGGTTCAACCGCAGGGAGGAAAAATAAGGCCAGTGATTCCACAATTTACGGTGTTCTGGCACCGAACCGAAGGTTACGATGTCCATGGCACCGAGCCGAAGAGTTAATAAGCTCAAGTGCTTCTGGATCTGAAAAAAAAAAAAAATGACATCATCAATGATACAGATGTGGTTATTTACACCGATGGGTCAGTCATTCGCCAACAACTCTGTGCGTGGGCTTTTTAGCACGCTCAGGAGGAAAAATAATAAGAGAGGCCAGTGGAGCCTACCAGCAACAACAAGTAGTTTGACAATGGAGGTTCGGGCGGTTACGGAGGCGGTGAAATGGTTGGCATCTCACAACTACTCTCGTGTTTTCATGCTCAGTGATTCCATGAGCATGATTCGTAAAGTCGAATCAGGAATGGTGAGACGCAACTGGGTGGATGTACTGGTACCGACAATGATCAGAGAAATCACCTTCATTTATGTCCCTGGACACGCAGGAGTTAGGGGTAATGAACGAGCTGATAGATTGCCTGGCTTGGCTACAATATCATAGGGAGCTGCCATGGATCGAAATGACATTCTTCACGCATTGAGAGAGTCTTTCCGAACAGAGGAGTTTCAGGGCTGTGAATCACACTCACTGACCAGATTGAGAGAGATGGGTGTCAATATTGGTGCAGCTCGAAAAGAACGACATACTAAATATGCAAAGAGATTGATTAATCAACATCGAACTGGCGTATTAGGCCACTGGACGATGCTAGATTTGCTGAAGCGGAGATGGGAGCACCTATGGACATGTCCGAAGTGGTATGATGATAGTCCTCATATAACTGATAACTGATCATTGGACCTTGGTCAGGCCGTCTATGTTCATCTCTTGGTTTGCAGTTGCCATTATCTATAAGCTATATTTTTTCTGAGGTCATAGGCGAATGAGATAAAATGAAAAGATAATGTTAGGGTCGGGAAGTGGCACTTACCAAGACCATAATCCATCTACACGTTGTGACCCTGGAAATATAATACACCACTGTAGTTTTGGGAAGAGGTTAAGGATCGAAGGGAGAGCTACCCAAGGGATGATATAATAGTACAAGCGCAGCTTATATTGGTTTAAGATCGGATCGTCTAACAAAACTAGAAATATCAGTGAGTGGGTGCGTAAACATGATCTCCATGGTCGACGCCCAAAGATCAATAGTTGACAGAGAAGCCGTGCAATAGTCTCCGATATATCTCTTCCGCAATCATGACTACAAATTAAGAGAAAATCGACTGCAGAGGGAGAAGTCAGGCCGCCCAGTCTAACTAGTTGATAATATCAGGATTGCCTGGTATGACATTCATTTTTTTCATTTTTCATATGAGGATGATTTTCATCGTACATCGGACATGTTCATAATTGCTCTGTTCTCCTCCCAAGCTTGTATTTCAGTGTGTTTAGACTAACAACTCCCGTTCTGTGTTGGTTGATGTATCTACTGGGGTTTCTCTCATAGTTTTCCTGTCTTGCTGCACCTATCGGTATGCACAACTTGCGCAACCGAGATGGAGAATACCCTTTATCTTCTTCGTTGAAATCTTCAGAGCGTATATTTTCTCTTAATCTGTTGTTCTTTTATGAATTGCATAACTGGTTTAACGTTCAAAATACGTTGCTGTATTTTGTCATTGTTTTTGTAATTTGTAAAACTACAGTACTTTGTAATTACGTGTTTTGCCAATCAAATAGTTTTACTGCAGTTCCATATATATATACTGAATATTTTTCTTAGAGCGTTGATGATGTCACTTTTGTCCATAGAAGACCCATTCTCAATCGCAGCATTGTTTGCCAGTGCAGTCGCTCTCTCGTTGTCCTTCACCCCAGAATGACCTGGGACAAAGATGACGGAAAGTGTCTGAATTGTCGTATTAATTGCATCCACTGTCTTCCTACATAACCTGGTATTGGCAAAAACGTTGTTAATCAATAATCTTTCTATACTTCTACTATTCTATTCTCTAATTTTGTTTTGCCTTACAACGTCAGGTCGAAAAGGAGACACATGGAGCGAGCCTCTCTAAGTGCCTTGTTTTTCTTTCTTTTCTTCAGTCCTGATTTGCCTCACAGCTTCATGCGGAGAAGAGATTTCTAGATCGGGCGTTTGTGTGCGATTCATAAACAGTGTCTTTTGTCGCCTCTGTTATCTCTGAGGTCCACCTTTTGCGTAGCCGCCCTTTTGATTTGTAACCACTGTATCAGAGTAGCGTTGCTCTTTGAGACGCACTGTATTTTGGTAATCTGCTTATGTGGCCGAACCATTTAATTTGTTGTTTCTTGATGATGTTTAGTACTGATGTTGTACCCACTTTTTCTTTGATGTCTTCATTTCTCAACAAGTCTCTTCTTGTTACACCCAGCATTCTGCGTAGACACTTCATCTCTGTCGTGACTAGTTTTCTTCTATAGTTTAATGTCAGTGTCCAGGTTTGGCCCTGATAGCATAATGTTGGGATAAATATTGCGTTGAACAATGCTCAACAGGTTGAACAATGCTCAACAGGTGGAGCAGACACCGGAGCATATCCTGCAAGACTGTCCTCTCCTGTGTGAGATGAGACGCAACGTGTAGCCACACACACCAAGTGGATCTAAAAACTAAACTTTGGTGAAACCTGACAGACCTGAAGCTGACTAAAGTTTTGGTCCACGGTAAACTAAGCGTATGACCAGAGATCGCTGAAGAAGAAGAATGTTTTTTTTAAGTGATCATAATGACATCTCTATTGTAGTATTTTAATGATAGTTTTCAATGATGCACAATTTGTAAATTCGAATCACGCTGCGGACAGTTTGCTTGTAAATTGTTTCCGAAAGGACAAAAGGACGATGGCGCCACCCGTTCAGAAAGCAATGGCAAACTACTGAACGTATACGTGGTGCCTAGAAAAATCAACGACTCGTTTACTGTAGTTGATGGCTACGTCCTTTAGGATATGCCACGATTTTCATTTTCAATGACATCTCTATCGTAGTATTTTAATGATAGTTTTCAATGATGCACAATTTGTAAATTCTGAAAGCTCTTCATTTGTTGGCGTATTTGCTCAGAGAATTTCCATGATTCTTCTCACATATTGATTTCCTTCTTCGACGAACGTTCCATATCGACCACTTGTTAACCACTCTTTGAGATTTGTATATGATCTGAGCCTAAAAGCGATTGTACGTTGTGACAGTTATGGCGTCTACAAGTAGGCCAGCACATCCTATTTCCACAACGCTTTTTTATTTACTAGGATAGCTTCGCTAGATCCCTACCTCGATCGCCTCTAACGACATGCCTTGTAGGTCGCAGTGTTACTATTCTTTGCTCCTCTTGCGCGTCCCGGCAACACACGGGAGTATGTATTTTAAAACATGGTATATTACTTACTTATTTCTCTTCACTTCTCGTGGAGCATAGGGTCTCAACTGTTGTTCACCACTCTTCTCGGTTTCTGGGTTTTTATGGTTTCCATTATTAAGTTTAAAGGGGTTTTAGCCGAAGGATGCCCGCCTGCCCAGTGTGTTCGTAGCGCGTTGGACGACGGGTGACAAGCTTCCTGTGAGTGCGGGTTCAATTCCGTGGGCTGGCAGAAAAGTCACAGGTTCTCCAGATTTACGTTGTTCGTGACACCGAACCGAAGGGTTACGATGTCCATGGCACCGAGCCGAAGAGCTGAAAGCTCAAGTGCTTCTGAATCGGGAAAAAAGCCGAAGGATTGACTTCATTGCACCAGGTTTTACCCATATGGTATTCTCTCCGCAGAAATGCACCACCTGCCGAGTATTGCCAAGCACGAACTGTAGCTCCATCAACAATCCTAAGGCTCTGGAAACTGCACTCGTGAACAGAACATCCGTCCAGATTCGACCCACTACCTCGACTCAAGGAAGGCTGACGTATCATATTATACTCACATTTACATTGAGTATCATATTATACTCACATTTACATTAGTATCATATTATACTTCACATTTACATTGAGTATCATATTATACTACATTTCATTGAGTATCATATTATACTCACTTTCATTGAGTATCATATTATACTCACATTTACATGAGTATCATATTATACTTCATTTACATTGAGTATCATATGTATACATTACTTGAGTATCATATTATACTTCACATTTACATTGATGTCTTTTTTTTTCTTTCTAATATCTCTAGCCAATACGAACTACCGTTATGTACTGGAAGGTTGCAGAAGCATACACAGAAAAGTATGGATCACAACAGTTCCCTTGTTTGATTGACACCAGAAATGTGGGCTTTTCATTTCATACTTATGCTTTACCTATCTCAGAGTATCCGGGATATATCAAGGTAACGTTTCTCTACTACTTTTCTCTTCTACTTTTGTCTATTACTTTTCTCTACTACTTTTCTCTACTACTTTTCTCTTCTACTTTTCTCTTCTACTTTTGTCTATTACTTTTCTCTACTACTTTTCTCTACTACTTTTCTCTTCTACTTTTCTCTTCTACGTTTTTCTCTACTACTTTTCTCTTCTACTTTTCTCTTCTACGTTTTTCTCTACTACTTTTCTCTTCTACTTTTCTCTTCTACTTTTCTCTTCTACTTTTCTCTTCTACTTTTCTCTTCTACTTTTCTCTTCACTTTTCTTTCTACTTTGTCTATTACTTTCTCTTCTACTTTCTCTTCTACTTTTCTCTCTACTTTTCTCTCTACTTTTCTCTTCTACGTTTTTCTCACTACTTTTCTCTTCTACTTTTCTCTCTACTTTCTCTTCTACTTTGTCTATTACTTTCTCTACTACTTTTCTACTACTTTTCTCTCTACTTTTCTCTCTACGTTTTTCTCTACTACTTTCTCTTCTACTTTTCTCTTCTACGTTTTTCTACTACTTTTCTTCTACGTTTTCTCTTCTACTTTTCTCTTCTACGTTTTCTCACTACTTTTCTCTTCTACTTTTCTTCACGTTTTTCTCTACTACTTTTCTCACTACTTTTCTCTACTACTTTTCTCTTCACTTTTCTCTTCACGTTTTTCTTTCTACTTTTCCTCTACTTTCTCTCTTACTCTTTCTCTCTACTTTTCTCTTCTACTTTTCTCTTCTACTTTTCTCTTCTACTTTTCTCTTCTACTTTTCTCTTCTACTTTTCTTTTCTACTTTTCTCTACTACTTTTCTCTTCTACTTTTCTCTTCTACTTTTCTCTTCTACGTTGCTTATGGCAATGCCGTTTGTTACTTTGTGTTCCTTTCTTTTTTTTCTTTCGTCCGCTTTCAACTCAGACGAAGTTTCATCTCTGAAACTGATTTTTGCGTGAAAATCCGTTTTTCCAATTTCTTACAATGGCAGCAGCGTGCACATTGTAAATTACTTACACTGGCAGCCGTGTGCTCAATGTACTCGTAATTAGTATTCCCTGCCATACAGGCAGATTTTCTCCGACTTCAGAGGTACTCACGTTATCGTCCTGAGTAAGACCAGGGACTCGAACAAATCCGGACAGTAGTTCGAACCCGAGCTATGAGGCGTCTCACAGCTAGCAGGCCGAGCTACTATCAACTACTCTAGGCAGTCCCCACTTTGTGTTACAGTCTACAACCAGGTTGTAATTCTACACCTTTTGACACGACTCAGTTTTAGTTTGATATCGATCGATTGATTGATTGATTATTGATTGATGATGCTCGTCCATCACGGGTGATGATGACCACACAAATTTTCATCCAAGGGAATGTAGTTGCGTTATGTTTGTCTGTGTGTGCGTAGATGACTAGTGAGCTCTATGCAGGCTTGAAATGTTCTTGTAGAGTGTGGGCAAGGTATATTTTTACTTGTAGGGACTTTTACTGTCTTTTTATTTTGACGATTTTGTTCCATCCGTGCTGTTCTACCTGCCTCGCAGGCCGAGGAACCGTGTCGAAGAAGTGTGCGCCAGGCTGATCTGTCTTATATAGGACCATCATCATTGCACTTCACTGAGTAAGTATGTGATCTCCGATCTCTTTCTTACACAGAAAGATCTCAGCGGCAGTACACCAACTCCGTAACACTGATGAGGTCCCTATTTCTTCTTCCGAACGTTCCATATCGACCACTTGTTAACCACTCTTTTGTGATTTGTATGTGATCTGAGCCTAAGAGCGATTGTGCGTTGTGCCAGCTATGCGCCTACAAGTAGGCCAGCACATCCGATTTCTGTGATACTTTTTATTTAATAGGGTAGCTTCCCTAAGTTCTACATCAGTCGCCTCTTACGACATGCATTGTAGGTTGCAGTTGTATGCAAGTTAGCACTTAAATAAACAACAAAGAAAACATTAGACCTATATTTAGGCCTACAATTTATTTGTCTGTTTGAAATGTCAAAGGTTATAATATTTCTTCAAGCGCTTGAGAACCCCCTGTGAGTACCTTGTCGACCCCCGGGCTTGCGGACCCTAGTTTGGGGAACGCTGGTGTCGAACAAAAAAAACATTGAGTTTTGAAAGTAACAACCACAAGATCCCATCAGCAGACTAAACAGAAAACAGCACACAACAATCTTTCGCATAAGAACAGGTCACTGCAGGCTCAACCACCACGTGCACAGAATAAAGCCTGCTGAGACTGCACAGTGTGCATGCCAGACAGAAACACAGACGTCAGAGCACATCCTGAAGTCATGTCCATCATACATACACCAATGAAATATAATATGGCCTCATGAACAAAGTTTACAGATCAAGCTATGGGGAACTCTCGAAGAACTCCAACTGACATGCAGCTTATAGAGTTACTAGAGTTTGGCAATTACGTGTTTTGCAATCAAATAGTTTTACTGCAGTCTCATCTATTTTGTGAGCTTTATAGAGACAACCCATCTCATGGTTTAGACGAGCATATGAAACCAAACGCAAAGAAGAAGAAGAAGAAGAAGAAAGTAACCATATTTCCTGGCAGGGTCAGCTCTGATATTTATTTCATTCAAACTAACTAGGTTTGTCCACATGACGGTCCTAAAATTAATCCAGACGAGAGGGACAATGGGACGGATGACTCCTGGGCCGAAGAAGGTACTGTCGGCATCGTATCGTCAACATTTCAAGGACTGGATACTAAACCTTCTATTAGGGAATACTGTATTTACACGGTATGTGTGTCTATGTGTGTGTGTTGATGCGATCGTGCGTGCATGTGTACTTGTGTATGTGTGTGTTGATGAGCGCGTGCGTACTTGCGTGCATTTGTACGTGTGTGCGTGTGTATCTGTGTGTGAACGTGTATGTGTGTTGATGCGCTCGTGCGTGTATGTGTACGTGTGTGTATGTGTGTGTGATTGTGTGTATGTGTGTGTTGATGCGTGTAGCTAGAAAGAGAAAAACAAAATGTACATTTTTGTTAGTTAATTCTCGCTATATCTCATGGAGGGGGGTCTCTCTGGCTAAATGGTTAAGCCCTTGCCTTGCGAGTCGAAGGTCTCTGTGGCTAAGTGGTTAAGCCCTTGCCTTGCGAGTCGAAGGTCTCTGTGGCTAAGTGGTTAAGCCCTTGCCTTGCGAGTCGAAGGTCTATGTGGCTAAATGGTTAAGCCCTTGCCTTGCAGTCGAAGGTCTCTGTGGCTAAATGGTTAAGCCCTTGCCTTGCGAGTCGAAGGTCTCTGTGGCTAAATGGTTAAGCCCTTGCCTTGCGAGTCGAAGGTCTCTGTGGCTAAGTGGTTAAGCCCTTGCCTTGTGAGTCGAAGGTCTCTGTGGCTAAGTGGTTAAGCACTTTGCCTTGCGAGTCGAAGGTCTCTGTGGCTAAATGGTTAAGCCCTTGCCTTGTGAGTCGAAGGTCTCTGTGGCTAAATGGTTAAGCCCTTGCCTTGTGAGTCGAAGGTCTCTGTGGCTAAGTGGTTAAGCCCTTGCCTTGCGAGTCGAAGGTCTCTGTGGCTAAGTGGTTAAGCACTTTGCCTTGCGAGTCGAAGGTCTCTGTGGCTAAATGGTTAAGCCCTTGCCTTGTGAGTCGAAGGTCTCTGTGGCTAAGTGGTTAAGCCCTTGCCTTGCGAGTCGAAGGTCTCTGTGGCTAAATGGTTAAGCCCTTGCCTTGTGAGTCGAAGGTCTCTGTGGCTAAGTGGTTAAGCCCTTGCCTTGCGAGTCGAAGGTCTCTGTGGCTAAATGGTTAAGCACTTTGCCTTTGAGTCGAAGGTCTCTGTGGCTAAATGGTTAAGCACTTTGCCTTGCGAGTCGAAGGTCTCTGTGGCTAAGTGGTTAAGCCCTTGCCTTGTGAGTCGAAGGTCTCTGTGGCTAAGTGGTTAAGCACTTTGCCTTGCGAGTCGAAGGTCTCTGTGGCTAAGTGGTTAAGCACTTTGCCTTGCGAGTCGAAGGTCTCTGTGGCTAAGTGGTTAAGCCCTTGCCTTGTGAGTCGAAGGTCGTGGGTTCGTTTCCGACCGCGCCTTTCTGTTCACGTGTGCATTTTTCCAGAGACCCATAGCATTATCTCCGGAGCTACGGAGTTCGTGCTTTGTGCAATGCTCTCGGCAGGTGCATGCCATTTGTGCGGAGAGAGACCGAGCCATATGGGACAAAAACCCGGTGCAATGAAGTCAATCCTTCAGCTTTAAAACTCATTGTTACCTTTATTTCTTGTGGGACGTCAAGCTTCTACAAGGACGGTTTGGGGGATGGCCTCTATGGCGAAGTGTTTCATAAGTTTGTCTTGCGTTCTGAAGGTTGTTTGTTCAAACCTAAACCGAATTGACATGTTCAATTCTTTCCGACGATTCATATGATTGTTGTTGGAGCTACAAAGTTCATGGTTTGTGCAAAACTCTCGGCAGGTGGCGTGCCATTTCTACCTAGAGGGACTCAGCCATAGGGTGGAAACCTAGTGCAATAAAATCAAGCCTTCGGTTCTTTAGACCCTGTTAATAGTAGGAAATATAACAACTATGAATCTTCTTCTTCTTTTGCCGTCACACTGCTACTGGGTTGTTGCTCAGTGTTGTGGTTTTCTGTTTTTATCTTGCGCTGTTCTGGTGGTTTGGGTGATAGTTACGTGTTTTTTTTGGGGCAGGATTCTGCTATACCATCTAACCTTCTTTTGTGGTCTTCCTCCTCGCCTTCTTTCCTGATGTTCTGTTGTAGAAGCCTCGGTATACCGTGTAGTTTGGATGCATTCTTATTAAGTGGCCAAACCACTTCATTCTTTGTTTCTCAATGTAATTCAAGCAAGGTTCTGTGCCAACTTTCTTTCTTATGCTAATGTTGGTGACTCTGTCTTTTCTGATGCTGTTGGTAACTTTTCGCTGGCACCGCACTGCGAATAATGAAGAGTGTTGTGAAGCTCGATGAAAGCAGAGCGTAAAGTCATGTATACGGCTTGGTTTGAGGTTGAGAGAAAGGCATGCATAAGGCTAGGTCTGAGGTAGAGAGGTAGGCATGCATAAGGCTAAGTCTAAGGTAGAGGTAGGCATGCATAAGGCTAGGTCTGAGGTAGATAGAAAGGCATGCATAAGGCTAGGTCTGAGGTAGAGAGATAGGCATACATAAGGTTAAGTTTGAGATAGTTTGGCTCAAGATTAAGCGGAATGGAGATTTTTTTAATTCTGGCTTATTCTACAAATACTCATTACTACTACACTATATTACTACTACCATTACTATTACTACTACTACTCTACTATTACTACTACCACTACTATTACTACTACCACTATTACTACTACCAACTACTATTACCACTACCATTACATTACTACCACTACATTACTACTACTACCACTACTATTACTACTACCACTACTATTACTACTACCAATTCTACTCACTTTCTACTACTACTACTATTACTACTACCACTACTATTCACTCACTTACTACCACTACCTATTACTACTACCACTACATTACTACTCACTACTATTACTACTACCACTACTATTACCACTACCATTACTCACTACCACTACTATTACACTACTAACCACCATACTATTACTACTACCACTACTATTACTACTACCACTACTATTACTACTACCACTACATATCTCCACTACCATCTACACTACTATTACCACACTCTATTACTACTACCACTACTATTACTACTCACTACTATTACTACTACCACTACTATTACTACTACCACTACTATTACCACTACTATTACTACTACCACTACTATTACTACTACCACTACTATTACTACTACCACTACATTACTTACACACTACCAACTACTATTACCTACTACTCACTACTATTACTACTCCACTACTATTCCACTACTATTACTACTACCACTACATTACTTACTACTACCTATACATATACCACTACTATTACTACTACCAAATACTATTACTACTACCACTCATATTACTACTACCACTTCTATTACCACTACATTACTTACTACCACTACTATTACTACTACCACTATACTTACTATCCACTACTATTACTACTACCATTACTCATACCTACTACCACATCCATTCTACTACCACTACTATTACTACTCACCCTACTATTCTACTACCACTACCATTACTCACCAACTTACATACTACTACCACTACATTACTACTCACACCCAATACTATTCACTACTTACATACATCACTACATTACTACCCCACTATCTTACCCACATTACTCTCCACTACATTACTATACTTTCTATACCATTACTATTCTAAATACAGATTAATACCACTACTATTACTATTATCATTACATTACTACTACCATTAATTACTACTACCACTACTATTACTACTACCATCACTATTACTACTACCACTACCATTACATACCATACATTACTACTACCATACTATTACTACTACCATACATTACTATCCACTACTATTACTACTACCACACCACTACTATTACTACTCATACATTACCACTACAATTACTACTACTATATTACTACTACCACACATTACTACTACCACTACTATCCATACTATTGCTACTACCACTACATTCTACTACCACTACTATTACTACTACCACTACTATTACTACTACCACTACTATTACTACTACCACTATTATTACTATCACTATATTACTACTCCTACTATTACTACTACCACTACAAACCGTTCACAATAAATCGGGAGCAAATGAAGTGGACTTCATTCTACTTCTTCTTCTTCGATCGCTCTATATCGACCACTTGTTAACCACTCTGTGTGATTTGTATTGATCTGAGCCTAAGAGCGATTGTACGTTGTGCCAGTTATGCGCCTCAAGTAGCCAGCAATCCGATTTCTGCGATGCCTTTTTTATAGGGTAGCTTCTATGTCCACATCAGTCGCCTATTACGACATGCCTTGTAGGTGGCAGTGGTACTATTCCTGCTTCTGCGGGCCCCGAACCACACGGGCGAAGTCTTCATTCAGAACTTGGGAACAAACACATCAGAATTCACCTTCACCCACCCCCACCCCTCAATCTATATCCGCTAACGCAGCGTTTCCCAAAGTGGGGGTACTCCTCCCCAGTGGGCGCTAAAGCGTTCTAGGGGGGGGGGTGATCGTGGTTTCAGAAGAATTAGGGGTGTTCAGGCGATTAGGGGTCGGTGGCTTCTTAAAGAAGAAATTAATAATAAATATTTTAAAATAAATTATTTTCGAGATTTTGCGATTAAATAATCATAATAAATTTGAATTCTTCATTTTAATTCATCTTATGCTCATCTTACACGATCCATTTTTTCATCAATTTTCTATTTCGTGCATATAATCATTTGAAAATTTACCATGTATTACAGAAATATATTTCAATTTTCTATGTCAAAGAGAAAATAGAGCATGTATATATGTGGGTGGGGGCGTTGGCAAACTGTTATAATGTGGAGGGGGTAGTTACAAAGTTTATGTTGTACGAAGTGGGCGGTGGGCCGAACAAGTTTGAGAATCTATGCGCTAACGGATTCCTGCCGCCTCGGTACAAGCGAAGCATTATTAATCGTGTTTTTGCTAGTGTAATTGTACAATACCAGGAAGTAACCAAATACGTGACGGTGTTATCGTGTGATACCAGGACGCAACCGCCGAATAATTGTGTTTGTGTTGTTTGATACTCAAGGCACGTAACCGAATATATGTTAGTGCTATTGTTTCTACTCAAGGGATGTAACTTAATAATTGCTCGTGTCATTGTTTAACACTCAAAGGGACATAACCGAATAATTGTTTCCACATGTTCATTATTTCAGGCAACACCAGATAACCATCCATTTATAGATCGACATCCGGGTTATTCTAACATTGTTATTGCCGCGGGATTCTCAGGTAGGAACTTCCCATTCTACACATTTATAGCTGGACTCAACATCTTCATCAGCATCCTTCCTTCCTTCCTATTGTCCAGTGGCGGGTTGTGATCATTTTGTTGTGGCAGACACAAGATTTTGGAAAATCATTGTTTTGGTTGTTATATTTAATTTATAAAATACTAAATACACGTTACACATTATTTTTGGTAGGCCCGGCCCACTGGCGCTTAATGACGAGCCGCCACTGCTATTTGTCTATATGTTATATTATGTTATGCGATCGATGTCATGGCACATTCGGCATTCCTATTCGTGCTCTGTCCTCCGCTGCAGCAGCCACCCCAAAGTCCATTTGCTCACAGTACCCATGAGAAGTTGATTAGTATATCTTCTCTCTCTACCACGAAGACGACATTGTCTGGCATGTCCAAACTTAACGCCTAATTCTCGAACTCGTTCCAGTGTCTGCGACCCGCCAATGCCACATAATTGAGAGCGTACCGCATTGATGATATTGGCTCTGTCCATACTTCTGCCCGCTTGAGTCGGGGCATTGTTTGCAAGAGAGTCAGCTCGTTACCCTGCACTCCAGCATGTCTAGGCGTGTACAGCCAAGAATATATATCCAATGTCTTTATATTCAATGGTAAAAAGTAAAAAAAGTAAAGGAACCCTTTCATACCTTGTGGTATATAGGTCAATACAGTGTTAGGCCTGTATTTTCATTGACCGTCGGCACACAATGGTGATGTGGCAGCATCACGCCGGCCCTTTACTTCCCAGAGCATGTCTGGTACCCATTTGAGGCTGGGTCGACCTGAGAGCCGTCGTGGTCGGGAAAATTCCACGCACATTGCGGGAGCTGAACCCAGACCACCAGCCTTGCCAAGCGAGTTCACTAACAACTGCGCTACAGCGGCTCTCATATTCAATGGTTTCTCTTGTATAACCTTCCTGTCTTTTGTAGCTCACACAGAGGTTTATGCAGTTTTTCTGTGGAGTGTTGTTTCGTTAGGCCAGTGAGTGTCACTCAGTATATCTTCTTCTTCTTTGCGTTCGTTCTTTACGACCAATTTTAATCACTCTTTGTGATATGTTTGATCTTTGCCAAGAACGTGTATACGTTGCACATTGGTTTAGTAGGCCCCTAAACGCATAGACTTCTACATGTTTAGGACATGTGCATCCGATTTCAGCCAAACCTCCTTAGTCGCCTCTTACGACATGCATAGCAGGTAAAAGTGGTTCTATTCTTTACACCCCAAATTTGGGCCCCGGTAACCACTCGGGCGACTCAGTATATCATATTCGGTGCAGTCTTGAAGTATGTGATCTACCGTCTCATGTTCCCGTACATATGGATGAATTATCAATATCATCATCATCATCATCATCATCATCATCATCATCATCATCATCATCATCATCATCATCATCATCATCACAACTACCTTAGTTACCATCATTATTACCTCCATAATCAATATAATCATCAAATTTCCATTAACCTCTCATCCTCACCCATCATGTCCATCTCATTAACCTAACCACTTCATTAACCTCCTCCATTATGTCCCCCTCATTAACCTCTCCATCTCATTAACCTCCTCCATTATGTCCACCTCATTAATCTCCCCATCTCATTAACCTCCTCCATTATGTCCACCTCATTAATCTCCCCATCTCATTAACCTCACCCATCATGTCCAACTCATTAACCTAACCACTTCATTAACCTCCTCCATTATGTCCCCCTCATTAACCTCTCCATCTCATTAACCTCCTCCATTATGTCCACCTCATTAACCTCTGCATCTCATTAACCTCACCCATTATGTCCACCTCATTAACCTTCCCACCTCATTAACCTCCTCCATTATGTCCACCTCATTAATCTCTCCATCTCATTAACCTTCTCCATCATGTCCACCTCATTAATCTCTCCATCTCATTAACATTCTCCATCATGTCCACCTCATTAATCTCTCCATCTCATTAACCTCCTCCATTATGTCTCCATCTCATTAACCTCCTCCATTATGTCCACCTCATTAACCTCTCCATCTCATTAACCTCCTCCATTATGTCCACCTCATTAATCTCTCCATCTCATTAACCTTCTCCATCATGTCCACCTCATTAATTTCTCCATCTCATTAACCTCCTCCATCATGTCCACCTCATTAACCTCTCCATCTCATTAACCTCCTCCATCATGTCCACCTCATTAACCTCTCCATCTCATTAACCTTCTCCATCATGTCCACTCATTAATCTTATTTAACAAACATCTACTTATTTCCTCTACGTACTCCCCATGTGTCGCAAACCATCCATACTTCTACAAAATGAACATAACCCAATAAACGACTTTCTTTAAATTACGAATTTTCCAGGTCACGGCTTCAAACTTGCTCCAGCGATAGGAAAAGCTGTCACAGATCTGGTTTTAAGAGAAACCATCATACAATATGGAACCATTCAAGATTAGTAGATTCCAGACTAAATCTAATCTGTAAACTAGAGAGATACGCATAGGCGCAGTGGCGGCTCGTCATTAAAGGGCCAGTGGGCTGAGCCCCACCAAAAATAATGTTAAGTGTATTTATTATTTTATAAATTAAAATGTAGCAACTCAAAACCATGATTTATCCGGGAAAAATGTCAGCCCCACCAACAAGATAAGTGATCACTATTTAGCTTACGCCTTTTAGTTACTGACATTTATAGTTATCGATATGTGTAGTACTCGTTATATAGTTAGTTATATAGTTAAGATTTAGCACAGCTTGACGCACATTTTTAGTTACTGTTTTGATATCATTTATAAGTTTCATATTGTATGAGTTATATATATCAGATATGATGCAAGTATGTATCGTTATATAGTTATGCAGTTATAGTATTAACTAATTATCGAATATAAATTACAATTCAAATGTTGTATCAATCCTAACATATGCTAGTTGGAAAATGACTAAAGATATAGAAAGCAAGTTGAATGCATTTGAAAATAGATGTCTGTGAAAATAATGAATATAAAATGGAACGAATTCAGAAGTGATGAAATCAGAGAAATGTCTGGTCAGCCACTAGTGACAACTGTTATAAGAAAGAGAAGATGGAGATATGTTGGACACATTGAGAAGAAATGATCAACGAATATCAAAGCAGGCATTGAAGTGGGATGCAAAGGGTTTAAGAAAAAGGGACTTAAGGAGACCCTGAAACGAACTTTGCTGAGAGAGGCAAGAAATATCGGTCTCAGTTCCATGGAGGAGATTGAGCGAGTTGTCCAGGATAGAGTAGTATGGAGACATTGCTTGCAGGCCATATGTAACGTATAGATAGGAATTATTATTATTGTATCGTTATTGTATTTTGTAAAACTACAGTACTTTGCTTTTACGAGTTTCGCCATTATTCGATCGACCATTCCGTTACTTACTTATCCCTCTTCCCACTAATACTCGTGGAGAATATGGCCTCGATAGTTGTCCTCCATTTTTCCCAGCATCTGTACCGTTTTACGTATGGCTTCCAATGTTGTCTCTTATATAAACTGCATTGTCTTTTGTAGCTCATACAGAGGTTCGTGTCGTTTTCTGTCCAGTGCTGTTTCGTTAGGCCAGTGAGTTTGCCTCAGTGTATCATATTGTATCAGTGGGGCAGTCTTGAAGTATGTGCTCTGCAGTCTGATGTGCCTGTCCACGTGTACACATGCCTGAATTGCCAATCTTAAAGTGTGTCAAAGAGCAATAATAGCAATCTCCCAGCCCACCAGAACAGCGCAAGATAAAAACAGAAAACCACGACACTGTGCAACAACCCGGTAACAGTGTGACGACAAAAGAAGAAAGTGTGTATACATGTGGCTGCGGAGTCGATTTTGTCCTGTTTTGCTGCGCAGAATGACAACTTGTTCTAATCTGCTCAGATTTTGGTAGTTCTCCTGTGTTACTGTTGGTGACTTTGATTGACGTAATCATGCTTTTCTTTTGGTGGTAGGTAATTTTCACACCCGATCGCTCTTCTGCATCACCTTCCTTGGCCAATCGGTCTGCTATTTCATTTCCTGGTATTCCACAGTGAGAATGTATCCACTGCAAGACGATCTTGCGCTGCTTGGATAGTTTAGACAGTAGGAGCTGTAGACCTGGCAATTGTTCTGAACTAAAGTGCGTGAAGTGTTCATCTTGCATCTGTCAAAAGTACAACAGGTTGTGAATCAAGTTTAGTGTTCAACAATTTCTCAGTAGCCACCTGGATTTCTGCTTCATATATATCAAATGCTATATATATCCTATATTACTGTATGGCTCGGAAACATGGACAATGAACAAGCAGTTAGAAGACAGAATTGATGCATTTGAGATGTGGATATATAGAAGAATAGGTAGAGTTTTATGGACAGAAAAACAGACAAATAAATAAGTTTTAGGAAAACTAGGCATGAACAAACAATTATTAAGAGAACTAGAATTCAGACAAGTCAAGTTATTTGGCACATAAAAGACATGCCACCATGTTAAAATATTTATAGACGGGAAATTGAGGGAAGTGCAAGAGGAAGACCGAGAGATAAGTGGGAGGGAAACTTCAAGAAATGGACAGGTTACATTCTGGCAGTGTGCAACACCAAGACGAAAGACAGAGGATGCTGGAAATTCATTGCAGCCAACCTTCGATGTGGAGATGGCACCTGATGATGATGATATATATAAATTATTCTCGTACCCTTATACATTACAAAGGGCCTGCAAGTAATTGCTCCATACCATTCTGTCCTGGGCAACTCGCTCAATCTCTTCCATGGAATTGAGTTCAATATTTGTTGCCACTCTCTCACAACAAACTTCATGTCAGTGTTTCTCTAGGGTTGTGTATATGTAGAATAATGTGACGTTGTTACTTTAATCTATCTCTAACATTGTTTGGATATTATATGTCACCCTGAGATAGGGCCAGGGAGAGAGTTAGGGCCTAGAAACAACTGAGTAGGGCTGGAAGACTTGAGGTAGGGCTGGAGCACTGAGGGGGGCTTAGGAAGCAGCTGAGGTTGACAACTGAGTAGGGTAGAAGAGCTGAGGTGGCCTAGGAAGCAGCTGAGGTAGGCTAGGAAGCAGCTGAGTCCTAGAAACACTGAGGACCTAGTAAGCAACGAGTCCTGAAGCAACTGAGTAGGGCCTAGAAGCGAGTAGGACAGGAAGCAGCTGAGGTAGGCCTAGGGAAGCACAGGTAGGCAGGGAAGCAGCTGAGGTAGTAGGGAACAGCTAGGAGGAAGCAGCTGAGGTAGGGCCTAGGGAACAACTGAGGTAGGGGCCTAGGGAAGCAACGAGGTAGGGGCCTAGGGAAGCACAGGCAGGAGCTAGGTAGGGACCTAGGAAGAGCTGAGAGCCAGGAAGCAGCTGAGGTAGGGGCCTAGAGGTGATAGCAGAGCAGCTGGGGAGGGCCTGGAAGCAGCTGAGGTGGGCCTGGGGAAGCAGCTGAGGTAGGGGCCTAGGGAAGCAACCGAGGTAGCTAGGAAGCAACTGAGGTAGGCCTAGAAGCAGCTGAGGTGGGGTAGGGAAGCCTGAGGAGCAGAAAGCAACTGAGATAGGTGCCTAGGAAGCATGAGGTAGGCTAGAGAACCCTAGCAAAGAAAAGTGTCGCAGAAATCGAATGTGCTGGCCTACTTGTAGGCGCATAACTGACACAACGTACAATCGCTCTTAGACTCAGATCACATACAAATCACAAAGAGTGGTTTAACAAGTGGTCGATATAAAGCGTTGGAAGAAGAAAATATCCAAAGTATTTAATTTCCACATTTTTATTTGTAGCATCAGCCAATTCTCTTTGATTACAAGTTCTTTTTGATTGTATAGATAGATTTTGTTATATGTCCATCATATACGGATGAGTCTTTCTGTAACACTTATATTCAAACATCCATATTTGCTTTTCACTGCCTTGGTAAACGTCCATGTTTGCAATCTATACATTGTCACATTGAGTGTGTATGCTCTTAGTATTCCTATCTCTATTTCCTCCGTTTTTGTATTTAATGACATGTCTACATTCGTCTTTGTTCCGGTGCACATGGGTGTCGATGGCAGTTAGAGAACAGACTGGCTGGCTAGGCCACCATATCACGGAGTTAAGTCAATGAATAAATGCGAAGATTCCGCAAAGTTACCAACAACACAAGAATCGACAGAGTCACGAATACCAGTATCAGAGAAAAGGCTGGAACAAGACCGTGTTTGAACTATATAGCGAAACAGATAATGAAGTGGTTTGGCCACTTAGTAAGAATGCGAACAGACCAAACTGCCTATGAAGCTTTCTCAACAGAATACAAGGAAGGAAGGCGAGAGGAGGACCGAGGAAAATGTGGATAGATAACGTAGCCGAATTCTGCCAGGAGACAAAGAAAACCATCACACAAGTTACCAGAGAAGCGAAAAACAAATACATAAAACCACGACACTGGGTTAACAATCTGGTAACAGTGTGCTGACAAAAGAAAAAAATAAATGTATAGAACTGACATTCTGAACGGCCTCATAGAGTGTGAACTGACATTATGAACGGCCTCATAGAGTGTGAACTGACATTCTGAACGGCCTCATAGAGTGTGAACTGACATTCTGAACGGCCTCATAGAATGTGAACTGACATTCTGAACGGCCTCATAGAGTGTGAACTGACATTATGAACGGCCTCAATAGAGTGTGAGCGCAAAGAGGATTTTCACTTTAAGAAATCCACGCCAACTACTAGATTGTAAGAGTTTGGATTGAAGTTCCCAGAAAAGAACAGCACAATAGGTATACGAGTAGGTTAAGCAACATCGAACTGGTACGGTTAGTCGTTGCTGTAAATATTACGCAGGAGATCCTATGAACATGTCCGGAATGCAATGAAGATATTCAAAACTGAAATTTCTATATTTTATATTTTGTTTCGAACTGGTTTTGTTTGCATTTTGTCAAACTTGAACTTCTTTAAACATCATCATCATCAAGTAGCTTGTCCTGAGCAGAACTTTGCCACCCCAACAGTCCTCCGGAATTTCTCTCTCATAGGCCAGATGTCCTGCCTCTGCAGCCGTCATGTTCAAACCATCATGGATCCTGACATATTGAGTCCATCTTCTCCGTTGTCTTTAAACATAGTTTGAGAAATATATGCGTTTAAAATATATATAAATTTGACGAAACACGTACAAACAAAGTACTATAGTTTCACAAAATACAGAAACAGTGACGATAAACAGCAACGTTTCGACCAACAAGGCCTTTATCAAGCAAACGAACAAACAGGAGTGACAAATTAAAATGAAACACCTTGATAAAGGCCTTGTTGGTCGAAACGTTGCTGTTTATCGTCACTGTTTCTTTTTTTGTAAAACTATAGTACTTTGTTTGTACGTGTTTCACTATTTACCAAGTTTTACTGCAGTCTTCCCCTATTTCGATATAAATTTGACGTATTGTTTCCTTTATTTTTCCGCATGTTTGCGAGTTAAGTTTTGTATTTACCAGAAAAATATTTACACACACAGATATGTATACACCATCAAGTGCCGTGCCGGTTGGGGTAAGGCGATCATGGATCTCCACAAATCTCTGGTGTTTGCTATCAACTCAGATGTTGACGCTCTACCGTGCCATGAAGACAGGCTATCCAACATTTTGTCTTCCTCTGTCTCGTCTACCCTAGATTTTACCGGTTGTGACAATGTGTTATATATATATGGTACCGTTATATGTTAAATAGGATCTGCAAGTAATTTCACCATACCGATTTGTCATGTGCAAATTGCTCAATCTCTTTCACGGAATTGAGTTCCATATTTCTGGACTTTCTTAGTAAAGTTCGTTTCAGGAGTTCCCTAGGTCGTCCTACTACAATACAATACTTAGGTTGTCACTCCTACAATACAATACTAGGTTGTCCTCATAAGGCTCCCACTACAATGCCTGATGCATTTCTTCTCAAGGTATGCCAACATATCTCATCTTCTCCTTCTTATAACAGTTGTTACTAGTGGTTGACAGACATTTCTTCTCAAGGTTGCCCAACATATCCCATCTTCTCCTTATAACAGTTGTTACTAGTGGTTGACCAGAAATTTCTTCTCAAGGTATGCCCAACATATCTCCATCTTCTCCTTCTTATAACAGTTGTTACTAGTGGTTGACCAGACATTTCTTCTCAAGGTATGCCCAACATATCTCCATCTTCTCCTTCTTATAACAGTTGTTACTAGTGGTTAAACAGACATTTCTTCTCAAGGTATGCCCAACATATCTCCATCTTCTCCTTCTTATAACAGTTGTTACTAGTGGTTGACCAGATATTTCTTCTCAAGGTATGCCCAACATATCTCCATCTTCTCCTTCTTATAACAGTTGTTACTAGTGGTTGACCAGACATTTCTTCTCAAGGTATGCCCAACATATCTCCATCTTCTCCTTCTTATAACAGTTGTTACTAGTGGTTAACCAGATATTTCTTCTCAAGGTATGCCCAACATATCTCCATCTTCTTCTTATAACAGTTGTTACTAGTGGTTGACCAGATATTTCTTCTCAAGGTATGCCCAACATATCTCCATCTTCTTTTTATAATAGTTGTTACTAGTGGTTGACCAGATATTTCTTCTCAAGGTATGCCCAACATATCTCCATCTTCTCCTTCTTATAACAGTTGTTACTAGTGGTTGACAGACATTTCTTCTCAAGGTATGCCCAACATATCTCCATCTTCTCCTTATAACAGTTGTTACTAGTGGTTGACCAGATATTTCTTCTCAAGGTATGCCCAACATATCTCCATCTTCTCCTTATAACAGTTGTTACTAGTGGTTGACAGATATTTCTTCTCAAGGTATGCCCAACATATCTCCATCTTCTCCTTATAACAGTTGTTACTAGTGATTAACCAGACATTTCTTCTCAAGGTATGCCAAACATATCTCCATCTTCTCCTTCTTATAACAGTTGTTACTACACACACAGATATGGATATATATTGATAATGTAACATACAAGTATGGTCGTTGAGGTAGGGGCCAAGAGAAGCTACCCTAATAAACAGAAATGTGCTGGCCTACTTGCAGGCGCATAACTGGCACAACGAACAACCATACAGATCACAAAGAGCGGTTTAACAAGTTGTCGATATTGAGCATTCGAGGAAGAAGAATTCTAAGTAAAGAAATCAACAACACAAAACACACAAGACAACACAAACCACACAAGACAACACAAAACCACACAAGACAACACAAAACCACACAAGACAACACAAAACCACACAAGACAACACAAACCACACAAACAACACAAAACCACACAAACCACACAAGACAACACAAAACCACACAAAACACAAGACAACACAAAACCACACAAGACCACACAAAACCACACAAGACAACACAAAACCACAAGACACACAGAACAACACAAAACCACACAAGACAACACAAACAACACAAACCACACAAGACAACACAAAACCACACAAGACAACACAAAACAACACAAGACAACACAAAACCACACAAGACAACACAAAACAACACAAAACCACACAAGACAACACAAAACAACACAAAACCACACAAGACAACACAAAACCACACAAGACAACACAAACAACACAAAACACACAAAACCAACAAGACAACACAAAACCACACAAGACAACACAAAACAACACAAGACAACACAAAACAACACAAGACAACACAAAAACACAAAACACACAAGACACACACAAAAAAACACACAAGACAACAAATACAACACAAAACAACAAGACAAATAAAACACACAAACCACACAAAATATAAAAACAAGCTTAAAATATATACAAACAAAAGACATATAATTTCAAAACATGCAATGTTAAAATGTTGATGAGCAAGTACAAAAATAATGGCAATGGAACAATGCTAAAATGGAACAATGCTAAAATGGAACACTGCTAAAATGGAACAATGCTAAATGGAAATGCTAAAATGGAACAATGCTAAAAGGAAAATGCTAAATGGAACAATGCTAAATAAATTTTTTAATGTTTTAGCTAGGTGGTGGGGGAGAAAGAATAGAGAGATTGTGTGTACGCATGTGTGTGTGTTGTAGAATATCACAATAAATAATTTAAAAGAAATATATTCACGATGGTAAGAGCATCAATCACAAAGTTATATGTGATGTCATTGCAACCATTAAGGAAGTATATAATGTTCAACTAGCTAACCAAACATACACATCGATTGAGTATTTACATTTATAATATATATATATAGCATCAACATTTCTAAATGAATCAAATATTTCTCACTGCGCTCAGGGTTTACATAAGGTAGAGAGCATTGCGCAAGTGCACATTAGGCAGTGACCATTAGTCCATGAGCGTATTAGTCAGAGATCATTTAGTCCGCAAGAAGCATGCGTATTAGTCAGAGACCATTAGTCCATGAGCGTATTAGTCAGAGACCATTGCGCCTAAGTTGCACATGCGGCAGAGACTATTGCCCAAGTCGTGACATAGCAGAGACCATTGCACCCAGAGTTGCGTCATTGGCATAGCAGAGACCATTGCACCCAAGTCGACATACGGCAGAGACCATTGCACCCAAGTCTGCATACGGCAGAGACCATTCCACCCAAGTCGCACATACGGTAGAGACCATTGCACCCAAGTCGCACATACGGCAGAACTATTGTGCCCCAAGTCCACATACGGTAGAGACTATTGCACCCAAGTCGCACATACGGCAGAGACTATTGTGCCCAAGTTGCGCATACGGCATAAACAAACAAATGCCCACTCAATTCAATCTTGTGCTTGTCTCTCTACCTTAAACCTAGTATGCTTTCATCCTGCCTCTTCACAATTGTTCCATCTAATACAACTATGGCACCTGGGATCTTCATAAGCCATTGTTTTTGTTCTGTCCCTATTTCAGCAACTGTTTAGCTTCAACTTTTCAAATAAATACAAAAGAAAAACAGTAAAACTATTTAACAAAGTAAAACAGTAAAACTATTTACCAAAGCGTAAAAAATGTGGAAAACAAAGAAAGGTAGCTTTGTAGAAATTTTCAAAAAACAAAATATACAGCGGAACAAAGGTGTGTAGCACTTAAAATGAATTATAGAAATGAAATGATGATCATCACCATCATCAAATAGCTTGTCCGGAGCAGAACTTTGCCACCCCAACAGTCCTCTGGAATTTCTCTCTCATAGGCCTTCCTTGCAGCCATCATGTTCAAACCATCAGTTACATCCTGAATCCATCTTCCCGTGGTCTTCCTCTTCTCTCTTTGCTGGTATGCCTCTTCCATGATGGTCTTCTCCAGCCCTCATGTACAGAAACAAATGATACAGAACGGAATAGTGACAATAGTCCTATACAAACTACATCACAGTAGGTTATGTAGTGAGATGATAAATGTTAGCAGGTGGACAGTTAGGGATGTATTGTCTCAATGTGTCGGTGATGTTCTGGTGTGTAGGTTCATTGTCTCAATGTGTCGGTGATGTTCTAGTGTGTATGTTCATTGTCTCAATGTGTCGGTGATGTTCTGGTGTGTAGATTCATTGTCTCAATGTGCCGGTGATGTTCTGGTGTGTAGGTTCATTGTCTCAATGTGTCGGTGATGTTCTGTGTGTATGTTCATTGTCTCAATGTGTCGGTGATGTTCTGGTGTGTAGGTTCATTGTCTCAATGTGTCGGTGATGTTCTGGTGTGTATGTTCATTGTCTCAATGTGTCGGTGATGTTCTGGTGTGTAGGTTCATTGTCTCAATGTGTCGGTGATGTTCTAGTGTGTAGGTTCATTGTCTCAATGTGTCGGTGATGTTCTAGTGTGTATGTTCATTGTCTCAATGTGTCGGTGATGTTCTGGTGTGTATGTTCATTGTCTCAATGTGTCGGTGATGTTCTGGTGTGTAGGTTCATTGTCTCAATGTGTCGGTGATGTTCTGGTGTGTA
Organism: Arion vulgaris; assembly: GCA_020796225.1. Classification (NCBI taxonomy): domain Eukaryota; kingdom Metazoa; phylum Mollusca; class Gastropoda; order Stylommatophora; family Arionidae; genus Arion; species Arion vulgaris. Next base: position 15,045,433 of record CM036775.1, read on the forward strand.
GGTTCATTGTCTCAATGTGTCGGTGATGTTCTGGTGTGTAGGTTCATTGTCTCAATGTGTCGGTGATGTTCTGGTGTGTATGTTCATTGTCTCAATGTGTCGGTGATGTTCTGGTGTGTAGGTTCATTGTCTCAATGTGTCGGTGATGTTCTGGTGTGTAGGTTCATTGTCTCAATGTGTCGGTGATGTTCTGGTGTGTAGGTTCATTGTCTCAATGTGTCGGTGATGTTCTGGTGTGTATGTTCATTGTCTCAATGTGTCGGTGATGTTCTGGTGTGTATGTTCATTGTCTCAATGTGTCGGTGATGTTCTGGTGTGTAGGTTCATTGTCTCAATGTGTCGGTGATGTTCTGGTGTGTAGGTTCATTGTCTCAATGTGTCGGTGATGTTCTGGTGTGTAGGTTCATTGTCTCAATGTGTCGGTGATGTTCTGGTGTGTAGGTTCATTGTCTCAATGTGTCGGTGATGTTCTGGTGTGTAGGTTCATTGTCTCAATGTGTCGGTGATGTTCTGGTGTGTAGGTTCATTGTCTCAATGTGTCGGTGATGTTCTGGTGTGTAGGTTCATTGTCTCAATGTGTCGGTGATGTTCTGGGGTGTAGGTTCATTGTCTCAATGTGTCGGTGATGTTCTGGTGTGTAGGTTCATTGTCTCAATGTGTCGGTGATGTTCTGGTGTGTAGGTTCATTGTCTCAATGTGTCGGTGATGTTCTGGTGTGTAGGTTCATTGTCTCAATGTGTCGGTGATGTTCTGGTGTGTAGGTTCATTGTCTCAATGTGTCGGTGATGTTCTGGTGTGTAGGTTCATTGTCTCAATGTGTCGGTGATGTTCTGGTGTGTAGGTTCATTGTCTCAATGTGTCGGTGATGTTCTGGTGTGTAGGTTCATTGTCTCAATGTGTCGGTGATGTTCTGGTGTGTAGGTTCATTGTCTCAATGTGTCGGTGATGTTCTGTTGTGTAGGTTCATTGTCTCAATGTGTCGGTGATGTTCTGGTGTGTAGGTTCATTGTCTCAATGTGTCGGTGATGTTCTGGTGTGTAGGTTCATTGTCTCAATGTGTCGGTGATGTTCTGGTGTGTATGTTCATTGTCTCAATGTGTCGGTGATGTTCTGGTGTGTAGGTTCATTGTCTCAATGTGTCGGTGATGTTCTGGTGTGTAGGTTCATTGTCTCAATGTGTCGGTGATGTTCTGATGTGTATGTTCATTGTCACTATTCTTCTTCTTCTTCTTGGAACACTTCATATCGACCACTTGTTAAACCATTTTTTGTGATTTGTGTGCGATCTGAGCCGAAGAGCGATTGTACGTTGTACTAGTTATGTGCCTACAAGTAGACCAGTACATCCGATGTTGCGATGCTTTTTGTTTACTAGGCTAGCTTCCCTAGGTCCTACATCAGTCGCTCTTCACGTCCTTGTAGGTCGCAGTGGTACTATTCTTTGCTTCCTTGCGGGCCCCGGCACCACAGGCGATTATCACTGTTTGTTCTGTATTAGTATAGTATGACCTTTTTCATCTTTACAGACGGTCAAGTGTTTTACTTTAACAACTTTTGAGTTTTTGTTTTCCTCTCTTTTCTCAAAAGACTGCGTCCTTGCTCAACATCGCTTTCCACACAACTCTGTCATCAGCTAGTTTTTCAAATGTGCTGGGACCTATAGAAAAGTTTTTCATTGAGGTCTTGCAGACATCCTTATATCTGAGCAGTGGTCTGTCCTGGTGCCTCTTCCCCTCCGCAAGTTCACAGAACAACATTTATTTTGGTGCGCGACAAGTTTCCATTCTTCTCACATTCTTCTGTATTCTTTGCTTGATAAAATCATATTAGTTGAAACATCATTGCATCTTAATATTTGCTTTTTGTAAAACTACATCGTTTTTAACATGTTTGACTTTTTTTTTTAAACAGTGTGGGTTCACTATAATCATGTCTCATGAGGGGTCGCTGGCCTTACGTCTTTAACATGAGGGGTCGCTGGTCTCACGTCTTAACATGAGGGTCGCTAGCCTCACGTCTTTAACATGAGGATCACTGGCCTCATGTCTTAACATGAGGTCACTGGTCTGCGCTTTAACATGAGGTCGCTGCCTTACGTCTTTAACATGAGGGTCACTGGTCTGACGTCTTTAACATGAGGGATCACTGGCCTCATGTCTTTAACATGAGGGTCACTGGTCTGACGCCTTTAACATGAGGGTCACTGGTCTGACGTCTTTAACATGAGGGTCACTGGCCTTACGTCTTTAACATGAGGGTCGCTGGTCTCACATCTTTAACATGAGGGGTCACTGGTCTCACGTCTTTAACATGAGGGGTCGCTAGCCTCACGTCTTTAACATGAGGGGATCACTGGCCTCATGTCTTTACTGAGGGTCACTGGTCTGATGTCTTTAACATGAGGGTCACTGGTCTGACGTCTTTAACATGAGGGTCGCTGGCCTACGTCTTTAACATGAGGGGTCGCTGGTCTCACGCTTTAACATGAGGGTCACTGGTCTGACGTCTTTAACATGAGGGATCACTGGCCTCATGTCTTTAACATGAGGGTCACTGGTCTGACGTCTTTAACATGAGGGTCACTGGCCTTACGCCTTTAACATGAGGGGTCGCTGGTCTCACGTCTTTAACATGAGGGGTCACTGGTCTGACGTCTTTAACATGAGGGGATCACTGGCCTCATGTCTTTAACATGATGTCTTTAACATGAGGGGTCACTGGTCTGACGTCTTTAACATGAGGCGTCACTGGTCTGACGTCTTTAACATGAGGGGTCGCTGGCCTTACGTCTTTAACATGAGGGGTCGCTGGCCTTACTTCTTTAACATGAAGGGCCTCACGACCATGCCCTCCAAGTCGCCTTTTTACAACATGCCAGGGTAGACAGTGACATTATCCATATCTACTCCATAAACGGGATACACATGGAATATGTACATATATATATTTCACTAATAGTAAGTATGAAATCACACACAGATATATAAACAAAAAAATGAAAATAACAAAGCAGTGTGTTGTTAACACTTACAAGTGGAAAGAAAACCAGTTTGTGAACTTTGAACAACAAGTGCACACAACTAATGTGTTAGCAAAACATGTGCTAATAGTTAAAGGGGATCACTAGCTATCAACTATTCAACTCATTTATTAACTCTTAGTGTACCAGGGTAAAAACCATATTTTTACAAGCGGTTTTTTAGAATACAAAATGCCCGTTAGTGTGGCTCCTGGTAAAAAGTCGCCTAACCTAAAGCCATGTAGTGTGGCATTTGGTCCATACATTTCAATATGCATACAATCTAACCCGTCCAACAATCCATCTGACAATCTATCTTCTTTTTTCTTTGCGTTTGTTCTTTACGACCAATTTTAATCACTCTTTGTGATATGTTTGATCTTTGCCAAGAATGTGTATACGTTGCACATTGGTTTGGTAGGCCCTAAACGCATAGACTTCTACATGTTTAGGACACATGTATCCGATTTCAACCAAACCTACTCAGTCGCCTCTTACGACATGCGTGGCAGGTAACAGTGGTTCTATTCTTTACACCCCAAATTTGGGCCACAGTAACAACAAGCAAGTGATGATGACAACAGTCTCAGATGTGTGCTGCTGCACCTCTCTGATGTGTGTGGAGGTGACTTTAGAGTCCAATCCTAGAACCCAATCCCTTACCACAGGTGAGGCATACATGATCCAGGTTAGGCATACATGATCCAGGTTAGACATGTGGGTGTTGTGTATTCTGTCTTTTCGCGCAGCTCGTTTTCTCTGCGCCACGATGATTCTCAGCTATGCGGGTTCTTCTTGTGTTGTTATGGTGCCACATTTGGCAATCTAGCGCAAGAAATTATCAGCATGTGGTGTCTATATCAAAGCATTTTTTTCTGTCCACCAGCAGAACGTCTATGCCTCCCCCCTTTTTTTTTTTTTTAGACCAGAAGCACTTGAGCTTCTCTCGGTTCGGTGCATGGACATCACAACCCTTCGTGTGCCACGAACATCGTAAATCTGGAGAACCTGTGGCTTTTCTGCCAGCCTGCGGAATTGAACCCGCACTCACAGGGAGCTTGTCGCCCGTCGTCCAACCTGCTACAATCTGTCTGCCCCCTTCAAGTTCGCCTTACATCAACTGTTTTGGGATGCGTTTGTACACTATAGACAAGTCAACTAACATGTATCAAGTAAATTCGATGTACGAGACCAGATATGTGAACATACAACAATCAACAAATATTCACAAGACGAACGGACACTTCATTTAGAACAGGAAGAAATAACATGAATGTTCATGAACATCATCAACAATTTCTTCATCGGAGGTAATCATCATTTTATGAGAATGGAATTTGTTATTAGTTACTAAACTGACGTCATTGCACTCCGGACAAACCCATAGGTGCTCAGTCTCCCCAAACAGATATAGAAGAGTATGCATACTGATGGTTCCGGTGGCTCACTGATTAAACACACTTCTCACTCAGCCCCTCAGGCATCCAGTTCTACTTGCACAATAATAATGGAATACAACCAACAACCAATTTTTAAAAAACCCCAAAACTGTTGTTACTGCCTGTAATACCGCTTTTTAGGACAGTGCAGGACAGGTGGGACGAGAGCCTGAAGAATTTAATGGCCACATTTCTAGTGCAGTCGCTGCGAAGCTGTTCAAGTTAGGATTTTTCATTTTTGCCCATAACAGAAAAAAATGATTGGCTTTACAGTGAATTGGACACGGGTCTCCAGCATGGAAGCCATGCTCTAATCCATTGGGCCATATTCTCCCCGAGTAATATCATCAATAACAGTATACAATAAAAAGTGATCAGGTACTAGAACCAAGGGAAGATCAAGAAAAAGATGGATAGATAATATCAAGACCACACTAAATAAACATGGATATAACACAACAAGGGCGACTCATCTGACCCTGGAACGCAAATTAAAACTCCTACCCCTACACTTAACGACAAGAGTGGACAACCAATTACATCATCTACCTGGGGAAAGACAATAGATAATGTATTCATCAAATGTCACGGGGGTTTGGAGAGAACGGTAATGGAAGGTATGGTTTCTGGAGTACGAGGCAGGGGACAATCAAGGCAGCAGGACATCACAGAAACCGTGAACATGATGTTGGTGGAGGCAGAAGAACTTGCTAGAGACAAGCGCCTGTGTGTTGCCGGAGTCCGCAAAGGGAGCAAAGAATAGTAACACTGAGACTTAACAAGGCAGGTCGTAAGAGGCGACTGAGATAGGGGCCTAGGGTAGCTTCCCTAGTAAATAAAAAGTATCACAAAAATTGGATGTGCTGGCATACTTGTAGGCACATAACTGGCAGAACGCACAATTGCTCTTAGGCTCGGATCACATACAAATCCCAAAGAGCATTTAACAAGTGATCGGTATGGAACGTTTGAAGAAGAACGATGTGCTGGTCTACTTGTAGATGCATAACTGGCACAACATACAATCGCTCTTTGTCTCAGATCGCACACAAATCACAAAAAGTGGTTTAACGAGTGGTCAATATGAAGCATTAGAAGAAGCAGAAGAAGCTAGAGACAAGAGTTTTTCAGACAAGCTGTGATGAAAGCAACGTTCTGCAAGGGGACATGCTACTAAAAATAAAGTTAATTGTATAGGACTTTGCGAATCAACCCCCAAGTTTTTTAACGCTGTTTGTGATTAGGCATTATTACATTCAGTAGTTTGCCATTGCTTTCTGAACGGGTGTTGCCATCATCCTTTTGTTAAAATCCACGCGAAACAATTTGCAACCAAACTGTCTGCAGTGTGATTCGAACTCAGAACAGGGGTCAAAGGCTCATGAGGTCATGGTGGTAACATGAGCCAGGGTTAGCGAGGGCGCGCGCTAACCAAGACCCTGCCCCTAACCTCCACGCGGTGACCCTGGAAACAGACTATGGTTCCGGTCTGGCTAAGAGGGGCAGGGATCGGGAGAGAAAACTACTGGTAGTGGTAGCAGTGCAAGTAGAAAACACGATAAAGATACATACAAACAAAATGCACTAATCTCCTGACCGATGTCCAACAAGATATTGCCCAAGTCCCTGAACGCAAAGAAACAGCAACGAACGTCTCAGACATGGATGAGAGGTGCATCCAGTGACCAAACGTATGCCCACGTAGGGCGAAGCTCGAAGCCCTGAGGAGGGGCAAACATTGCCAGCCCGTCGGCAAGAATAAATAAGACAGGACCGTAACGAATAAAAGTCTACCCTCGTGTTGGTGCGAGAGAAGATTGCAGCTGACCTAGCATTGGTAGCCTGGTGCAGACACATGTACTGGGCAAGGTTTGCCAACGCAAAGAACAAGTTGCGTTTAGTGCATAACGAAACTACCCGCCCTGGGAAACCGTGCAAGGTACTGTGCGACTAAAAATTAACATCCCTGGAAGAACTGAGGTTGGTGATTCCTAACGGACTGCCAGCCATGGGGCAACCGGGCAATGTTCGATTGCAGTCGTAACTAACATCCCCGGAATAACTGGGGCGGGTGATGGCGGCGAGCGCAAAATCCTCAGTTACGCTGATAGCGCCGACTGAAACGACTCTCTACATTGTTTGTACTCGGCCCATGCCAGTGCTTTCGACGTTAATTGCAAATTGCCACGTACCAATGCGCGTCTAGAAAAGGCTGAGAATGTTCCTTCTCCGGATCAGACTCAAAAATGTACGGTAAAGCAAGGCCGACAATGTACGGACCTGACAGGAAGTCCGGGTCTGAACATTGGCGAAGGCCGATACTTACACGGTGTCTTATACGAGTAAGACGCCGTCCGAGGATAAGCTAACAAGCCCCGAGAAATATTTCTCAGTCAGAACGGGCATGAACAGCGTAACTCACTGTCCAGGCGTAGATCACAAAGCCCAAAAATACGGCAAAGCTGATCGTACCATAGGGAAAGCTCACCCTAGTAAATCAAAAGCTGGCTGAAAACGAACACCCCACCGAAGGATAAGCAACTGGGCTCCAATAGGTGCTGAAGGCTGGTGCACGTACATTACGTTCGGACGCTTGGCTGTTTATATATCACAATGAGAATGATTAAAACAGGCCTAGAACGATCGAAGAAGAAGAACTCAGAATGTCGAGGGTAATAGACTGAGTCACTAACCCTAGGCCACAGACATGCCACTACTTGATGTATTTATTACTTAACTGAGGTTAGGATAACAGATTTTCTTAGAGTATCAAGCTGGTAAACTGGCTGATGCTACAAATAAGAAAGAGAAAATTGAAATATTTTGGACATATAAAAAGACACGAAGGGCTGGAGAAGACCATCATGGAAGGAGGCATACCGGCAAAAGAGAAGACGAGGAAGACCACGGAGAAGATGGATTCAGGATGTAACTGATGGTTTGAACATGACGGCTGCAGAGGCAGGACATCTGGCCTATGAGAGAGAGAGTTTCCGAGGACTGTTGGGGTGGCAAAGTTCTGCTCAGGACAAGCTATTTAATGATTGATGATCAAACTGGGATTATCAAGAAGAGACAGGTTCTAAAATGAAAACACCAGTGGAAAAGTGGGTACACTTTTTTTTTTAAACTGTAAAAATAAATTTTTAAACCAACTTTGAAAAAGAGCTAATGTGTTAAGTGCTCAACTGCTGGCACTTTTAGCTAGTTGAAAGGGACACTGCACCTATATGATATCCCTTAGTGCACTGAGAGATAAGCAGTTTACCAGTTTCCCATTTTCTGGACAACACAGAACAACAAAATATGATCAGCAACAAATATGTAGTATCTTGTATAACAGAAAAATAGGAAGCCCAAACAAGCAAGGAAGTCAAAAATAATCATGATAAAACAAGCACAAAATCAATCTAATTGAAGTTGGGGATTGACATGTGTCGAAGATGAAGGACAGCAAGCATACACACATATACATACATACAAACATTTATAATTAGTTAAAAAAAGAATTGAAAAATTGATGTCACACTGACAATTTGGGTAGATATATGTGTTATGCGAGAGCCGCTGTAGCGCAGTTGTTAGTGAACTCGCTTGGCAAGGCTGGTGGTCTGGGTTCAGCTCCCGCAATTGCGTGGAATTTTCCGGCCACGGCGGCTCTCAGGTCGACCCAGCCTCAACTGGGTACCAGACATACTCTGGGAAGTAAAGGCGGCGGCGTGATGCTGACCACATCACCCATCGTGTGCCGACGGTCAATGAAAATACAGGCCTAACACTGTATTGACCTATATACCATAAGGTATGAAAGGGTTCCTTTACCTTTACTATACGTGTTATGCAGGTGGTGTGTGTGGTATGTAGGTAAGTGTGTGTGTGTGTGTGCGGTATGTTTATAGATATGCAGGTAGGTCTGTGTGTGTGTGTGTGGAATGTTGGTATGTGTACGTTATTTGCAGGTAGACGAAGTATGCATATAGATGTATATGGGATGCGTACAGATTCATGCGGTACACAGGTATATGTGTGTGGCATGTGTACAGATGTACGCAGTACAGCAAGCAGGTAGATGCATGCGGTGTACAGGTAGATGTGTGCTGCTTGCAGGTAGATGTGTGTGTTATGCAGGTAATTAACACTGAGTAGGCCGGTAGATGTGTAAGGTATTCAGGCAGAAGTGCGATATTCAATTCAATGTCGCCCGTGTGGTGCCGAGGCCCACAAGGGAAGCAAAGAATAGTACCACTGCAACCTGCAATGCATGTCGTAAGAGGCAACTGATGTAGGCCCTAGGATGCTACCCTAGTAAATAAAAAGCAGTGCAGAAATCGGATGTGCTGGCCTACTTGTGGGCGCATAACTGAGTATTCAAATACTCAGCATTCAAAACTCTCCCATAGGCGTTAAGTGTCTTTCAGCAGCTTAGTTTAGCTGTTGAATCATCATCACTGTACGTTGAACCAATTAGTCCATAAGTGTTCCAATCTCCTCAGTATGTCTCTCAGCGTGTGGCAACTAAAAACACTGGTTCTTTGTTGGTTTACTATTCTTCTTTGGCTACCAGCACAGTGTTCTTGTCTAGCTATACCACATTTGACTTGGAATTCTTGCAGTCTGGTTAGTGTTGTAGATTCACCACTATTACTTGAATCATGTAAGTCCCTCTCTCCCTTAGTGAATTTATAATATCAGCCTGGTCCATTACTTGCCCACTTTTTACCACAGCCATACCTGCAAGCTTATCAGCGCGTTCATTTCCCATTACACCTGCATACCCTGGCACAAAAATAAAACTGATTTTTATCATTCAAGACCTCCTCTGCGACTCCAACTATTGTCTCCTAGCCCATCCTGTTTCGATCTTCATGAGCATACTCATTGAGTCACTGAGAAAACATACATGGATAAAAGTCTGTAATTTCAGCAATCTTAAACAAGGCCTAACATAACCATATGGAAGCAGTAAGCAGCAGCATAACAGATCAAAAACCCTGAGTGCTCAGTCCCCATTATGGTTGAAAAAACAATGTAAATATACAGAGAGCATGATCAGGATTCTTGGAAATCAGATTTGTTCCTGGTTAAAGGGATGTAACTCTCAGCATTAAGTTTACTCAGGAAGGAAGCACTCTCTTATTTGTAACACAAGAAAGACAACTATTCTCTACAGCTTCGATCAATGTAATAATCTGTTTCGTCCGAGTGTTGCCGGGACTCGCAAGGGGGCAAAGAATAGTAACACTGCGATCTACAAGGCATGTAAGAGATGGTGGAGGTAGGGGTCTAATGAAACTACCCTAGTAAATAAAAAGCATCACAGAAATAGGATGTGTGGCCCAATTGTAGGCGCATAACTTACACAATATACAATCGCTCTTAGGCTCATATCACATACTTCTTCAAACGCTTCAAATCGACCACTTGTTAACCACTCTTTCTGATTAGTATGCGATCCAAGCCTAAGAGCGATTGTACGTTGTGCCAGTCACGTGCCTACAAGTAGGCCAGCACATCCTATTGCTACAAAGCTTTTTATTTACTAACCCTTAGCTGCTAAGGACGTATATATACGTTTTTCCCATTCACTTCTAAAGACGCATTAACACGTTTGTTATTATCTCTCCTCTGTGGGCTAAAGACGTGTTAACACGTTATACATTGCTACTGTCACTGCTATAGGCATACATTCACGTTTATGACCTAGAAACAAAGAGTAGCTATTTTTAGTTCAGCCTTCAGAAAGTATGTAGCACGAAAGGTACGGTAGCTCCCTAGGCCCCTACCTCAGTTACCTCTTATGACACGCCTTGTAGGTAACAGTGTTACAATTCTTTGCTCCCCTTACAAGTGCTGACAACGCACAGGCAATGCTAGTAAACAAAAAGTGTCACAGAAATCGGATGTGCTAACCTACTTGTAGACACATAACTGGCACACCGTACAATCGCTCTTAAACTCAGATCACATACAAATCACAAAGGATGGTTTAACTAGTTGTCGATATGGAGCGCTCAAAGAAACAAAAGAAGTACTTTGTATAACTACAATAATTTGTTTTTATGCATAGGCCATTACAGCCACAACATACAATATTAGTCAGCACAGAACAAAACTACGTTACACAAAACCTATAGTCCGATGAGACAAGTGGAGGATGATGATGATAACGCTGCTTCACAGCATAAGTAGTTTGAATAAAATAACAAAAATAACAAATTAACTTAGTGACCAGCAAAAGCAAGATAACAAATTAACTCTTAGTGGACAGGGCAAAAAGCAAGATAACAAATTAACTCTTAGTGGACCAGGGCAAAAAGCAAGATAACAAATTAACTTAGTGGCAGCAAACCATGTTTTCAAGCCATTTATTTTTAGAATAAAAACGCCCTTTAGTGTGGCTCCTGGTGAAAAGGCGTCTAACCTAAAGCCACATAGGGTGGCGTTTGGTCCACAAGGAGTTAAACTTCACACATTTAAAAAAATTAGTTAGTTATCAAGAACTAAATATATACATGCTACAAATAAATCAATACAATTTATCGAAGTAATTAACCAAATGAAACAAACACTTGTCATCCTCAAATAACTTGTCCTGAGCAGAACTTTGGCGCCCCAACAGTCCTCCAGAGTTTCTCTTTCTCATAGGCTAGATGTCTCGCCTCTGCAGCCGTCATGTTCAAATCATCAGTTACATCCTGAATCCATTTTCTTTGTGGTTTTTCTCTTATTCTCTTTACCGTTAGGGTCCCAAATCTCGTCTGTAGACAGATGATCTCTGTAATACAGACAATGGCTACGGTCATGGACCAGTATGGTCACTGCCTGGAAGGAAAGCAATGGCAGACTACCTTCTGAGACAATGCCTAGAAAACCCTAACAAATAATATGAAATACAACATAATACAGGGTGTTCAACTTAAAAGCAGCCTGTGAATGGAGCTAATCTGGCATATATGTATGGAAATGGGAAGGTTCAGTTATGTCGTAGTATAGGTCAAGGTTGTGTGACGATGTGTAATTGTAGTGCGGGAAGGGGCGATGAACAAATGTGACGCAGAACGAGCTAGTCAGAACCCGTTTAAATAGTAAATAAACACGACTCAATGTGTACCTGGCAACTTTCGAATTGTCAATGGGGCTACAATTATCTTGAACACCCTGTAGAAACAAGATCCGTTGGTGAGGCCCCCAGGCTAGGAGGATCTTATAAACACACTGGGGAAGAGTCCAACGAGGGGAATAGTATTAATAAACACTTGTACAACATCAAAATAAACGCAGCAGCAGTTCTTCATTGAAAAAATGAAGCTCAGTTTTCAAAATAAAATCATAGATTCACTCGACAGCATAATTACAGCAGATGTTCAGCAGCATGACAAAAATAATCAACTAGGGGTCCCAACTGTTTGAGTAATAAATTAATGCTCATTATTAGGTGCTGTGTCGACTGGCGTAGGCGATCGTGGATCTCCACAAATATGTCCCTTGTGTTTGTTTGCTATCCTCTTCAGATGTTGACACTCTTCCATGTCATGAAGTCAGGCTAAAATTTTCTTTCTGTCTTGAAATCAGGTTGCCAAAAATTTTCTCCCTCTATCTTCCTCCGTCTCGTCTCCCCTCGATTTTACCAGTTGTCACAATATGTTCTAAACCTCCCTTTCTCATTACATGTCTGAAAAATGCTGATCACCTCTTTCTTATATTGATGATAAGCTTTCTCAATGTCTTGGCCTCATTCGTCATTTTAGCAGTCCATGGGATTCTCATCATTCTTCTGTAAAACCACATCTCTGTGGTCTCCAGATTAGCAGTCCATGTGATTCTCATTCTTCATGCAACATCTTCTCCCTCTGTCTTCCATGATCTCACCTTACATGAATTTTACCAGTTATTACAAAATGTTCTAAACCGTGTCTTTGCATTATATGCCAGAAGAACCTTGATTGTCTGATTCTTATTCTGTTGATATGGTTTCTTTGTGTGCAAGCCTGATTTAAAGCGGTACGCATCAGTACTGAACATCATGAAATTACAAATTAAATTGTTCAACCTGGTCCTGGTACCTGATTCTGGTAGACTAGTACACACAGATGTAGATTTCTTACTTAATTACTAATTCCTCTCCGTTCCTTGTGGAGCATAGCAGCAGATTACCAACAGACAAAGGACAATGCTACTCAGATACAGTGTATACAAGACAAAAGGTCACCCACACAAAAGATGGACCACAGAAATAACATAGACAGTGAAAGAAACCACATACAAAGCAAACAAAAAGCCAAGTTCTAGAAATTTATTCTTATCCTGACTCTGTGAGACAAAACAAGATTAGAGAAGTGCACACAGAAGCCTGTTCTAGAAATCTATTCTTATCCTGATTAGCCTGAAGTGAGGCAAAAAAACAAGATTAGAGAAGTGCACACAGAAGCCTGTTCTAGAAATCTATTCTTATCCTGAAGCTGTGAGACAAAACAAGATTAGAGAAAGTGAATGTCATTTAGGATGCAAGCAAGATAAGATTTGAAACTTGTCCTACGCCAACCGACTAGACACATGATGATGATGATGACAACAACCCAAGGTATATATGTACATTTGAGTATTCATGAAAACAATCAATGCATGCACACTTAAAAAAAAAAAAACTGTCGCTACTGCTGGTAATACTGCTTTTTAGAACGGCGTAGGACATGGACTTGTGGAATTGAATGGTCACATGACCATGAACTGTTCAGGTTAGCATTTTTTCTTCATGCTCCCAACGAAAAAACTCCTTAGCGTTATCGGGGATTGAACCCGGGCCTCCAGAATGGGCATCCATGCTCTAATCTGTTTGGCCAGACGCTCCTCATACATACACACTAACATACGTTAAACCACAGCCAACTCTAATATTGGGCTATATAACTGACCGGGAAACTGACCTAGTTTTCAGTTGGGGCTGACTTTTATTATGGTTGATAGAAACACTGCAAGCTTTTTTGCAATTTTGCTCAATTCTAAGAGTCTATGGTTATTTATTGATGAAAAATATTCATAATACTAATATTCCTTATTGTTAAACTTAACTTGTTACATAATATAACCTTGGTTTAGTATGTTGTGTTGATTTTAAAATGAATTCGTTTGTATACAACAATACTGGAATGTGAGGTTATGCGACAGTGGGGGTCTTATTTCCTAGAATTTTTACCTGAGTCCGCTGGCCGTATGTTTAGAGTTGGCTGTGCTTAAACAAACAGAATAAACATGACATAATATTGTCAGGAATGCATACGGCAAACATTTTAAACTTTAAACTAACTACAACCGTTACTTCAAAAATTAAACAGTCACGACTCGACTGTGATATGGATGAGCTTCATGAGTACAAAGTAATTGGTGAAATGGATGGAAGTCTCAAGTACATAATAATTAGTAAATTATAACCAGTTCATAATACAGTGATCAACAACACCGAGGGTCATTTTGAAATTAATTCAGTGATGTCCACAACTCGAGTATAAATAAAATGGAAACACTAGATGTCACAGCCATGTTTGATGGAGCGTATTCTTCGTCTATGTGTGTGTACGCTTGGACTAAAACTGTATGTGTATGTTTAACCAGGGGCAGAACTCATGTTTTGGGGAGAAATGTTCATGGATTATGTGTTCTGAGTATCCCCCAAAATGTGAGGCGGTAACTCCAACACAGAGGTGGATTCCAACTTAAGAGTAGCTGCAACTGAATGGTGGCTTTCTAGGGTACTGAGACAGTAGCTGCAACATAAAGGTGTCTTTCTTGGGTATTGAGGCAGTACCCCCAACACAGAGGTGGCTTTCTAGGGTAATGAGACAGTGACTGCAACTGCAACACAGTGGTGGCTTTCTGCGGTAGATTTCTTGTTATCTGTGATGTTCAAAATTTAAGACTAGCTGCAACCGAGTGGTGGCTTTCTGGGAGTACTTAGACAGTAACTGCAACAAAAAGGTAGCTTTCTGGGGTAGATCTTTTGTTATGTATGATCAGTTATATAAGGACTATCCTCATAGCACTCTAGACATGTGCATAGGTGCTCGATCTCCGCCGCAACAAATTCAGCAGCGGCCCAACACACCAGTTCGATATTGATTAATCAATCTCTTTGCATGTTTGATATGTCATTCTTTTCAGGCTGTACCAATATTCCATCTTTCTCAGTCTTGTCAGCGAGTGGGACTCACAATCCTGAAACTCCTCTGTTCAGAAATATATTATATCCAGAGCCTAAGACAGTAACTGCAACACAAAGGTGGCATTTCTGTTGTAGATCTCTTGATATATTATCCTTGCTTTACACAGTATTAGGTGGTTTTTCTGTAACAGGTGAAGATGGATGAGGGGGACATACTGACGTTACTTAACTGATTGGCTACCGAATTGAAAAACGGAATGTGACGGAATTCAATTTATGTCCTATTTTCCCCATTGCAGGTGTATGTACAAATTCAGCTGCAGTTTCCTTAATTATTAACACATTGTTATGAGTAATATACCATTTTGTAGGTAAATGGAATTTCTTTGAGATAGATCTAAAACAAATACACAGTGATGTTCCCAGCGGCTTATGAGAGCCAATCAGTTAAGAACCACTTTCATTTGAAGGTTTTTGGAATCAAATGTGGAGAAACATGGAATCAAATATTGGTTTTTCTTTTGTTGTCACACTGTTCCGGGTTGTTATAGCCATTACCAGACCCTACCTGAGTAGGAGTCTCTGCAGCACTAAGCATAGCACTACACGCCTGGAGCTGTTGAAGGTTTCTGGATTTTAAAGAAAGCTCAGGTGCTCTCCCAATTGCACTATTGAAAAAAGAGTGAAAATTCACATTCCTGGAGTATAAAGAAAAAGAATAACTGTTACCAGTCTCTACAGTATTGTTCACAAAATTGCAAACACTAAAATTGATGTTGAATAAATCCTGGGAGTGATTTAGGGAGTGTTGGAATTACACACTGTACAAGTAGAATTGGCTGCTTGAGGGGTAGAGTGAGGAATTTGTTTAACCAGCGAGCCACCGGAACCATCAGTATGCATATCCTTCGATATCTGTTGGGGAGCATGAGTATCTATGGGGTGTGCCTGGTGTACTGTAGAGTCAGTTCAGTAATCAATAAAATAGTTATGGAATTCACTGTCTGAACCTGTACAGCGTCAGAGTAGTGAACAAACTGACTGAATGCACACCTAGTGTGTAAACTGTATATGAACAAAGTCACAGTAGCGAATGAACCGAATCACACTTGTGTGTAAACTGCACATGGACAAAGTCACAGTGGCCAACAAACCTGCTCTGAATGCAAATCTATTATGTGAATTGAAAAATCGGGTTGCTGCAGCGAAGTCTTTGCCTTGCATTCTGAAGAACGTGGGTTTGAATCTGAACCACACCGTTGTGTTTTTGAATGCATGTTTTTTAGAGAACATTAGGATTGTGCATGCTTTGTGCAGCACTCTTGGAAGGTGGCGTACCCTTTCTGTGGAGAGGAACTGTGCCACATGGGGGTAAAACCTGGGGCTGTGAAGTCAATCCTTCAGTGTTAGACCCCATATTTTGTCTGTGAATTGAATATGGTTGATATCCTCAAAACACTAAAAGACCAACTTTTTGATAATTACTCAGCTGTCAGTGATGATATGATACTCAGATCAGAAGATATTGGAATCAAACACGGCTAGTGTAGTCTCTGTAGAAGGTGATCCTCTGTAGACAAAACCGGAAAGCTACAGAAGGCATTGTACTTTTTGCTATCTTCAAAAAGTGATGAGTGTGTCTATCTGTTCGTCCACAAGCATAGTAATATCAATTATGTTATGCAAAACCAAATTTAAACGAATCCGGTCCGTGTGTGAAATACAAACCAAATCCTGTATGACATTACTGAATTATTGTTTCTGTTTGCTCGCTATAAATTTAGATGCAGTGTCATGTCATGCTTGCTTTATCTCCAGTGTTCTGTGCCATTCAAGAGAGCCTTACTCTGACCTCAGAGGTCAATCAAGTGTCATGCCTTTCGGCGTTGGCGATCATGTCTCTCCACAACTCTCTTAAATTTAATCAGTTCTGATGTCATATTTTGTGGCACCAAGATGTCAGCCCATCCGAGGTGAATGAAAATCATGACATATCCTTTACAGTACGTCACCATCAACAAGTTGTTGATTTTTTAGGCACCACTTACACATTTAGTAGTTTGCTATTGCTTTCTGAACGGTGAGGTATATTTTTAACATGTGTTACCACAGGAACAAATTATATTCCAAACTGCCAGCTGCAGAGTTTGAATCAGGTACATTTGGGTTGTGATCAAGCTCACCACCGCTTAAGCTTCAGATGCACACATAACAAATTAGCTTCCAAACTGCCCGCCACAGAGTTTGAATCAGGTACGCTTGGGTTGTGATCGAGCTCACTACTGCTTAAGCTTCAAACAAATTAGCTTCCAAACTGCCTGCCACAGAGTTTGAATCAGGTACGCTTGGGTTGTGATCGAGCTCACTACTGCTTAAGCTTCAAACAAATTAGCTTCCAAACTGCCTGCCACAGAGTTTGAATCTGAGTACGCTTGGTTGTGATCGAGCTCACTAATGCTTAAGCTTCAAACAAATTAGCTTCCAAACTGCCTGCCACAGAGTTTGAATCTGGTACGCTTGGGTTGTGATCGAGCTCACTACTGCTTAAGCTTCAAACAAATTAGCTTCCAAACTGCCCGCCACAGAGTTTGAATCCAGGTACGCTTGTTGTGATCGAGCTCACTAGCTAAGCTTCAAACAAATTAGCTTCCAAACTGCCTGCCACAGAGTTTGAATCTGGTACGCTTAGACTGTGATCGAGATCACTACTAAGCTTCAAACAAATTAGCTTCCAAACTGCCTGCCACAGAGTTTGAATCTGGTACGCTTGGGTTGTGATCGAGCTCACTAATGCTTAAGCTTCAAACAAATTAGCTTCCAAACTGCCCGCCAAAGTTTCAACCAGGTACGTTTGTCTTGTGACCGAGCTCGCTATCGCTAAAACTTCAGACGCACACAGTTTCTAGAAGAATATCCAGAACGTCTTTGAAGTCATTTATTCGAAAGTACACACACACACACGCAGATAAATGAAAAGTAATGACCTCGGTATGCATAGAACCTGTAAGTCGCCAAAGAGAATATATTTCTACCTAAATCCAGCCTATGTTAAGTGACTTTATTTTTGACAATATCCAAACTCTGATACCAAGTTGTGTCTATGGTAAGTTTACTGGCATATTCAACCAACGTCATATTAAAATGCCATTCTTCTAAGCAGTCCAGCGCTAGTGGCTGGAAGTCTGTCATGAATTTATTTGCAAACAATTCCTTTCGGTTGGTTAGCATCTGAAGGTCACGAATGCCAAATATGCAGACTCTCCGAACTCGTTTGCCTCCGCACGGCCAGGAAAAGGGGTATCTGTGGAAAGTGATCAGTGTTGAGAAATTAGTCAGTGTTAGAACTCTTGTATGTTATGTTATATGCTTATGTTATGTTATAAGATTGACGTCATGGCACATTGGGCATTCCCATTCGTGCTCTGTCCTCCTCTGGAGCAGCCATTCTAAAGTCCATTTGCTCACCGTACCCATGAGAAGCTGATTAGTATATCTTCTCTCTCTCTACCACGAAGACGACACTGTCTGGCGTCTCCAAACTTAACTTCTAATTCTCGCACTCGTTTCAGTGTCTGATACTCGCCAATATCACATAAATGAGAGCATACTGCATTGATGACATCGGCTCTGTCCATACTTCTTCCCGCTTGAGTAGGGGTATTGTTTGCAAACCATGCCCCTACTCAAGCGGAAGAAGTATGGACATTGTTTGCAAGAATGTCAGCACACTCATTACCCTGCACTCCAGCATGTCCAGCCAAGTCATTTGCTTGAGATGTGATCTCTGAATGATGTCCACCCATTCCACGCGCATACTTCCAGATTCAATCCGTTGAAGCATATTCATCGAGTCTGATATGATAATCGTATGGATTACTGGTTGCTCAGCAACCCATGAGAGAGCCCTGGAGGCAGCGATGATCCCATTAGTTATGCTGGACATCGTTGTCTCAAAAGCGTAGCAGTCCTCATGAAGTGGCCTACCGTTTCGTGGCTGAATGAACCCATGATGATCTGGTTCCGCATCTGACAGAGCAAACCTTTTTTATGTTTAATCTGTGGTCACTACTGTCTTGTAAGACTTGTCTGTAGTCAGTGTTAGAACTACCTTGTAAGTTTTGGCTATGGTCAGCACAATTTTTTTAAAGATTTTTATCTTTACAGCCCTTTGTCAGGTATTTCCACCCGCTCCTCTTTTCCGGTGTGGTTCCAGTCAAGATCATATCTAGTTACGTTGTTTGTTTGTTTGTTTCCTGGGGGTGTGTTCAATCCATCACTATTTTCTCTACTGAATCTCTAACTATATTGGTTTCTGTTCTGTCCACTTTCACAATCATGTACTTGTTGTCACGATCATGTACTTGTTGTCACGATCATATTTTACTCTGATTGTCACAATCTTGTACTTGTCACAATCATGTACTTGTTGTCACAATCATGTACTTGTCACAATCATGTACTTATTGTCACAATCATGTACTTGTTGTCACAATCATGTACTTGTTGTCACAATCATGATTGTAATCATGTACTTGTTGCCACAATCATGTACTTGTTGTCACAATCATGTACTTGTTGTCACAATCATGTACTTGTTGTCACAATCATGTACTTGTTGTCACGATCATGTACTTGTTGTCACAATCATGTACTTGTTGTCACAATCTTGTACTTGTTGTCACAATCATGTACTTGTTGTCACAATCATGTACTTGTTGTCACAATCATGTACTTGTCACAATCATGTACTTGTTGTCACAATCATGTACTTGTTGCCACAATCATGTACTTGTTGTCACATCTGATTTGTGTTATGAGGGTCTCGGTGGTGTAGAAGTTAGGTGATTGTCTCTCGTTCCAAAGGCACTTGGTACGCTCCCTCCTGGAACCATAGGGATATTTTCCAGAGACCCCTGATCTCAGTGTAGGTGAGATCAAGTTCCTAGTCTTATTGGATCCGGATGATAAAAAGTACGGCCCATGTTCAAGCTGAGCATGTAAATGACTTCTTTGCAGTTCTTCTACATCTTCAAACGCTACATATTGACCACTCCTTGTAATTTATATGTGATCTGAGCCTAAGAGTGATTGTATATTGTGCCAGTTATGTGCCTACATGTAGAATAGAACATCCAATTTCTGCGACACTATTTATTTACTAGGGTAGCTTCCCTAGGCCCCTTCCTCAATAGCCTTGTAGGTCGCAGTGTTACTATTCTTTGCTCCCCTTGTGAGTCCCAGCAACACATGGGGGTCGCACAAAGTAATTATGATGTTTAAAATTAGAACCAACAAAATGTGACACTAACTTATTTTTGTGCATACCTGCCCTTACTGTCCAACCAGCCAACTCCCCAGTTGACAAACCTGGCTATATATGGTTTATAGAGAGCATCTGTTTCTGGATATCCTGCAACCAAATTATAATTACTTATTTTGTAGTGAAATTAAGTTGTAGTGAAATTGTTGATAAATTGTTGTAGTGAAATTAAGTTGTAGTGAAATTAGTTGTAGTGAAATTGTTGTAGTGAAATTAAGTTGTAGTGAAATTGTTGTAGTGAAATTAAGTTGTAGTGAAATTAAGTTGTAGTGAAATTATGTTGTAGTGAAATTAAGTTGTAGTGAAATTAAGTTGTAGTGAAATTAAGTTGTAGTGAAATTGTTGTATGAAATTAAGTTGTAGTGAAATTAAGTTGTAGTGAAATTAAGTTGTAGTGAAATTAGTTGTAGGAAAATGAGTGAAATTAAGTTGTAGTGAAATTAGTTGTAGTGAAATTTTTAAATAGAAACGTTGTAGTGAAATTAAGTTGTAGTGAAATTAAGTTGTAGTGAAATTAAGTTGTAGTGAAATTAAGTTGTAGTGAAATTAAGTTGTAATTTTGTGTGAAATTAAAACTATTACTGATAAAGCTAATGAGCATAATATTAAATGAATTCAAGATTTGGACAAATCTGGGTTAACCATTTCACTCTTCTGTGTCGATATACTGGCTTGCAAAATTTTTTAAGATAACACAAAGCCAATATACCGGCTAAACCAGTATAAAATGCAGTTATTGGTTACTAAACTGATGTCATTGCACTCCGGGTAGACCCATAGGTGCTCAGTCTCACCCAACAGATATTGAAGAGTATGCATACTGATGGTTTCCGTGGCTTGCTGATTAAACACACCTCTCACTCTGCCTCTCAGGCATCCAGCTCGACTTCTACAACAGGTAACTCCAAACTGCCTAAACTGCTTGATCGATTCAACATCGATTTTAGTGTCCTCATCCAACAGACAGTCGTGAAGAGACCGAAGAATATCCCCTTATCCATCTTCAACTCCCCAACAATCGATGCCGTTGATGCAAGCCTGTCCGCTCTCTAAATGCAGTATAAATGCATATTCAGTTGAAATAGATTACAGAGTGAAAGGGTTAATTATTGATTGATATAACCATCATCCCTGCACTTTAGTGGCTAACCATGTGTGCTCTGATCTCTTTCTTACACAGGATGATCTCAGCGGTAGTGCACGATCTCCATAGCACTGGCGAAGGTCCTTGATGTAATTTAGAAGATGGTGAAAATATTTGTAGGAATTTTATTTTTGAATATTTCAAATGGATTTTGACTGGACAGCAGCTTTCCAGCCTGGTCTTCTTGATTTTGAACTGCCAATGGGTCCTGTTACATACTCAACTTGAACATGGGACCTACGTTTTATCGTCCGTCTCGGATAGGACCTGATCTCACCTATGCTGAGATCAGGAATCGCTGGAAAAATATCCAGATGGCTCCACAAGAGAGCGAACCGAGTACCTTTAGTGCGAGAGCTGAGCACATTACCTCTGCATGTCTGCTGTCAGCAAAAATATCCAGGAAACCTCATGAAATTAACCACTAGAGTGTCTTCTTCTTCTTCTCTTCCATCATTTACTTCTTTATAGAATCATCCTTTGTGTGGTCTTCCTCTTGCTCTGTACTCGTTATACTTTTTCTCAGCGTGTCTCTCTGTGGTAGTCGATACCAGGGCATTCTAGTCAGGTGTCCAAACCATTTAATTTGTTGTTCTTTTATAAATTGCATGACTGGTTTCATTCTGCTTCTGATTTCTTCATTTCTAATTCTGTCTCTTATTGTCACTCTGCAGCTCTTCTAAGATACTTCAGCTTCGTGGTTATGATGTTCCGGTTATTGGCCATGTTTGGCACTGGTAACATAGTGTTGGACAGAAAATCTTTCTTATAAGATTTGCTTTAGTTTTTAACAGTATCTCTTTATATGACGGCAATGTAAGAAAACCTACAAATCTGAGGTGGTCAGATAAGATCAGATCTGGAGAAAACCGTGGGGAGGCTGTGGTAATACTAAGTAAATTGACATTTATGAACAACGACAGCTGTATATAGTATTACCTAAGCAAGCAAGAAATGAATAATTAATTAATTAATAATGAATAAAAAATTAAGTAAATTTTTATTATTTAATTATCCATCTCTTGCTTGCTGATGTAATGATGCTCGTCTATCACGGGTGATGATGGCCACCATTTTTCATCCAAGGGAATGTAGTTGCGTTATGTTTGTCTGTGTGTGCGTAGATGACTAGTGAGCCTGATGCAGGCTTGAAATGTTCTTTTGCAATGTGGGCAAGGAATACTTCTACTTGTGGCAAATTTACTGCATTTCTATTTTGACATTTTTGTTCCATCCATGCAGTTCTACCTGCCTCACAGGCCGAAAAACCATGCCGGAGAAGTGTACGCCAGGATTACATATTGGTGTTTCCTGTTTCTTGGAGACAACCATAACCTCTGTTTTCTTTATATTCATGCTTAATCCTTTCTTTTCACTTTCTCTCACTAATATGTCTATCAAGTCTTGTAGATCTTGTTCATTTGTGGCCATGAGAATTTTGTCATCTGCATATCTTAGATTGTTCATGTTTTGTCTCCCAACTGCCTTTTATTCTATATACTCAAGTCTCTCTTGCTTTCCTGATATACTCAAGTTACACGAGAATGTCAGTAAGAATGTCGGACCTACCATCACGAGGGTGGCCAAAACTAACTGCGGAGATCACACGGGAGCAAAAGCAAGGGAAGATAGGCACCAACGACCTGTGCCCCTGTGACTTGGCAAGTATGACAACAGAACATATCCTATAGAACTGCCCCCAGTATGCAGACCTGAGAAGAAAGAGGTGGCCCACTTTCACAAGCGTCCAAGACAAACTGTATGGCATGGCTGATAATCTGAGGCAGATGGCTGCCTTTATTAGAGACTCAGAAATCCCAATCTAGTGAGAACGCAGAAGAAGTCTACAAGAACAATATCATAATGACTGATACCTTTATATGATCCAGGCACCATCAGATGTGGATTATGATTAAGTGTTGAGAAGAAGGACTCGTCTGGAAAGTCTGTCCTACTGACCCAGTCCAGGTACTCCTGGCTACAGGACTATGTAGCATGTAGCCCACTAAACCCTGCTGGCCAGCATGAAAACTAGACCTTTGAAAGGTTTAATTTCATGTGGGGGTGGAAAGTTTTCATACCAGCGATTCGAGTAGTGGCTGTGGAGTAAGGAAAATACATGAAATTATGGTAAGGTATGAAATTATAAAATAAAGCTTCTACAGCAGAATTCAATTCCATAGTGGGTGTGGAGTGAGGATAAAACATGAAATTATGATGCATGAAATAAGCTTAGGCAGAATTCAATTCTGTAGTGGGTGTGGAGTGAGGATAAATTATGAAAGAGTATGAAATGATGATTTTCCCAGTGGCTACTTATGGTTGTGAATCATGGACTATTACACAAAATTAAGAACGAAAATCTAGTCCTTCAAAACTAAATGCTACAGAAAGATCCTACGAATACCATGGACAGAAAAAGAAAGAACACTGATGTGGTGAAAGAACTAAATGTTAAAGACAATTGGTTGATAAACAACATACTATACAGAAAAATTACATACTTTGGTCACATCAAGCGTCACGATGGCTTAAAAAGAACAATACTAGAGGGCAGGGTTCCAGGACGCAGAAGAAGACCAAGAAGAAGATGACTACAAGATATTAAAGAAACCATGAATATGACCATCGACGAAGTGGGTGAACTGGTTAGAGACAGAGTAAATTTCAGATGCGCTGCAAAGCGAGCAACGTCCTATAAAGGATATGCACCTTGATGATGATGAAATTAACCCTTACTGCATGCAGTTATTTCCTCAGTTGTACACAGTTAATTCAAGGGAGGCAAAAAGGAATTAAACCAAATAATAACTACTGTCAATAAATAAGCATATATATATATCTTATTATATATTCATTTTAACTCTTAGAACCCGGGCTCCCGATATTTCGGGATTGAATGTAAGTGCTGCATGCCCCAAGCACACAAGATATTGGTCTGAGCATATTTTTTCACTATTTTTCTGTATCTGAAAATAAATTGTGTACAAATGTGACATAAAACACAACCCATGAGTTCTACATTGTTTTACGAGATGGCGGACGCTGTTGTGTGATTTTATTGTACTGATAAGGTAATTAGTTACGTATTTTCGTGTTAAAAAATAGTTTTCGAATGGTCATTCTAAAAATAACAGCAAGCTGTTGAACTTGTTTTTAATAAATTTGAAGATAAACTAGACTTAGAATATGATTATTCTGATTAGGATAAATAAAGTGAGTTAGAGCCTGCATGCCCAGGGTGTTTGTAGCGTGTTGGACTGCGGGTGACAAGCCCTCTGTGAGTGTTGGTTCAATTCCGTGGGCTGGCAACAAAAGCCACAGGTTCCCAGATTTACGGTGTTCGTGGCACCAAACCGAAGGGTTACGATGTCCATGGCACCGAGCAGAAGAGCTGAATGCTTCTAGGTCAAAAAAAAGTGAGTTAGATGATCATTTAGACAAAAAAATTGTTTTAATCGATTGATATTCAAGCTATATATCTTCAATAAGGAGAAAAATCTTCATATACGGGAGTATTCGCGGCTGTGTCCACATATAAAATCAAATAAATTTTAAAGTTTAGTGTTCTGCAAATATATAATAAGCAGAAATAATGGAGATAACGGGGTAAATCAATATTAAATAATACAACACTTAAAAGTTCTAAATTATCGTGTTTTAATATAGCTCTGATGTGGACTGTTTTTGCCCAGGAGCTTCAGGGAAGAGGTTTTTAAAGGTTCAGGTGGCCAGGGTTCAAAAGGGTTAAGAAAACTAGTCAACCTATTAGAATAACAAGATTAAAAAGTAGTAGAAGTAAAACTTCTTATAAGAGAAACAACTTGAATGGCAAAGTGTACGGCGAGTGGCGTTCAACGGAATTCTACTGTTGCGCAATGCACAGTGATTGGCGTGGAACAAGTTAAGCTTCTACAGCAAAGTTCAATTTCATAGTGACTATGGAAAATTGGACACATTTTGAGGAGAAATGATCAACGAATATCAAAGCAGGCATTGAAGTGGGATGCAGAGGGTTCCAGAAAGAGAGGATGACCTAAGAAGACCCTGAAACAAACTTTGATGAGAGAGACAAGAGGTATCAGTCTCAGGTTTCATTGGAGAGATTGAGCGAGTTGTCCGTGATAGAGCGGTATGGAGAAATTACTTGCCATATACATATACTAACTAACCTGTATGTTGTAGTATCTACAACATTAGCACCATCCAGCGCTTTAAGTATCTTGACTATCTGTAAATTTGTCTTCAATGGAAACTCTTGGCCTGTCAGATTGATGAAATATTTCCAGGAGTACTTCCAGAGGTCTTGCATACAATACAGCCAGGGTTCTAGTGAGCTGTACAAGAAAATATGCATTGTTATTTCATTGTTATTTGAGTGTTCTGTGGACATGTATTTATTCTGTGGCAATATAACCAACATACCAGAGCCAAACATGGACAATGAGCAAAGCGCAGTCACAAAAATAACTACATGTGAAATGCGCAAACATTTACAAACATCGCCAGAAAAGACAGCGTCACCAACATCAGCTTAGGAAAGAAAGTTAGCACAGAACCTTGCTTGAATTACATTGAGAAACAAAGAATGAAGTGGTTTGGCCACTTAATAAGAATGCATCCAAACTCCACAGTATACAGAGTCTTCTACAACAGAACATTAGGAAAGAAGGCGAGAGGAAGACCACGAAAAAGATGGTTAGATGGCGTAGCAGAATCCTGTGAAAGAACAAAAATAACAATCACACAAGCCACCAGAACAGCGCAAGACAAAAACAGAAAACCACGACACTGGGCAACAAGCAGGTAGCAGTGTGACGACAAAAGAAGAAGAAGAAGAATATAACCAACCTCCAGTAACAACATACAATACAGCCAAGGGTTCTAGTGAGCTGTACGTAAGAAGAAAATATGCATTGTTATTTCATTGTTACTTGACAATGTTCTGTGGAAATACGTGAATCACAAAGAGTGGTTTAACAAGTGGTCGATATGGAGCGTTTAAAGAAGAAGAAATACGGAAGATTTTTTTCAATCCAGAAGCACTTGAGCTTTCAGATCTCGGCTCGGTGCCATGGACATCGCAACCCTTCGGTTCGGTGCCATGAACCCCGTAAATCTGGAGAACCTGTGGCTTTTCTGCGAGCACGCTGGGCAGGTGGGCAAATACAGAAGATAATGCACATGATGATGATATATTAGAAACTTACTTAAAATGAGCCCAATCAACAATATTTTGTTTCGATGATAGGAAAACATTTGGAAAACAATCCGCTATTCCCTTCATGGCATCCTGGATTTCCTGGTCAACTTTAGCATCAACATGGATGCAGTAAAAATTGTGCGGCCGATAGACGGCTCTGAGGAGGCGTTCAGCTTGATCTGCGTCACGGTACATCATGATACTGAAAATAGAGGAAGTACAATTGTAGTTAGGTGAGGTCGGTATCTGGATGGGTTAGGTTCAAATCTAATTATTTAACAGAATTTATTGTATGTCTATTCTCTAATCTGTTTTGCTTTCGGCGTCAGGTCGAAAAAGGAGACACCTGGAGCGCACCTTCCTATGCGTCTTGTCTTTCTTTCTTCTCTCAAGTCCTGATTTGCCTCATAGCTTCAGGATAAGAAGAGATTTCTAGAAAGGGGTTTTGTGTGCGCTTCATAAACAGTGTCTTCCATCGCCTCTGTTATCTCTGAGGTCCACCTTTTGCATGGTCAGAATTTTGCTTCGTATCCACTGTATCGGAGTAACACTGCTCTTTGAGGTGCACTGTCTGTTGGTAGTCTTCTTATGTGTCCGAACCATTTAATTTGTTGTTTCTTGATGAAGTTCAGTACTGATGTTGTACCCACTTTTTCCTGATGTCTTCATTTCTCAACCGATCTCTTCTTGATACCCCCAGTGTTCTGTGTAGACACTTCATCTCTGTCGTGACTAGTTTTATTTTGTTATTTAATGTCAGCGTCCAGGTTTGGCACTGATAGTATAATGTGGGAAGAAAGACTGTTGAATTGATTGTATAACAACATTAAGATGTCAATCTGCATGTGCTTAGGCTCGCTATGTAGACTGGTGTCTCTGTGGCTAAGTAGTTAAGCTTTTGCCTTGTGTTCCGAAGATAGCAGGTTCGAATTCGAACAGCGACATTCTGTTTACAAGTGCATTTTATCCAGAGACCCCTAGGATTGTTGTCGGGGATACAGAGTTCATGCACTGTACAACATTCTCACAGGTGGTGTGTCATTTCTACGGAGGGGGGACACAAGCCATATTGGGTAAAACAGAGTGCATTGAAGTCAGTCCTTCGGATTTGGACCCTTCGGATTTGGATTAAATGTCCACTTTTGTTGCTTCTTTGGTTATTGGTTACTAAACTGACGTCACTGCACTCCAGGCAGACCCATAGGTGCTCAATCTCCTCCAACAGATATCGAAGAGTATGCACACTGATGGTTCCCGTGGCTCACTGATTAAATACACTCCTCACTCTGCCCCTCAGGCATCCAGTTCTACTTGTACAACGGTAACTATAAACTGCTCAAATCGCTGGATCAATTCAACATAAATTTTAGTGTCTTCATCCAACAGGCAGTTGTCGGTTCTTTGAATAGATTGAAATCCTGTATATTTTAACCCTTTAGCTGCTAAGGATGTATATATATGTTTTTCCCATTCCCTTCTAAAGACGCATTAACATGTCTGTTATTATCTCTCCTCTGTGGGCTAAAGACCTGTTAACATGTTATACATTGCTACTGTCACTGCTATAGGCGTACATTCACGTTTGTGACCTAGAAACAAAGAGTAGCTATTTTTAGCTCAGCCTTCAGAAAGTATGTAGCAGCGAAAGGGTTAAGCAGCATAGACAGCAAACATCTTGGAGGTCTCTCCACTTATAACTACTGTCGTTATTTGTTTAGTCTCTTCCAGAGAATGGACTCAGATCTGACACAATAGCTGTCCTAGTTAAAGAGAACTGGTAGTCTGTACTTCGAGTCTAATACAGTAAAGACAGGTGTAGTAGGCAGGTAAGGTAGACAGGTGTATACTTAGGGTAGACAGGCAAAGGTAGATGAGTAGACAGGATAGACAAGTATGGTAGACAGGTAAACACTTAGGGTAGACAGGCATGGCTATAGACGATGAGACAGGTAGAGTAGACACTTGGGTAGAAAAGTAGGGTAGATGAGTAGACATGTAGAGTAGACAGGTAAGCTAGACAGGTAGAGTAAACACCTCAGGTAGACAGACAGGGTAGATGAGTAGATTAGACAGGTAAGCTAGAAAGGTAAAGTAAACACCTCAGGTAGACAGACAGGGTAGATGAGTAGATTTAGACAGGTAAGCTAGGCAAGTAAAGTAAACACCTCAGGTAGACAGACAGGGTAGATGAGTAGATTAGACAGGTAAGCTAGACAGGTACGGTAAACAGGTAAGACAGGTAGAGACACTTACGCATAAGCAACCGGAAAGTTTTCTCTTCTTGAAGCGAATGAGTAATATAACCTCTGGATCGGATAAAATCTTCACAACTAGACGTTGCCTTGGAGTACACAGACAACGGTGTTCTAGGCGGTTTGTTCTCCTCCATGTACTGACAAAATATATGAGAAATGATATTTTT
The DNA here is from genome assembly GCA_020796225.1 of Arion vulgaris. Lineage (NCBI taxonomy): Eukaryota > Metazoa > Mollusca > Gastropoda > Stylommatophora > Arionidae > Arion > Arion vulgaris. The sequence goes on from CM036775.1 coordinate 15,074,136, forward strand.
ACATAGGAATACAGGTGTACCAAACACAACAAGAAAACACAGGTGTAACAGATATAACAAGAAAACACAGGTGTAACAGAAAACACAGGTGTAACAGAGATAACAAGAAAACACAGGTGTAACAGACATAAGAAAATACAGGTGTAACAGACATAACAAGAAAACACAGGTGTAAAAGACATAAGAAAATACAGGTGTAACAGACATAACAAGAAAATACAGGTGTAACAGACATAACAAGAAAACACAGGAGTAACAGATATAACAAGAAAACACAGGTGTAACAGACATAAAGAAAAACAGGTGTAACAGAAAACACAGGTGTAACAGAATAACAAGAAAACACAGGTAACAGATAAGAACAGTGTAGATAACAAGAAAACACAGGTGTAACATAAAAAAAACAGGTGTAACAGCATAAGAAAACACAGGTGTAAAGACATAACAAGAAAACACAGGTGTAACAGACATAACAAGAAAACACAGGTGTGAACATAACAGTAAAGAACACAGGTGTAACAGACATAAGAAAATACAGGTGTAACAGATATAACAAGAAAACACAGGTGTAACAGACATAAGAAAACACAGGTGTAACAGATATAACAAGAAAACACAGGTGTAACAGATATAACAAGAAAACACAGGTGTAACAGAGATAACAAGAAAACACAGGTGTAACAGACATAAGAAAATACAGGTGTAACAGATATAACAAGAAAACACAGGTGTAACAGACATAAGAAAACACAGGTGTAACAGATATAACAAGAAAACAGGTGTAACAGATATAACAAGAAAACACAGGTGTAACAGATATAACAAGAAAACACAGGTGTAACATAAAACACAGGTGTAACAGGCATAACAAGAAAACACAGGTGTAAAAGACATAAGAAAATACAGGTGTAACAGACATAACAAGAAAACACAGGTGTAACAGACATAAGAAAACACAGGTGTAACAGACATAACAAGAAAACACAGGTGTAACATAAAACACAGGTGTAACAGACATAACAAGAAAACACAGGTGTAACAATAAAAGAAAATACAGGTGTAACAGAAACACTATAACAAGAAAACACAGGTGTAACAGACATAAGAAAATACAGGTGTAACAGATATAACAAGAAAACACAGGTGTAACAGACATAAGAAAACACAGGTGTAACAGATATAACAAGAAAACACAGGTGTAACAGAAATAACAAGAAAACACAGGTGTAACAGAATAACAAGAAAACACAGGTGTAACAAGAAAACACAGGTGTAACAGACATAAGAAAATACAGGTGTAACAGATATAAAGAAACACAGGTGTAACAGAATAAGAAAACACAGGTGTAACAGATATAACAAGAAAACACAGGTGTAACAGATATAACAAGAAAACACAGGTGTAACAGAAATAACAAGAAAACACAGGTGTAACAGACATAAGAAAATACAGGTGTAACAGATATAACAAGAAAACACAGGTGTAACAGACATAAGAAAACACAGGTGTAACAGATATAACAAGAAAACACAGGTGTAACAGAAATAACAAGAAAACACAGGTGTAACAGATATAACAAGAAAGGAAAAACACAGGTGTAACATAAAACACAGGTGTAACAGGATAACAAGAAAACACAGGTGTAAAGACATAAGAAAATACAGGTGTAACAGAATAACAAGAAACACAGGTGTAACAGACATAAGAAAACACAGGTGTAACAGACATAACAAGAAAACACAGGTGTAACAGAATAACAAGAAACACAGGTGTAACAGACATAACAAGAAAACACAGGTGTAAAAGAAAACACAGGTGTAACAGAGATAACAAGAAAACACAGGTGTAACAGACATAAGAAAACACAGGTGTAACAGACATAACAAGAAAACACAGGTGTAAAGAATAAGAAAAACAGGTGTAACAGACATAACAAGAAAACACAGTGTAAAGATAACAAAAAAACACAGGTGTAACAGAATAACAAGAAAACACAGGTGTAACAGACATAACAAGAAAACACAGGTGTAAAAGACATAACAAGAAAACACAGGTGTAACAGACATAACAAGAAAACACAGGTGTAACAGACATAAGAAAACACAGGTGTAACAGACATAACAAGAAAACACAGGTGTAACAGACATAACAAGAAAACACAGGTGTAACAGACATAACAAGAAAACACAGGTGTAACAGAAAACACAGGTGTAACAGAGATAACAAGAAAACACAGGTGTAACAGACATAAGAAAAACAGGGTAACAGACATAACAGAAAACACAGGTGTAACAGACAAAGAAAACACAGGTGTAACAGACATAACAAGAAAACACAGGTGTAACAGAAATAACAAGAAAACACAGGTGTAACAGACATAAGAAAACACAGGTGTAACAGAATAAAAGAAAACACAGGTGTAAAGAATAACAAGAAAACACAGGTGTAACAGAGATAAAAGAAAACACAGGTGTAACAGACATAAGAAAATACAGGTGTAACAGATATAACAGAAAATACAGGTGTAACAGACATAACAAGAAACAGGTGTAACAGATATAACAAGAAAACACAGGTGTAACAGAAATAACAAGAAAACACAGGTGTAACAGACATAACAAGAAAACACAGGTGTAACAGAAAACACAGGTGTAACAGGATAACAAGAAAACACAGGTGTAACAGACATAAGAAAATACAGGTGTAACAGACATAACAAGAAAACACAGGTGTACCAAACACAACAAGAAAACACAGGTGTACTAGGAAAAAATATTTTAACTGCTTCACAAGGGAACTAACTAAGTACTTTTGAAGCGAGAGATGAGTACCTTAGATCCACGTCACAGAGACTGCACATGTCTCCTTCTATCATTCATTCTCCTCTTATCATTTACTTTCTATCTATCTTTCTCTCTTTCTTTCTGTGTCTGTCTCTCTCTCTCTCTCTCTGTCCCTCTCTGTCGTCCCTCTCTTCTGTTTCTCTCTTCTTTTCCTTCTTCTCTTCTCTCTCTCTCTCCTCTCTTTCTTTCTCTCTGTCTGTCTGTCTTTCTTTCTCTTTCTCTCGGTCTGTCTATCTCTTTCTTTATCTTTCTCTCTGTGTCTCTCTTTCTTTCTCTCTGTCTGTCTGTCTTTCTTTCTCTCGGTCTGTATCTCTTTCTTTATCTTTCTCTCTGTCTCTCTTTCTTTCTCTTTGTCTGTCTCATCTCTGTCTCTCTCTTTCTTTCTTTGTCTGTCTATCTCTCTTCCCTCTCTTTCTCCCCTTATCTTTCTCTCGTGTCTGTCTCATCTCTCTCTCTTTCTATCTCTCTCTCTTCCTCTCTCTGTCTATCTCTCTCTCTGTCTCTCCTTGACTAACCTGTAATGAGTATGTCATCTCCTCTCTATCACCCTTGATCATGGCCAGACAGTCTGGTTGCCTCTGAGGGAGACTGAGTAACTTCAGAGGGTTCTTCTGTTGGCCACCCTGATAGTGTTTGAACCTGTACCATATAACATACATCAGCAAGGAGCTAGGAATATTATGACATAGCTACATATACATACACAAGGAACTGATGGAACAAGACATACACATACGATGAACTGATGGAACAAGACATACACATATGATGAACTGATGGAACAAGACATACACATACGATACACTGATGGAACAAGACATACACATACGATACACTGATGGAACAAGACATACACATACGATGTACTGATGGAACAAGACATACACATACGATGCACTGATGGAACAAGACATAATCATACGATGCACTGATGGAACAAGACAACACATATGATGAACTGATGGAACAAGACATAAACATACGATGAACTGATGGAACAAGACATAAACATATGATGAGCTGATGGAACAAGACATACACATATGATGCACTGATGGAACAAGACATACACATACGATGAACTGATGGAACAAGACATACACATACTAGAACTGAAGGAACAAGAAAACATATAAAATGTCATGGAACAAGACAGACATATATGAGATGCAGATGAACAAGACAGCATATATGACATGCAGATGGAACAAGACAGACATATATGACATGCAGATGGAACAAGACAGACATATATGACATGCAGATGGAACAAGACAGACATATATGACATGCAGATGGAACAAGACAGACATATATGACATGCAGATGGAACAAGACAGGCATATATGACATGCAGATGGAACAAGACAGGCATATATGACATGCAGATGGAACAAGACAGGCATATATGACATGCAGATGGAACAAGACAGACATATATGACATGCAGATGGAACAAGACAGGCATATATGACATGCAGATGGAACAAGACAGACATATATGACATGCAGATGGAACAAGACAGACATATATGACATGCAGATGGAACAAGACAGGCATATATGACATGCAGATGGAACAAGACAGACATATATGACATGCAGATGGAACAAGACAGGCATATATGACATGCAGATGAAACAAGACAGACATATATGACATGCAGATGAAACAAGACAGGCATATATGAATGCAGATGAACAAGACAGAATATATGACATGCAGATGGAACAAGACAGACATATATGACATGCAGATGAAACAAGACAGGCATATATGACATGCAGATGGAACAAGACAGACATCTATGAGATGCAGATGAAACAAGACAGACATCTATAAGATGCGATGAAATAAGACAGACATATATGAGATGCGATGAAATAAGACAGACATATATGAGATCCCAATAAACAAACCAGTCAGACACATACAAGCAATCTGTTTTCTGCCATTCATCTAACACTCCCTAGCCAGCGTATTGGATTAAACCTTCATGACAGTAAGATAATTAATTGTGATTGGAATAAATTATAAAAATCCTTATTGTTTCTCTCATTCTTCACAATTTTCAACCTTGTTAGGTACAAAGATTTGTCTTAAGACTGTTCTCAGAGTTCTATAATAAGCGTCAAATAAGGTGCTACTGAAAAATGCTTAGAATGCCCAGGACCAGCTTTCCCAATGTGGGCGGACCGCCCCAGTGGGCGCTGAAGCGTTCTAGGAAGGAGGAAGGGGGCAGGCAATTAGGGTCGGTGGCTCCTTAAAGAAGAAATTAATCATATATATTTTAAAATAAATTATTTTCGTGATTTTGCGACTGAATAATTATTTTAAATTTGAATTCTGCATTTTAATTCATCTTATGCCCGTCTTACATGATCCATTTGTTCATCAATTTTCTAATTCACGCATATAATCATTTGAAAATTGACCATGTGTGACAGAAATATATATCAATTTTCTATGTCAAAGGGAAAATAGAGCATGTATATATGGGAAGGAGGGCGTTAGCAAACTGTTATAATGGGTGGGGGAGGTGTGGGGGTCGTTACAAAGTTTATGACGTGCAAAGTGGGCTGAAAAAGTTTAGAAATCAATACCCTGGACAGAAAAGAGAGAAAAAAACAAGGACAAACTGTAAGACTTACATATCGTGGAGCATAACTGGCACAGCATACAATCGCTCTTAGGCTCGTATCACATAGAGACCACAAAGAGTGGTTTAACAAATGGTGGATATGGAGCGGTTGAAGAAGATATAACTGATAAATAATACATTGTGATAATATGACACCATTTCAAAACTGTGATTTTGATAACATCACCCATCATGTTTCAGCAAACGGAAGAATAACTAATGAAATTCAACACAGATGCAACAAAGCAAATCAAATAATAGGACAAATGGCGCCAATTTTAAGATGCAAACACGTCACCATGAACACAAAAAGAGCAATGTTCAACACAATCTTTCTCCCACATTATGCTACCAGTGCCAAACCTGGACACTGACAACAAATGACAGAAGAAAACTAGTCACGACAGAGATGAAGTGTCTACACAGAATGCTGGGTGTAACAAGAAGAGACCGGTTGAGAAATGAAGACATCAGGAAAAAGTGGGTACAACATCAGTACTGAACTTCATCAAGAAACAACAAATTAAATGGTTCGCATGCAGTAAGCAGATTACCAACAGACAGTGCACCTCAAAGAACAATGCTGCTCCGATACATCGGGTACAAAGCAAAAGGCCGGCCACGCAAAAGATGGACCTCAAAGATAACAGAGGAGACGAAAGACTATCTACGAAGCACATACAAGAACCCGTTTTAGAAATCTCTTCTTGACCTTACACTGTGAGGCAAACAGTTTTAGAAATCTCTTCTTGATCTGACACTGTGAGGCAAACAGTTTTAGAAATCTCTTCTTGACCTGACACTGTGAGGCAAACAGTTTTATAAATCTCTTCTTGACCTGACGCTGTGAGGCAAACAGTTTTAGAAATCTCTTCTTGACCTGACGCTGTGAGGCAAACAGTTTTAGAAATCTCTTCTTGACCTGACCCTGTGAGGCAAACAGTTTTAGAAATCTCTTCTGACCTGATACTGTGAGGCAAACAGTTTTAGAAATCTCTTCTTGACCTGACGCTGTGAGACCAACAGTTTTAGAAATCTCTTCTTGACCTGACGCTGTGAGACAAACAGTTTTAGAAATCTCTTCTTGACCTGACGCTGTGAGGCAAACAGTTTTAGAAATCTCTTCTTGACCTGACGCTGTGAGACCAACAGTTTTAGAAATCTCTTCTTGACCTGACGCTGTGAGACAAACAGTTTTAGAAATCTCTTCTTGACCTGACGCTGTGATGCAAACAGTTTTAGAAATCTCTTCTTGACCTGACGCTGTGAGGCAAACAGTTTTAAAATCTCTTCTGACCTGAGCTTGAGACAAACAGTTTTAGAAATCTCTTCTGACCTGCGCTTGAGGCAAACAGTTTTACAATCTCTTCTTGACCTGACACTGTGAGGCAAACAGTTTTAGAAATCTCTTCTGACCTGACACTGTGAGGCAAACAGTTTTAGAAATTTCTTGACCTGACACTGTGAGGCAAACAGTTTTAGAAATCTCTTCTGACCTGACGCTGTGAGACAAACAGTTTTAGAAATTTCTTCTTGACCTGACACTGTGAGGCAAACAGTTTTAGAAATCTCTTTTTGACCTGACACTGTGAGGCAAACAGTTTTAGAAATCTCTTCTGACCTGACGCTGTGAGGCAAACAGTTTAGAAATCTCTTCTTGACCTGACGCTGTGAGGCAAACAGTTTTAGTAAACATCTTCTGACCTGACACTGAGGCAAACAGTTTTAGAAATTTCTGACCTGGCTTAGGCAACAATTTAGAAATCTCTTCTTGACCTGACACTGTGAGGCAAACAGTTTTATAAATCTCTTCTTGACCTGACACTGTGAGGCAAACAGTTTTAGAAATCCTTCTGACCTCGACACTGTGAGGCAAACAGTTAGAAATCTCTCTTGACCTGACGCTAGAGACCAACAGTTTTAAAATCTCTTCTTGACCTGACGCTGGAGGCAAACAGTTTTAGAAATCTCTTCTTGACCTGACGCTGTGAGGCAAACAGTTTTAGAAATCTCTTCTTGACCTGACGCTGTGAGACAAACAGTTTTAGAAATCTCTTCTTGACCTGACGCTGTGAGGCAAACAGTTTTAGAAATCTCTTCTTGATCTGACACTGTGAGGCAAACAGTTTTAGAAATCTCTTCTTGACCTGACACTGTGAGGCAAACAGTTTTAGAAATCTCTTCTTGACCTGACGCTGTGAGGCAAACAGTTTTAGAAATCTCTTCTTGACCTGACGCTGTGAGGCAAACAGTTTTAGAAATCTCTTCTTGACCTGACGCTGTGAGGCAAACAGTTTTAGAAATCTCTTCTTGATCTGACACTGTGAGGCAAACAGTTTTAGAAATCTCTTCTTGACCTGACACTGTGAGGCAAACAGTTTTAGAAATCTCTTCTTGACCTGACGCTGTGAGACAAACAGTTTTAGAAATCTCTTCTTGACCTGACGCTGTGAGGCAAACAGTTTTAGAAATCTCTTCTTGATCTGACACTGTGAGGCAAACAGTTTTAGAAATCTCTTCTTGACCTGACACTGTGAGGCAAACAGTTTTAGAAATCTCTTCTTGACCTGACGCTGTGAGGCAAACAGTTTTAGAAATCTCTTCTTGACCTGACGCTGTGAGGCAAACAGTTTTAGAAATCTCTTCTTGACCTGACGCTGTGAGGCAAACAGTTTTAGAAATCTCTTCTTGATCTGACACTGTGAGGCAAACAGTTTTAGAAATCTCTTCTTGACCTGACACTGTGAGGCAAACAGTTTTAGAAATCTCTTCTTGACCTGACGCTGTGAGGCAAACAGTTTTAGAAATCTCTTCTTGACCTGACACTGTGAGGCAAACAAGATTGGAGAAAGATAGAAGAACCCATCATGTGCCGACGGTCAGTGAAAAATACTGGTCCATAACCATATTTCCCTATATTCTTCTTCTTTGAACGCTCCATATCGACTACTTGTTAACCACTCTGTGTGATTGGTATGTGACCTGAGCCTAAGAGCGATTGTACACTGTGCAAGCTATGCGCCTACAAGTAGGCCAGCATATCCAATTTCTTCGATGTTTTTATTTACTAGGTAACTTCCTAGGTCCTACATCAATCGCCTCCTATGACATGCCATGTAGGTTGCAGTGTTACTATTCTTTGCTTGTCTTGCAGGCCCCAGCACCACAGGGGCCACACTATATACCATGTGTTATAAAAAGGTTCCTAAAAATCCTACAATCACACAAAACTGTACACATACCTGGTGGCCACATCTTGATGCAGGTCGGGTGATATAATATCGCTGACATCTCGGCCTAGAATGTTGGGATATGTATCCTCCGAGTCCACAATTAGTGGAATCCCTGAGCGCAGTACCAACGTTACTTCAGGCTCATTAAATAAAGGTGCCCTTGCGTAGATTAGGTAAAATATAAATATTATAAGTAGACTTCTTAGTGCCCAAGGTCTGGCCAACCATTGGATAGTAAATCTCAGCACCCACAGCAGGAACCGTGTTGAGCCCCTATTGAACAAAAAAAAGCATCAGTTGAATTAGAGTGTCTTCTTCTTCTTCTTTTGTCATCACACTGTTACCGGGTTGTTGCCCAGTGTCGTGGTTTTCTGTTTTTGTCTTGCGCTGTTCTGGTGGCTTGTGCGATTGTTATTTTTGCTCTTTCACAGGATTCTGCTACGCCATCTAACCATCTTTTCCATGGTCTTCCTCTTGTCTTCTTTTCCCAATATTCTGTTGTAGAAGACTGTATACTGTGGAGTTTGGATGCATTCTTATTAAGTGGTCAAACCACTTCATTCTTTGTTTCTCAATGTAATTCAAGCAAGGTTCTGTGCCAACTTTCTTTCTTATGCTGATGTTGGTGACTCTGTCTTTTCTAGTGTTGTTGGTAACTTTTCGCAGGCAACACATTTCACATGTAGTTATTTTTTGTGACTGCGCTTTGCTCATTGTCCATGTTTGGCTCTGGTAACACAAAGTAGGTATAAAAATGCTGTTGATCATCTGTTGCTTAGCTGTCAGTGAAATGTTTGGGTGCCTTAACAATGGGACTAGCTGGTAGAGTGTCACTGCTGCACAATATGCATTCATTTTTCAGTGGGATAAACATATGCAAACTTTAGATCTCTTAATGTTAATGATGGTCTCCAAGGATGCACAATCTGCTCGTTTCAAAAGATCCTCATTTGTTATATTTGGCCAGAAAAATTACAAGATTCATTAAGAGATGAATGATGGAGGTGGTTTGGACATATATGTTGTATGCCAGTGGGGGCATTGACACCTCTCAGATGGACAACGGATGGGTAGAGAAGGCATCGATGCTAAAAGGAAACATGGAGAAGAACGGTGGAGAGAGTTGAAGGAGTGTGGCCTGACGTGGGAGATGGTTGGTAGAAAGGTAGCAGAATGGGAACAGTGGAAGTCTCTTGTGGAAGTTGTATGTATCGATAGAGACACGAAGAGGATATAGATAGAACTTTAGAGCAGAGGCAGGAGCAGGTCTTGCAGCCATGAATAGTCTATCAACAACGGTAGGGTAGTTATGGTTTCTCATAATTAACACAAGATGGTAATGAAGAAACAAACAATGAACTCAGAGAAAGAACTAAGCAGATACCAGTGGAAAAGAGCTAAGGAAGAGACGCTGGCGATGGATAGGACACACATTGAGAAGGTCGATCAGAAGAAATGCCAGACATGCACTGTTTTGGAACCCGCAGGGAAAGAGCATCATTAGGAGTAGGGAAAGGCCTAGAAATACCCGGAGAAGAGAGCTGGAGACTGATATTAAAAGGATAGGCAAGACGTGGAAAGAATTGGAAGGGATGGCAAAAGGGAGAGGAAGGGCTGGAAGAAGTGTGTTGAATACCTGTGCTCTGTTGGGAGTTGAAAAGTGAAGAAGAAGGTAGTGGATAAGATGGTAGTGGTAAATAAAGATGGTTGTAAAGAAGATGGTGATGAGGAAGTGGTTGGTGATGAAGATGATTGTCAAGAAGATGGTGATGAAGAAGTGGTTGGTGATGAAGATGGTTGTCAAGAAGATGGTGTCAAGAAGATGTGATGAGGAGTTGGTGATGAAGATGGTTGTCAGAAGATGGTGATGAAGATGGTGCAAGATGGTGATGGGGTTGGTGATGAAGATGGTTGTCAGAAGATGGTGATGAGGAGTGGTTGATGAAGATGGTTGTCAAGAAGATGGTGATGAGGAGTTGGTGATGAAGATGGTTGTCAAGAAGATGGTGATGAGAAAGTGGTTGGTAATGAAGATGGTTGTCGGAGTGATGTGACATCAGTTCAGTAAATCAATAAACCAAGCAGAGGAGGAGCAGGATGATGAAAATGATGACAGGTAGAAATAGGAAGATAATGGTGACAAATAGAAATAGATAGAAAATGATGACAAATAGGAAGAAAATAATGACATATAGAAATAGATAGAAAATGACAAACAGGAAGAAAATAATGACAGGAAGAAAATGATGACAGGAAGAAAATGATAACAAAACACACAAAAAAAAGGCTGACCTGTTGATCCGTAAGTAGGATGTCATGCTGATTTTCCTGCTGCCAGTGTTGCAAGCGGGGCACAAGCATGGCGTCTTAGAGCGAAAACTTACATACACAAACCAATTGAACACCCGGGCAAAGGTCCAACCGCTATTCATGTAGATAAATCCCAACGAACACACACACAAAAAGATGAGCAGTTATCCGACAAACTCCTGATAGTTCTTGTAGAAGATTTCCTGAAGGTCTTCACACGCCGCCAGAACAAACTGCAAGTGTTATCTTCCGCAATTAATCCAAGCGCTATTCATGTAGATATATCCCACCGCAGACACAAACAAAATAAGGAGCAGTTGTCTGAGAAACTTGTGTAGAGGATTTTCCAATATTTCCTGAAGGTCTCACTCGGCGGAATAAACTGCAAGTGTTATCTTCCGCAATGAATCCAAGAGCTATTCCTGTAGATATATCCCACCGCACACACACACACACACAAAATTATGTGCAATTGTCCGAGAAACTTGTGCAGAAGATTTTCCAATATTCCCTGAAGGTTTTCAGTCAGTGCCGGAACAAACTGCAAGTATTATGTTCCGCATTTTATCCAACTGGCCTGTGTTTCAAATGTGGAAAGTTGAGCAGCGAAAAATCAAGAAAATGTTTCAATACTGTTTGCTTTAAGCTGCTCTTTGGGAGTTTAATATGTTTAACAGTAAAACTATAGTTTAGAAGTCCGAAGAAGAGATATTGAAGTCCCACATATACTCATAATGGATGGATTGAGTGGTGTTAGTATGGTTCTGATGGTGAACTCTTGCTAGGAAAGGGACATGAAGCTAGCTTGGCTGTTTTGGATGTTTTTCAGATTTTGTGTGATGGCTGTTTTGGATAAGTTCAAGTTTCATGTCATGTGGTGTTGGGATGTTTTGGGTTTGAGTCCTTTACAGTAGATTTTAGGGAAATCAGTACACTTTGGGCAATGAGTACAATTTGGGCAATGAGTTCTGGTACCTGGGCACTTTGGGCAATGAGTTCTGGTACCTGGACACTTTGGGCAATGAGTTCTGCTATTTGGACACTTTGGGCAATGAGTTCTGGTACCTGGGCACTTGGGCAATGAGTTCTGGTACCTGGACACTTTGGGCAATGAGTTCTGCTATTTGGACACTTTGGGCAATGAGTTCTGGTACCTGGGCACTTGGGCAATGAGTTCTGGTACCTGGTCACTTTGGGCAGTGAGTTCTGGTACCTGGACACTTTAGGCAATGTTCTCTGCTATCTGGACACTTTGGATGGTTAGCTCTGTCAATCTTGCATGTTGTGAATTATGTGTGGAAGAAATCTGTCAAGTTGATCATGTAATGCCGTAGATGGTTTGGAATACAAAAAAATTCCTTTCAAGCAGTTCTTGTGATTAGTGTGGAGACGTTCACGAGACACACCTTCACGGTTTGTTTCTTACAGGAAAAGTTGATCTGTAGAAGAGAAGAAAAAGAAACATTTTTTAACATACTCAAATGTGCATGAGCAAATCAGTTATGTTAGTAATTAGTGGTTGGTTTGTTTTTGTTTGTTAAGAAGAAGATTAAAACCTCTGCCAATGCCGGTTCCAAGCCCGGATGAAAAGGAGGAGGACTTGTGCGTGAGGCCAGCTACCTCATCACAAGAAATTTAATGAGCTACAGAAACTTGCAAGAAAAGACAATAAAATGGAACGAATTCAGGAGAAGTGATGAAATCAGAGAAATGTCTGGAAAACCACTAGTAACAACTGTTATAAGAAAGAGAAGATGGAGATATGTTGGAGGAGAAATGATCAACGAATATCAAAGCAGGCATTGAAGTGAGATGCAAAGGGTTGAAGAAAGAGAGGACGACCTAAGGAGATCCTGAAACGAACTTTGATGAGAGAGGCAAGAAATACCAGTCTCAGTTCCATGGAGGAGATTGAGCGAGTTGCCCAGGATAGAGTGATATGGAGAAATTACTTGCAGGCCCTATGTAATGTATAACTGCCAGAGGAATTATTATATTATAAGTAAAGAAACACACCGTTCAACCTAACGTGAACCTTATTTTGGTTATATCACAGCGTGTAGGCCAAAAAGCATGAATAATAATAATTGACTCCTTTCAGAGAATCCAAGTTATATCATCATCATCATCAGGTGTAGTACCGGCTGGCGTAGATGATCATGGATCTCCACAAACCTCTGTCTCTGGTGTTTGCTATAATCTCAGATGTTGACATTCCTCCGTGCTAAGAAGTCAGGACATTCAACATTTTCTCTCTGTATCTTCCTCTGTCTCGTCTAACCTTGATTTTACTGGTTGTTACAAAGTGTTCTAAACCTCCCTTCCTCATTCATCATCAAGGTGCTTATCCTTTATAGGACGTTGCTCTCTTTGCAGTACATCTGAAATTCACTCTGTCTCTAGCCAGTTCACCCACTTCGTCGATGGTCATATTCATGGTTTCTTTAATACCTTGTAACCATCTTTTTCTTGGTCTGCGTCCTGGGACCCTGCCCTCTAGTATTGTTCTTTCCAGGCCATCTGACGCTTGATGTGACCAAAGTATGTAATTTTTCTGTATAGTATGTTGTTTATCAGCCAATTCTCGTTAACATTTAGTTCTTTCAGGACATCAGTGTTCTTTCTTTTTCTGTCCATGGTATTCATAGGATCTTTCTGCAGCATTTAGTTTCGAAGGACCCTTCCTTATTACATGTTCGAAAAATGATGACTGCCTCTTTCTTACATTGATAATAAACTTTCTCTGTGTCTTGATCTCATTCAACACCTCAACATTAGTCATTTTAGCAGTCCAAGGGATCCTCATCATTCCAAGTTATATAATTACCAATAAGTAATAAAGTAAACCAACATTTTCATACCTTGAGGTATATAGGGTAATAGAGTGTTAGATCTGTATTTTTCACTGACTGTCTGCACACGATGGTTGATGTGGTCAACATCATGCCAGACACCTTTACTTCCCAGTGCTTCTTCTGGTACCCAATTAAGGCTGGGTCGGCCTAAGAGCTGTTACAGTTGGAAAAATACTCCACACCCGCTGTGGAATTGAACCCGAACCACTAGTCTAAGATGTGAGTTTACTAACAACTACGCTACTGCGGCTAGTGAGTAGAGAACACTTTTAATCTGTACTGGACTCTAGAGGAAGTAGACAAGATATGTGGCTACTAAAGGGATATGAAGGCGAAAGGGATATGAAGGCAAAGGGGTCTGCAAAGGGGTCTGCAAAGGGATATGAAGGAAAGGGTCTGAAGGCAAAGGGGTCTGAAGGCAAAAATGTCTAAAGGCAAAGGGGGCTGAAGGAAAGGGGGCTGAAGGCAAAGAGTCTGAAGGCAAAGAGTCTGAAGGCAAAGAGTCTGAAGGCAAAGAGTCTGAAGGCAAAGAGTCTGAAGGCAAAGGGGTCTGAAGACAAAGTATTGACTTCAGTTCACCAGGTTTCTCCATATGGCGTCCCTTTTGGCAGAGATGGCCCACCATCAGTATTTCACAAAGCCTGAACTCTGTAGCTCCATCAACAATCCTAGGATCTCATTTAAAAAAACCTGCATGTGAATCGGTCAAAAAATTCAAACTCACAACTTTCATCAGAATGACAAGCAAACATCTTAAGCACTTCGCCATAAAGACCCACTATATCTGTAAGATGTGTGTATAACTTGTTGGTTATGGGAATCATCCGCATGCATACTAGACACTGCGCGCCTATGGGTAAGTGTGATGTCAGATCTGATAGAAAATTGGTTGGTTATTCTTCGAACGCTCCGTATTGACCACTCGTGATTTGTATGTGAATGCGATTCCTTCTTGACCTCCCAACTATTGCTAACAGAATTGAAACTTGGAGGGTTCGATCATATCTAAGAATCAATGCAAACAAGGAACATCCTCTCCATGAAGAACTCATTAAAGAGAAAGGGTGTAGACTCAAGAGAAGCAGATCATGGCTGAGTCAGGCGGAAGATACGCTTAGGAAAATATGTGATCCTTCCGGAATTGAAACAGGAGAGGAATGGATTGCTGTGCCACATCAATTTCAAACTGCTTTCACCGTTATTACATCTATTAAGAAAAACTGCAAACAAAATAATCTATCACTGCTAACCGTGGAGATGGAGGCTCTCTTGAATGACATCATCAATGATACAGATGTGGTTATTTACACCGATGGTTCAGTCATTCGCCAACAACGCAGTGCGTGGGCTTTTTCAGCACGCTCAGGAGGAAAATAATAAGAGAGGCCAGTGGGGCCTACGCAACAACCACAAGTAGCTTGACAATGGAGGTTCGGGGGTTACGGAGGCGGTGAACTGGTTGGCATCTCACAATTACTCCCGTGTTTTCATACTCAGTGACTCCATGAGCATGATTCGTAAAGTCGAATCAGGTATGGTGAGACGCAACTGGTGGAGGTACTGGTACAGACAATGATCAGAGAAATCACTTTCATTTTTGTCCCTGGGCACGCAGGAGTTAGGGGTAATGAACGAGTTGATAGATTGGCTGGCTTGGCTACAATATCAGAGGGAGCTGCCATGGATCGAAGTGACATTCTTCACGCATTGAGAGAGTCTTTCCGAACAGAGGAGTTTCAGGGCTGTGAATCCCACTCGCTGACCAGATTGAAAGAGATGGGTGTCAATATTGGTGCAGCCCGAAAAGAACGACATACTAAATATGCAAAGAGATTGATTAATCAACATCGAACTGGCGTGTTGGCCGCTGACGCTGCTGGATTTGCTGAGGCGGAGATCGGAGCACCTATGGACATATCCGGAGTGCTATGATGATAGTCCTCATATAACTGATAACTGATGTGATCTGAGCCTAAGAGTGATTGTACGTTGTGCCAGTTATGCGCCTACAAGTAGGCCAGCACATCCGATTTCTGGGCCGTTTTTATTTTACTCGGGCAATTTTCCTAGGCCCCTACCTCAGTCGCCTCTTATGACATGCCTTGTAGGTCACAGTGTTGCTAATTGTTGCTCCTTGCGAGCCCAGACGGCACTCGGCGCTGTGTAGCAAACTACTAATTAAAATCTGTTTAAACTCATTTGGCCCTCCTCCCATCCCTCTTCCCGAATCCTCCCATCTTCTATCATTGACCCCCCTCCCATCTCCCCAATCCTCCCATCTTCTATCATACACCTCCTCCTATCTCCTACTCCTTATCACGTGTCTTACTCCCTACTCTTTCGCTACTCGTGACGCGCTTCATAGTATTGAGGTTTTTGCACTTCTTTGAACCAGATAGTAGTCCGACGATACGACACTGCATTCCGTGGTCTATGCTGTGCCCGCTTTAATACACATGTACACACTCATTTGTCATTCAGCGACCTTTAAAGTCCTACAACGTTATCAACGACAGTGCTGAATCCAATTCTAAACATTTAGAGATAGGAATATATTTGTAGTTGACAAATATGTGGAGTCCCATCTCGGGCATTAGTTCAGTTGACAACTATCTTGAAACGTGGCGAGTCATCAAGTTAAATACAAATAAGATTCTCACACAGACAAGTCGCAGACATTGGAATGAGTTCCGCCCGAGTGGTTAAAGGGACCCAAATTGGGGTGTAAAGAATACAACCAATTTTACCTGCCATGCATGTCGTGAGAGGCGACTGCGGAGGTTGGGTGTAGCTACCCCACACCGTAAAAACACTAGATGGCTACAGAACGGAGAGCGAACCGAGTAAACGCTGGCTGAAACCGGACACATCGCCGAAGGATAAACACCAGAGGTTCAAATGGTGCTGAAGATGTGACGTAAACACACACCAATGCTTAGGCTGCATGAATCAGATTTCCATATGAATAGAATTTATGGGGAGGTCTGGTATATCGATCTGGGCGGTGATCGAGCGAGAGAGGAGAGAGAAATGAACAATGAAGCCCAACCATTCCTAGAAAATCAGATCTAGAACAAATGAAAAATATGGAGGAAAGTCTAATCGTCAAATAAAGCAACAGCTATACCCGTGAGACGACTGTAGAAAATAACAATAGAAAACTGACTGATAAGCTAGCTCTATTAAGGTTATCTTAAGTGATGTCGTTTGTTATGTAGATTAGAGTGGCTTTACGTCAAGGAAAGCCTACTTTCAACTCAATGACGAGTCCCTTCCTTTGATTGTATTATATAGTTGTGACAATGTGTACATAGGCGAAACTGATCAAATGCTTAGTTTCGGTCAACACTTATGTGCTATACAGCAATGCTATGTGACCCCTGTAGCCACTCATTTCAATAGAACGGACCATTTATGAGCTCACGATATCCAGGTTACTGTCTGGCAGTGTGCAACACCAAGGCGAAAGACAGAGGATGCTGGAGATTCATTGCAGCCAATCTTCGATGTGGAGACGGCACCTGATGATGATGATATCCAGGTTACAGCCATCCGATCATGTTCCTCTGATGTTCGAAGTCGATTTGTACTAGAGAATCGTGTTATACCGTTATATTGTACCTTACGACATCAACGCTCTACACTCATATGCTTCTTAGTACTTTCTCTTCTCATGCTCCATATTCTATATGTGTATATGTGTATATACGTTGTATATATGTATATATTTCATTTTATTGTTTATTTTCTTTTTCCACTTCTCGTTTTTGCACTTATTTCGTTATTTGTTTGTTTCTCTCTCTCTCTCTCTCTCTCTCTCTCTCTCTCTCTCTCCCCTCTCTCTCTCTGATGGTCTTCTCCAGCTCTTCATGTCTTTTCATATGTCCAAAATATCTAAACTTTCTTTCTTATTTATAGCAGCCAGTTTTCTTTGATTTTGAGTTATTTCTGCATAGATCTATTTGTTCTCCTCTCTGTCCATGATATATACGGAGGTCTTCTGTAACACTTATTTTTTTAAAGCA
Source organism: Arion vulgaris (assembly GCA_020796225.1). NCBI lineage: Eukaryota > Metazoa > Mollusca > Gastropoda > Stylommatophora > Arionidae > Arion > Arion vulgaris. Next base: position 15,092,045 of record CM036775.1, read on the forward strand.
CATGTTTTTCCACTGCTTTATTAGATGTCCATGTTTCACACCCATACATTGTCACTGGGAATATGCATGCTCTGAGTATTTTGCTCTTTATTTTCCTTTTAATTCCGTTCCATACTGTTTTTAGTTGATTACAATTTTTTGTAAAGCCATGTTTGTTCTTCTTTTAATTTCCTTCATCCCATTTCCATCTATCATTATCTGGCTATTGCGAAGACATTGAGTATATCATGAACAGAGAAGAGAACAAATAGATCTATCCAGAAAGAACTCAAAATCAAAGAAAACTGGCTGATGCTACAAACAAGAAAGAGAAAATTGAGATATTTTGGACATATAAAAAACATGAAGGGCTGAGAAGACATCATGGAAGGAGGCATACCGGCAAAGAGAGAAGAGGAAGACCACGGAGAAGATGGATTCAGGATGTATCTGATGGTTTGAACATGACGGCTGTAGAGGCAGAACATCTGGCCTATGAAAGAGAGAAACTCCGGAGAACTGTTGGGGTGGTAAAAGTTATGGTCAGGACAAGCTACTTGATGATGATGTTGCGAACACAAAAAGTAGATCGACTCCTTTGATACTGTTTTCCCTCAATATAACTTGTCCGATTTCAACACAATTTTTCAATGTATCTAACGACAAATTGTTGTGACAACGTAAACTTGACGTAACGACCTTCCATGAGATAACATAGTCTATATACAGCAGCACTAAAATGAACCAGACCGTGACTCCGGTGTGTTCATGCTATGACTACAAGAGAATATCAACAAGATCCAGTCAGTCAATCAGGAAACGAGTCTAAATACTTACGGGCAATTGTTACTACAGATGACGGAAGTATTGATATGGAAATCAGCAATCGATGCACAAAAGCTAACCAGATACTGGGACAGTTAACACCACTGTTGTCACATAAAGAGATACCGCAAAAACTAATGCAAATCTTACAAGAACGATTTTATGGCCAACACATACTGAGGAAACCTTCTAAAAACATCACGAGTCTGCGTTTCTCCGATGGAATTCCAATGGCAAGGCTCTCCGATGGAATTCCAAGGGCAATAGAGGGTTTTTTTCCGATCCAGAAGCACTTGAGCTTTTCAGCTCTTCGGCTCGGTGCCATGGACATCGTAACCCTTCGGTTCGGTGCCACGAACACCGTAAATCTGGGTAATCTGTGGCTTTTTCTGCCATCCCGCGGAATTGAACCCGCACACACACAGAGGGTATAGGGCAATAGAGGTAAGGGAAGACACATGAACACCTGGAGACGGGAGTTGGAAAAGGAATGCTCGAAAATGGGAAGATAGTGGAGAGATCTGGAAAAGATGCGGGCTTGGGAGGCCTTGGTTACGGATCTATGCCTCCCCCTAGGGGCGAAGAAGAAAAAAGAACTATGTTACCAGTGACATAATGGTACTGGGACAGTTAACACCACTGTTGAATGTTGTTGAATGTTGTTGAATGTTGTTGAATGTTGTTGAATGTAGTACACAGTTCAACAGCTGTTATCAATTCTTCTTCTTCGGACTTTCCATATCGATCACTTGTTCAACCACTCTGTGATTTCTATGTGATCCGAGCCTAAGAATACATACAAATTATGCGCCTACAAGTAGGTCAGCAAAATCCAATTTCTATAACACTTTTTATTTACTAGGTAGTTTCTCTAGCCCCTTCCCTACACTAAGCAGCTATGTATGCTATAGTTAGTTTGTTCCTTTCGTGCCAAATGCAGCACATAGAGCAGAGGTTTTAGATCTCTATGTGATGCGGTTCGTTGCTAGCAGTTGGAGATCTCGTCTGGTTTTACATCCCAATAGTTTACTTTCTTGTAGGATTGTCCTTGGAAGAGTGGTCTTAGGTCTTCCACATTTTCTTTTCCAACTGGTGACCACATAAGGACTTGTCAATTTAATCTCTTTTCGTCTGATCTAAGAACATATTATAGAACTGTATATTGTTTTTGTACTTTGTAAAACTACAGTACTTTGTTTTTACATGTTTCGCCACTGAATTAGTCAGTATACCGGCTTTGTGTTATCTTAAAATATACTGCAAGCCAGCATACCAGCTTGGAAGTGTGAACGGGTTAATGGGGAAGTATTAAATTATTTCTGACGTTGAGCTGGGAGCATAATCTCCACAAAAAAAGATTAGAAAACACACTACATGAAATAAAGTTTGACGTGAAGTGAGACATCATTACGTGGGATGGATGTTAGGCAGCGTTGAACTAGATCGTGGATGGATGTTAGGCAGCGTTGAACTAGATTGTGGATGGATGTTAGGCAGGGTTGAACTAGGAGATGTTAAGTTATTTTGCAGTGGAAGCTGATACTACAGGTAAGGCGGATCTGTTGTGTCAATCTGGAACCTGGGGTAGAAATTATGTCTGAGACTGCTGTTTTCTGTTCGCACAAGGAAAATTATGACCTGGCCTCGTGGTCCACATAGCTCAGTATAGGCATTATTTTGTCTCTCTCCCTCTCTCCCCTCCCTCTCTATCTCTCTCTCTCTATCTCTCGTGTGTGGGTGGTCTCGTTTTTATTTTGATTTAAATGTTGTTTTTTTCGTTTAACCCGTTATGAATTCAAAATTTGTCAGGGCGCATATTATGGCACATCTGACCGCTTTTTTGCGTGAAAACTTGCTTACCTTCTCAGTAGTGTACTTCACCATTCAGATGAGCCTTACTCTGACTTCAGTGGTATTGTTGCTTTAGTGTGCCCGGTAACAGTGTGACGACAAAAGAAGAAGAAGAAGAGTGACGTTGTTTTAAAACTAAATTACGGAATGTTAATATGCCAGCGAGGGTTGGAAAATGACTAAAATATAGAAAACTTGTATTCTTAACAACACCCAGTGGCGGCTCGTTATCATTTTTGTTGGTGGGGCCAGACAGATATTTTAGGAAAAATCATGGTTTCGGTTAGGATATATTTTAATGTATAAAATAATAAATACACGTTACACCTATTTTTGGTGGGGCCCGGCCCCACAGGCCCGTAAATGACGAGCCGCCATTGACAACACCCATCTGTAAAACTAGGCAATGGGTGCCGTATGAAATAAAGGTTTGTGGTTCAAATTCTGTGTATGGTAATTTGTTGTTACCGGAAGCCCCTAATACTTTTTCACTAAACGGCGAGCAATGGACCAGGCTGATATTATAAATTCCCTAAGTGAGAGAGGATGTGTACATGATTCATGAAATAGTGGTGAATCTACAACACTAACCAGACTACAAGAATTCCAAGTCAAGTGTGGTGTACCTAGACAAACACGTAAACACAAAGTACTACAGTTTTACAAAATACATTAACAGTGACGATAAACAGCAACGTTTCGACCAAAAGGCCTTTATCAAGCAAACAACACAACAAGAATGACGAATTTCGAGGAACACTACAAATGGACGATTACATGTGGAAACATAAACCTATCTAATGATAGGTTGTAGCTAGTGATGATGTAGCTAATGATTGTAGCTAGACAAGAACACTATGCTGGTGGCCAAAGACGAATAGTAAACCAACAAAGAACCGGGGTCGTTTGTGGCCACACGCTGAAAGGCGTAATGAGAAGGAGATCGGAGCACTTATGGACTTATTGGCTGGATGTGCAGTGATGATGATCCGACGACTAAACTAAACTGAGAGACATACCGAGAAGGAGATCAGAACACGTATGGACTAATTAGTTCGACGTGCAGTCATGATGATCCGACGACTAAACTAAACTAAACTTGTTCACTATCTATTTATTCATCGATTCCTATGCTTCACCTGCTCATCTTAAAACTCATTATCTTTTCTAAAGATATAGAAAGTAAGTTGAATGCAATAGAAAACAGATGTATGCAAAAATTAATGAACAATGCCTGTATAAAATAACAATAGAATAGCGTTTTACCGCATGTTATTGTCATGTTTTTATAATTGTTATTGGATATTAAGCAGACAAGATCACTCAATAAATTGATTTATTTTAGTGTTAACATAACATAATCATCCAATTAATTGACTAAAGTGAGGGGAGAGTCTAACGTAGGATTGACTTCATTGCACCGGGTTTTTACCCCATATTGATCGGTCTCTCTCCGCAGAAATGACACGCCACCTGCCGAGAGTTTTGCATAAAGAACGGAACTCCGTAGCTCCTTTAACAATCATAGGGTCTCTGAAAAAAGTACTCGCGAACAGAACGGGGCGAACAGGATTCGAATCCACGACTTTCTGAACGCACGACAGAGGCTCAACCACTTAGCCACAGAGACCCTCAAAATTGCGCGTGTGTGTGCGTTTGTAATTAAGCATTGATATGAATAGGTACAATGACTTTCTTGTAAATATACTATACAGAAATAAATTAGATACTTTGGTCACATCAAGCCTCACGATGACCTGGAGAGAACAATATTAGAGGGTAGGGTCCCAGGACGCAGAGGTAGACCAAGAAGATGGCTACAGGATATTAAAGAAACCATGAATATGACCATCGACGAAGTGGGTGAACTGGCTAGAGACTGAGAGAATTTCAGATGTGCTGCAAAGAGAGCAACGTCCTATAAAGGATACGCACCTTGATGATGATGATGTTGATGATTATGGACAGAGAAGAGAACAAATAGATCTATCCAGAAAGAACTCAAAATCAAAGAAAACTGGCTGATGCTACAAATAAGAAAGAGAAAATTGAGGTATTTTAGACATATAAAACGACACGAAAGGTTGGAGAAGACCACCAAGGAAGGAGGCATCCCGGCAAAGAGAAGAAGAGGAAGGCCACGGAGAAGATGGATTCAGTATGCAACTGATGGTTTGAACATGACGGCTCGTTAAGTTTGGACATGCCAGACAGTGTCGTCTTCGTGGTAGAGAGAGAAGATATAGTAATCAACTTCTCATGGGTACGGTGAGAAAATGGACTTTGGGACTGCTTCAGCGGAGGACAGAGCATGAATGGGAATGCCCAATGTGCCATGACATCGATGGCATAACATAACATAACATGACGGCTGCAGAGACGGGACATATGGCCTATGGGGAGATTTTTTCCGATTTAGAAGCACTTGAGCTTTTCAGCTCTTCGGCTCGGTGCCACGGACATCGTAACCCTTCAGTTCGGTGCCACGAACACCGTAAATCTGGGGAATCTGTGGATTTTTCTGCCATCCCGCGGAATTGAACCCGCACACACAGAGGATAGTCACCCGTAGTCCAACGCGCTACGAACACGCTGGGCAGACGGGCGTGAGAGAGATAAATTCCGGAGGACTGTTGGGGTGGCTAAGTTCTACACCGGACAAGCTATTTCATGATGAATAGGTAACGTCAATCAAAATATGAACCTCAAAGTTATAAAGTTTTAAAACTAAATTACAAACTCCGTAGCTCCAGCAACAATCTTAGGAGTCTCTGGAAATAAATGCACTTGCGAACAGAACAGTGCGATCCAAGCAGTAAAACTATATAGCAATGGCGAAACACGTAAAAACAAAGTACTGTAGTTTTACCAAATACAAAAAAAACAACACACAGCAGCGTTTCCACCAAAATCCTTTATCAAGCAAAGGATATAATATAAGCGAAGATATTCCTCTCGGAATTTTTTTCCCCGCGGAAACAAACGAGACATCGCAATTTTTACTTTTTTTGTTATTTACTTTTTGTTTCTACTTGTTTTTTTTTAGTTTTAACACCCCTGCTCTTTCTTTTTTCCACACCCCGCTCATTCTTCGTCTTACCACAACGTCACGTTCCTGTAGATCTAATTGAAATGCCTCAGTCTATTTTTAGTCTAAGATTCCATTCCGTCTTTGTTCGTTTTCGGACGTCCATGATTGACTACAACAAAAGCAGCTGTCAATTCTAGACGATCAACGTGTCATTATCTTCTTTCTTCACATTCACGTCGGCGGGTTAACGCCTCAAAGTTTCAGGTCGGCAGGTTCACGCCTCAAAGTTTCAGGTCGGCAGGTTAACGCCTCTTTAAAAAAAAAATAGTTCATTAGTTAACTACGGGCTAGCATATTTTCCCACCAAGATTTTGTTGTTTGGAGGAATACTGATATGGCCTTTTATCATCTTTCTTTCTTTTCTCTAGTCATGTTTTGAGTCACTTCGCCAGGATAAGAATAGATTTCTAGAACAGGTTTTTGTGTGCGCTATTCTAATCATGTTTTGTCTTACAACGTCAGGAAATAAGAAGAGATTTCTAGAACGGGCTTTTGTGTGCGCTATTCTAGTCATGTTTTGCCTCACAGCGTCAGGAAATAAGAAGATATTTCTAGAACGGACTTTGTGTGCGATTCATAAATAGTGTCTTTCGTCACCTCTGTTGTCTCTGAGGTCCACCTTTTGCATGGACGGTTTTTCTGCTTTGTATACATATAATCATTGTATCGGAGTAACATTGCTCTTTGTGGTGCACTGTCTGTTGGTAATCTGCTTATGTGACCGAACCATTAAATTTGTTGTTTCTTGATGAAGTTCAGTACTGATGTTGTACCCACTTTATTCCAGATGTCTTGATTTCTAAACCGGTCTCTTCTTGATACACCCAGCATTCTACTTAAGACACTCCATCTCTGTTGTGACTAGTTTTCTTCTATCATTTGTTGTCAGGGATGCCAGATTTGGCACTGATAGCATAATGTGGGGAGAAAGACTGTGTTAAACATGGCTATTTTTGTATTCATGGTGACATGTTTGCATTTTAAAGTTAGCAACATTTGTCCTATTATTTGATTTGCTATGTAGCATCTATATTCTATCCAACATTTGTCCTATTATTTGATTTGCTATGTAGCATCTATATTCTATCCAACTTTTTTTGGTAGGAATTTAATTTTTTTAATCTTTCTAATCAATTTTGCTATCAATTTTTCCGGCTGGTGAGATGAGGCACCGGCACCCACCACCCCAATTTTCTTTACGTATGGGCGCCCATATTCACACCCGATGCTCCTTCTTCGAACGCTCCATATCGACCACTTGTTAACCACTCTTTGTGATTTGTATGTGATTCGAGCCTAAGAGCGATTGTATGTTGTGCCAGTTATGCGCCTACAAGTATGCCAGCACATCCTATTTCTGCGACGCTATTTATTTACTAGGGTAGCTTCTCTATGCCCCTACCTTAGTCATCTCTTACGACATGCCTTGTAGGTCGTAAAAGGAAAAAAGTAACTCTTTCATACCTCGTGGTATATAGGTCAATACAGTGTTAGGCCTGTATTTTCATTGACCGTCGGCAAACGTTGGGTGATGTGGTCAGCATCACGCCGGCCGCCTTTACTTTCCCAGAGCATGTCTGGTACCCAGTTGAGGCTGGGTCGACCTGAGAGCCGTCGTGGTCGGGAAAATTCCGCGCATATTGCGGAGCTGAACCTAGACCACCAACCTTGCGAAGCGAGTTCACTAACAACTACGCTACATCGGCGTGTAGGTCGTAGTGTTACTATTCTTTGCTCCCCTTGCGAGCCCCGACAACACACAAGGGGTATACATGCAACGATGAAAATGAAAATCATGGCATATCATTTGCAGGACGTAACCATCAATAACAGTAAACAACGAGTCGTTGATTGTCTAACGTATACGTTCGGTAGTTTACCATTGCTTTCTGAACGTTATCGAAAAAGGGTGGAGACTGCAGTAAAACTTGGAAAATAGGTAAACACGTAAAACAAAGTACTACAGTTTTACAAAATACATAAACAGTGACGATAAACAGCAACGTTTCGACCACTAAATGACACATATATGGAGCAAACACACATATAGATAACAAGGCACGAGATAAGACAGTACTTTTCCGATCCAGCAGTCATCTGAGCATTTGCCCTTCGACTTGAGGCCATGGTTAGGACAGTACTAAGAAGCATAGGAATGTAATGCGTTGAGTCCAAGAGGTCGCAAAGTGCCATAGAATGAAATAAAACGGTTCTCCAGGGCGAATCGACTGCGATCATCGGAGGAACATGATCGGATGGCTGTGACCTGGACATCGTCAACTCATGAATGGCCAGTATCATTGAAATGAGTGGCCACAGGAGTCACAGAGCATTGGCGAATATCGCGTAAGTGTTGGGCGAATCGGTCACTGAGCCTCTTACCACGGTTTCACCAATATAGGCCTTATGGCATCGTTTGCAGGTGATAGCATAGATGATATTGCGGGACTCACACGTGAAACTGTCTTGAATGGTATAGGTAGCTTTTGGAAAAGAGACAGTACGGGTCTGTACTGGTCGAAACGTTGCTGTTTATCGTCACTGTTTATGTATTTTGTAAAACTGTAGTACTTTTGTTTTACGTGTTTACCTATTTTTCTGAACGTTGAGGCATGTCTTAATCACCTCTTACGTCGCCTTCTAGGGTCGCAGTGTTCATATTCTTTTCTCATGTTGCAAGCCCCGGGCAACAAAAGGGCATTACACCCGATGCTAAACTGTTTGTCTCAGGTTTCATTTGAATAGTCGTGTCTGGATCTTTAACATTCTAAAGAGGGCGTTCTACGTACTTTGTTGTTCGTGGATATGCTTAGCAACGGCCAAACATTGGGCAGACCAGGACGCGACAATCGTCAAAGTGTATTCAAAATATATATATATACAAGGGGACAACAGTGCACTCATCGAACTATGTGTTTCCATAACGAAGTAGTAAATAACAAACAGCAATACAGTTAGGACAGTTTGATACGTGTATTAGTAATCGATCAAGTTTAGGTCAGGGCGTCGTCCTTTGGGGGTTTGTGACACCAAGAAAAACAAGCATAAACATAACTGTTTTGTTTTATAATAGGAGATTAAAGACACTTCAAGTTGATGATGCCTCCTTTACCTGCACCCCTACAAGGTAATGGACTCCTGTCTGAGAGGGTGGGGCGGCATCATATAAAGGGTATCTTTACCTCTACACAGAGCCCGTCTGCCCGGCGTGTTCGTAGCGCGTTGGACTACGGGTGACTATCCTCTGTGTGTGCGGGTTCAATTCCGCGGGATGGCAGAAAAGTCACAGATTCCCAGATTTACGGTGTTCGTGGCACCGAACCGAAGGGTTACCTGGAGAGAGAAAACCAAAAAAACAAAATTAAACACAGTAATGACCTCATGGGTGGGGGATTACGTCCTTCGATGCCCCGCAGAGCTATGCCGGCAGTTACCCCAAGCCGAAGAGGTCAGACTAATTGTGGACTTCTATGTCGGCAGGGTTATCCAAGCCCGACATGTCAAAGGAGAGAGATCAGACAGGTCAAAAAAAAAGAGATGTCAGACAGCTCCAAAAAAAAGAGAGATCAGACAGGTCAAAGGAAATAGGTCATAGTAAATGTTTTTGTCAGAGGAGCGTCTGGCTGAATGAAGTAGAGCGTGGCTCCCATACGGGAAACCCGTGTTCAATTCACAGTAACGTCAATGATGTTTTTCTGTTGAGAGCATAAATGAAAAATCCGAACCTGAACAGCTTCGCGACGACTGCACTAGCCATGCGGCTAGAATAGAACCACTGTTACCTGCCACACATGTCGTAAGAGCCGACTAAGGAGGTCTGGTTGAAATCGGGTGCACGTGTCCTAGACGTGTAGAAGTCTATGCGTTTAGGGGCCTACTAAACCAATGTGCAACGTATACACGTTCTTGGCAAAGATCAAACATATCACAAAGAGTGATTAAAATTGGTCATAAAGAACGAACACAAAGAAGAAGAAGAAAAAATGATGTAGTTACAGAGACCAAAAAAACTCATTTGTTCAAAACGAATAACTCGAGTCTCAGACGGACTACGGCTGCATACCGGAGACGAATGACGTGCAGCAGTCAAGCCCGTAAGGAAGGTGATGCGCTGTTAGGAATGTGTTGTCCAATTCTACATGTTCTGTGCCGAGTAAAAATTGAATTTCTACACTTCTGTTGTATCCTTTGCGTGATAAAGGACTGTTGGTTCGAAACGTTGCTGTGTATTGTTATTGTTTTTGTATTGTGTAAAACTACAGTACTTTGTTTTTACATGTTTCGCGATTGTTACATAGTTTTACTGCAATCTTCCTTTATATCGATGGGACTATCTTGGGGGGAAATAAAGAAAACAGCAAGAGACCAGGAAAAGTGGCGAACAATTGTTGAGACCCTATGCTCCACGAGAAGCGGAGAGAAATAAGTAAACTCTTCTTCTTCTTTGCGTTCGTTCTTTACGACCAATTTTAATCACTCTTTGTGATATGTTTGATCTTTGCCAAGAACATGTATACGTTGCACATTGGTTTGTAGGCCCCTAAACGCATAGACTTCTACACGTTTAGGACATGCATCCGATTTCAGCCAAACCTCCTTAGTTGCCTCTTACGACATGCGTAACAGTGGTTCTATTCTTTACACCCCAAATTTGGACCACAGTAACCACTCGGGCAATAAGTAAAGTCAAGTTGAGGCACTCTGCTTTCAAGTATATGTTATTTTTTAGAAAGGGGTGAAAACTGTATGAGGGCGTGTATGCGAACACAACATTTTAGAAAAACTAAGAAGTAGATAATCGGAGACAAGCAATGCTGCAATCGAGAATGGGTATTCAATGGACAACAGTGACATCATCAACGCTCTAAGAGAAAACATACGCTCTGAAGATTTCAAAGGGTTACGATGTCCATGGCACCGAGCCGAAAAGCTGAAAGCTCAAGTGCTTCTGGATCGAAAAAAAAATCGGTTCCGCAAGTTATGCATACCGATAGGCGCGGCAAGACGGGAAAACCATGAGAGAAACCCCAGTAGATACATCAACCAACACAGAACGGGAGTTGTTAGCAAAGACTCTCCTGAAACAATCCAGGAAAATGATCCGGAGAAAAACAGAGGATACAACCCAGAGCACGACAGTATAAATACACTAAACAGAAAAGCACAGTCTTCATACTTAGAACGGGACACTGCAGTCTCAGAGCACACCATAGAATGGGTCTCAGGCACTCGGCAGCCTGCACCTGTAGAGCGGCTAAGCAGTCCCCAGAGCACATCCAGCAAGACTGCCCCAGAACAAACTATGGGAGACCGATGAAGACATCAAGCTCACCGCCCTGTTTATGACACATACCGGAGCAGTCGCATAACAGAAATTGATCGCAGAAGAAGTTAGTCTAAACACACTGAAATACATGCTTGAGAGGAGACGGCGAAATTATGGACATGTCCGATGAAGATGATCCTCAAATGAACAATCTACGGTAATTATGCAAAACAGCAGAGAAAGAACATCATCATAAGCTAGTTGCTTATCCTGATAAAAGATAAAAAATCCTTCCAAATTCAACAATAAAATGGGTCGGTCACCTAATGAGAATGAAACCAGAACTATTACCATTGAGTATAACAACCGGCAAACCGGGACTCAAGAGCCCGAGGAAGACCAAGAACCTAATGGATAAGTAATATCACAGATATCCTGTGATACCAAAAACTAACAACTATAGATGCAACACACCTGGCACACACAGGATTGAAAACTGAAACTCCTCAAGACGCTTCACGGCACAACATGTGTATAAGACAAAACTGCTTTTACATATCTCGGAAGCGGTATCAGCCATGAAGTAGGAGTTGGATCTGCCATTAAAAGCAGACTGAGTAAAGTACAATGTACAATCATGACCCTTCAGAAAGTCTGGAAATCAGCTCAATGCAGCATTAGAACTAAGATTAATATAGACCGCAGTTGTGTGCTATCAACTTTATTATCAGTTATCACTTTACTATATCAGATCAGAATGCTGAAGAATGACAGAACAAGATATGTCCAAACTCTCCATCGCTCATACAACTTATCTGCTTATGGGGGTATCTGTGGCTAAATGGTTACGCCCTTTGCCTTGTGAGTCGAAAGTCGTCGGTTCGAATCCGGACCGCGCCATTCTGTTCACGAGTGCAGTTTTTTCCAGAGATCCCTAGGATTATTGTCAAAGCTATGGAATTCGTGCTTTGTGCAATCCTCTCGACAGGTTACGTGGCATTTCTGCGGAGAGGGAACCGAGCCTTTGGGGGTGAAACCCAGTGCACTGACGTCAATCCTTCGGCTTTGAACCCTTCAGACTACAACAAATAATGTAACTTGAGAAGAAAAGAAAAAGCACATTACGAAACACTGACTCCACGCCAGCAACCGCATTACCATATAACCACAAGCCACTAGGACTCCAGCAAGTCTATCTATAGTTATTTCAATCGATCTGAGATCAGGCATTGAATACTCCACCACCCCACAGGGTTATAATTAAATAACAAGAATCGCACGATGAATGGTAAAGGTATCATGACTTCCCGACGTATGCATGGTGCGCACGTTCAGACACGGTAACTGAATACACGCGATCCTTATTTTCTTTTCATTTTCCCCCCTTTAATTCTGTTTTGCCTCACAGCGTCAGGATAAGAAGATTGATTGATTGATTGATTGATTGGACCGTCATCATTGCACTTCGGTGAGGTTTTTTAAAGGTTTTTAAGCCGAAGAATTGACTTCATTGCACAGGGTTTACCTCATATGGCTCAGTCCCTCTCTGCAGAAATAGCATGCCACCTGCTGAGAGCATTGCACGAACTCCGTAGCTCTGGCAACAATCCTATGTATCTCTGGAAAAAAAATGCACTCGTGAACAAAATGGCGCGGTCCGGATTCGAACCCACGACCTTCGACACGCAAGACAATGGCTTAACCCCTTAGCCACAAAGACCCTTGTGAGTAACCATAAGTGATCCGATCTCTTTCTTACACATGAAGATCGCAGCGGCAATGCACGAACTACGTAGCACCGGCGATGATCCTCGATGTAATTTAGAAGATGGTGAAAATATTTTGTAGGAATTTTAATTTTTTCAAATAAATTTTACCCGGGAAGCGCTTTCCAGCCTGCTCTTCTCGATTTTGAACTGACAAGGGCTCTTTTTTGTGCTCAATTTCAACACAGGACTTACGTTTTATCGTCCATCTCCGATAGGATTAGGAACTCGATCTCATCTACACTGAGATCCCTGGAAAAATGTCCCGATGGCACCATGAGGGAGAGAGAGAACCGGGGAGCTTTGGAACGAAGGGCGAGCACTTAACCTCTACGCCACAAAGACGCCTGGATAAGAAGAGATTTCTAGAACAGGCTTTTTGTGTGCGCTTACTAAAGTGTCTTTCGTTGCCTCTGTTATCTCTGAGGCGTGGCGTAAGCCGTTGTGGGTGGGCAGCATTCGGAGATCACATCTCAAGAAAATGACTGGGCTCTACACACCTTGACATGCTGGAGTGCATGGTAACAAGCGTGCTGACTTTCTTGCAAACAATGCCACGATTCAAGCGGACAGAAGTATGGACAGTGCCGATATCATCAATGCTTTTCGCTCATGTATGTGATATGCAAGCTCAAAGAATCTTGGAATTTGGAGCTAAGTTTGAACCAACTGACAAAACAGATTACAAAGAACTTCTATGGTACAGTAGCAAACGGAGTTTCTGCACCGAAAGAGACGCATAATATTGAACTGATCTAAAGAAATAGCCAAAATTATTTTTAAAATTTAAACAACAAATTTATCAAAAGTTTCCCTCTTCAGAATTTCGGACCCTCCCCCTACAGTCCATCAGGAATCTTCCTGTCTCATTGGTCATCATGGGTTCTCCTCTTGCAATATGTGGTTACTCAAACCCAAACAATTATCAGGATGAACCATCTTCTCCCGTGGATCTTCCTTTCAATCTCTTTCAAGGATGCCTTTCTCTTGCATGATGGTCCTTCACAACAATCAATTTATAAAAAATAATAGTAGCAGCAGATGAAGAAGAAAGTAATGGCGAAAACAAATCAAATGAAAAACCGCCCCTGCAAACAACGTACTGTTTAAAACAAGACTGCTAATAAACATTAACGCTTTAAACCTGTCAACAAAGAACGTCACACATCAGCGGTAGTCTAATGGTAGGTGAGTCTCAGAAAACTGAACGAAGTTCGAGAATTCACCGATAGCTAAGTTCGGGAATTGCCGAAGTGTCTTCTTCATGGTAGAGACAGGTTTACTAATCAACTTCTCTTGGGTACAGTGAGCAAATAGACTTTGGGATAGCTACTGCAGCCGAGAACAGAGCCCGCATGGGAATGCCCAATATGACATGACATCGATCGCACAACATAAGTTAGGCCAACAATTCATTCCTTTGAAAGATTTTTTTTTAAAAAATAAATTCGAACAAAAATTGTTTCACCATCTTCTAAATTACATCGGGAACCCTCGCCGGCGCTACGGAGTTCGCGCACTGCAGCTGAGATCTTCCTGTGTAATAAAGAGATCGGCGCACACATGGTTGCTCACCGAATTGCAATGATGATGGTCCTATCAATCAATCAATCAATCAATTATCAAGAGATGGGAGCACACATGGTTACTCACCAAAGTGCAATGATGTTGGTCTTATCAATCAATCAATCAATTTATCAACAGACACATAACTAGTAGCAGCAGATGAAGAAGAAAGTAATGGCAGAAAACAAAGATCAATATGAACATACCCGTCCCCACTGTTCAAACAACGACTACCCCGTTTAAAGACAATGACTGCAAATAAACACACTGCCTATTAAACACATGTCAACAAAGAACGTCACACATCAGCGGTAGTCTAATGTATCGACGTCTGCAAGAGAATATCTGCTAAATTGCAAGTTCGACCGCGCATATTTTCCACCGAATTATTGGCTCATAGTTGCGGGAATTTGGGCGGGAAATCGATGTACCTACTATACTTACATCGGCAGCTCATGTACGAGCTTGTTAGCACACTATACTTTTAATTTATTCCTCTCCGCTCCTCGTGGAGCATAGGGACTCAACAGTTGTTCGCCACTCTTATCGGTCTCTGGCTGTGCTCTTTATGCTTTTCCTGGACAATTGAGCACTCTTCAGTTCCTCAAGAAGACTTTGTCAGCACATCAGCTTTCTTGCAGGTTTGGCTGTTGCACTTCATCTGTCTCCGGCATGGAGCCCTAGTCTTTCCGAGACTCGAGTTAGCTTTGAACAATTTGTTTTTGGTTTCTGTAACTACGTTCTTTTTAAATGGATGAGTAGTTAGCCCATCGCACAGCCCCAACCTGGAGGCCACATTTAGTAAGACCTCTCTCCTTTGGTAACCCTGCTGGCATAGCTCTTCAGGTCATTGAGGTACGCAAGCGACCCCCAACTACAAGGTAATGGCCTCATGTGGGTGGGGGTGAGGGATCCACACTACAGTACCTACAATCATATGTGATGGCAGTATTGTACTATGTCTCAGAGACAAAAGAAACCACCAGAAAATTGGAGACCTATGGCCGAAACGTTGGACTTTTGTTAATTTTATGATTTAATTATTCATTTTGCTTGCTTGTGTGATACCATACATATGTGTCTTTGTCTTCAAACGCAAATTTATTAAGTATCATCACAGCCTTCCCTCGATTTTATTCAGATCTGATCAAATCCACTCCGAGCACCTCAGATTTGTAGCGTTCCGTACAAGACCTTCCTTCATAGATGGATGTTAACGTAGAATAGAAGGAATGAGATGGTATGATAAGATTACGAACGATGAACACAGAGAAAAAACAAAGCAGATACCAGTAGCGAAAGAGCTAAAGAAGAGACGCTGGCGACGAAGACGCTTCCGACGAAAGCAGTGCAAAAACAGGCACTTATTTGGAATCCGCATGGAAAGATGAGTTAAAGCCGAAGGATTGCCTTCATTGTACCGGGTTTTACCCCATATGGCTCGGTCCCTCTCCGCAGAAATGACACGCCACCTGCCGAGAGTATTGCACAAAGCACGGTACTCCGTAGCTCCGGCAACAATCCTAAGGGTCTCTGGAAAAAACTGCACTCGTGAACAGAACGGCGCGATCCGGATTCGAACCCACGGCCATCGACTCGCAAGGCAAAGGGTTTAACCACTCAGCCACAGAGACCCCCGGGAAAGAGGAGTAGATGAAGACCTAGAAATACATGAAGAAGAGAGCTGAAGACTGATATTAAAAGGATAGGTAGCCCGTCTGCCCAGAGTGTTCGTAACGCGTTGGACTACGGGTGACGACTATCCCTCTGTGTGTGCGGGTTCAATTCCGCGGGATTGCAAAAAAAGCCACAGATTCCCCAGATTTACGGTGTCCATGGCACCGAGCCGAAGAGCTGAAACGCTTAAGTGCTTCTGGATCGGGGAAGAAAAAAAAAAGAATAGGTTTAGTTTAGTTTAGTCGTCGGATCATCATCACTGCACGTCGAACAAATTAGTCCATAAGTGCTCCGATCTCTCCCTCAGTATGTCCATCAGAGTGTGGCGACTAACGACACCGGTTCTTTGTTGGTTTACAATTCTTCTTTGTCTGCCAGCATAGCGTTCTTGTCGAGCTACACCACACTTAACTTTTGAGTTCTTGCAGTCTGGTTAGTGTTGTGGATTCACCGCTAATACGTGAATCATGTACACGTCCTCTCTCCCTTAAGGAATTTATAATATCAGCCTGGTCCATTGCTCGTCCGCTTTGGACAGCAGCCATACCTGCAAGCCTATCCGCACGTTCATTCCCCTTACACCTGCATGCCCTGGCACAAAACTGATCTTTGTCAGCTTAGACCTCCCCAGCGATTCCATCCAATGTCTCCTAGCCCATCCTGTTTCAATCTTCCTGAGCATACTCATTGAGTCACTGAGAATAGGTAAGAATGGAAAGAATTGGAAGAGATGGCTAGATAGAGGAAGGATGAGAAGAAATATGTTGAAGACCTGTGCTCCGTTGGGAGTTGAAAGGTGAAGAAGAAGAAGAATAGTCGCTTGCATATTCTCACACACACATATAACAGAATCTTCTTCTTCGAATGCTCCATGTCAACCATTTGTAAAACCACTCTTTGTGGTATGTATCTGACCTGAGCCTAAGAGCGATTGTACGTTGTGAAAGTTATGCGTCTACATCCGATTTCTGCGACGCTATCTATTTACTAGTGTTGCCCGATCGGTTACCGATGCCCAAATTTGGGGTGTAAAGAATAGAGCCACGAACTAACAATAGAATGTTACCTGCCACGCATGTCGTAAGAGGCGGCTAAGGAGGTGTGGATGAAATCGGATGCACGTCCTAAATGTGTAGAAGTCTGTGTTTAGGGGCCTACCAAACCATGTGCAACGTATACACGTTCTTGGCAAAGATCACACATATCACAGAGTGATTAAAATTAGTCGTAAAGAACGAACGTAAAGAAGAAGATTATTTACTAGTGTAGCTTCCCTAGGCCCCTACTTCAGTACCTTTTACGACATCCCTTGTAGGTCGCAGTGTTACTGGAGTTGGGTTTTTTTTCCTCCTTTGAGCGCCCCAGCGATACGCGGGTAACTTAAAGGGTATAATGCCGAAGGATTGACTTCATTGCACCGGGTTTTACCCCATATAGCTCGGTCCTATCCGCAGAAATTGCAGCTACCTGTCGAGAGTATTGAACACAGCACAAACTAGGTAGCTGGAACAATAATCTTAGGCGTCTCTAGAAAAAAAATAGTCGTAAACAAAACGGTGCGGGTGGGATTCGAACACATGATCTTCAGAACGCAATGCATAGGCGTAACCACATAGCAACAGAGACCCTCTAACACGTCATTCTCGGTCTACTAAACGTCCCTCAAATGTTGACATAAACAACATTAAACATAACAGAACACTACGTCAATTGTACCCAACAACTACAGCCTGGCACCACCGAGCATTCAACACCCCTATCCACTTCCTTATTACAGAACCTCTAAGACCCACATGTCAGCTGATATAGCACTAATGTCATAACGATTGTAGCGTTAGATAATATTTCTTGGTGTGGGTCCAAATTCTTTGCAATTAAGTCAACCAAACAGATCTGCGTCAAAGGTTCTCAACAGGTAATAATAACAACACATATTTTAGACCAGCGTTTCCCAAAGTGGGCGTTACCGCCCCCTGTGGCGCTGAAGACTTCCATGGGGCGATGGTGGGTTCAGAAGGATTTTGGGGGAGTTTTTTTCTTGATTTTTCTTTTGAATAATCATTAAAAATTTGAATTATGCATTTTAATACATCTTATGCTACAAATATTATGTTATTGCACTCCGGGCAGAACCATAGGTGCTCAGTCTTCCCCAACAACCTGGATGCTGGCATAAACAATAGAAGAATACTAGTCATGACAGAGATTAAGTGCCAACGCAGAATGCTGGGAGTATCAAGAAGAGACCAGTTTAGAAATTAAGACAGCGAGAAAAAAGTGGGTACAACATCAGTACTGAACTTCAAGAAGCAACAAATTAATTGTTTCGGCCACATAAGCAGATTACCAACAGACAGTGCGCGCCTCAAAGAGCAACGCTACTATGATACAGTCGATACAAAGCAAAAAGCAGTCTAAGCAAAAGTTGGAACTTAGAAATAACAGAGGCAGTTCTTCTTCTTCGAGCGCTCAATATCGACCACTTGTTAACCACTCTTTGAGATTTTATGTGATCTGAGCTTAAGAGCGATTGTACGCTGTGCCAGTTATGTGCCTACAAGTAGACCAGCACATCCGATTTCTGCGATGCTTTTATTTACTATGGTAGCTTTCCTAGGTCCCTACCTCAGTCGCCTCTTACGATATGCTTTGTAAGGCGCTGTGTTACTATTCTTTGCTCCCCTTGCGAGCCTCGGCAACACATGGGCGTACAGGGGCAGTGAAAAACAATATTTATGAAACGCACACAAAAGCCCGTTCTATAAATCTATCTTCGTGTCCTGATGCTGTGAGACAAAACTGGATTTGAGCAAAGAAAGTAAAAGAAAATCTGTGCATTAGACTTAACATACGATCAGAAGGATTAGTGTATGTATAATAATAGCCGTCCATCACAAACGATGATAACAACAGCCTCAGACGTGTACAGCTGCACCTCTCTGGTAAATAATGTACGTTTTTTTCCCGATCCAGAAGCACTTGAGCTTACCGCTCTTCGACTCGGTGTCATGGACATCGTAACCCTTCGGTTCGGTGCCACGAACACCGTAAATCTAGAGGACCTGTGGCTTTTCTGCCAGCCCACGGAATTGAACCCGCACTCATAGGGAGCTTGTCGCCCGTCGTGCAACGCGCTACGAACACGCTGAACAGGCGGGCAAATTGTGTACGTAATGAAGCGCTACCCATCTTCTGCCCCAAAGTGGTTATGATAACACAGGATGAGAACCATCGAGACAAACTCAACGAAGTTCAAGAGTGATATGGGGGACGCCCTTTGGTCGCTAGGCTACCGCAAGTTAGACGTCGACACAGATTTAACACGCTAACTACCTGCTCCTGTTTGGTCGTGTACCGTGGACTGAGACATATTTGTTTGATTGATTGGACCATCATCATTGCACTTCGGCGAATAACAATGTGTGCTCCCAGTGGCGGCTCATTATCATTTTTGCTGGTGGGGCCAGAAAGAAATTTTCGGAAAAATCATGATTTCGGTTAGGATATATTTTAATGTATACAACAATAAATACACGTTACACCTTATTTGTGGTGCGACCCGGCCCCACTGACCATTAAAGACGAACCGCCGCTGTGTGCTCCTATCTCTTCTCTTTCTTACAAAACAAGATCTTCCTGTCAACGAGTGTCGGATGCACTGAAGATGGTGTAAACTTTGTAGGAATTTAATTTATCATTTTTTTCCCTACTGAATTTTGCCCAGGCAGTGGCTTGCCGTTGACTCTTATAGAAGTTCAATTGTTAACGGTTCACCCAAGACACTAGAACAGAGCAGGACAACAGAAAAACCTACGACACTTTGCAACAACCCGGTAACAGTGTGACGACAACAGAAGAATACGGGTTCTTTTACGTGATCGGCCTGAACACAGGACCCATCCAGAGCCAACTATAAACTTATGGGCCTTCGGACTCAGGTAAGAATTATGGGAAATCAGACCACAACTACACCACGTGACCTCCCATTCCAGTATTGTTGTATGTAGATGAATTCATTTTAAAATCAACACAAAATGCTAAATCGAAGTTATATTATGCAACAAGTTAAGTTTAACAATAAGGAATATCAATTAATAGTATGAATATTTTTCAACAATAAATAACCATAGACTCACATAATTGAGTAAAATTGCAAAAAGCTTGCAGTGTTCTATCAAACATCTATAATTTCCAGTCCCCTTCTCTGATCTAGGTCAGGGATTCCCAGTCATTTGTCTGGTCTAGTTATCTAGAGTTGACTGTGACCCATCTCACCCCCTCCCTCTCCGTTCTGTCGCCTATTTCTGATAGGAATAGGAACTCGATCGCACCTACATTGAGATCAGGAATCTATGGAAAAATATCCCGATCATTCCACGCGGGAAACGAACCAAGTACCCTTTGAACGAGATGTGAGCACTTTACCTTTACGCCACCTAGTTTCATTGTTTAAAAAATCATTATCAAGATGCGTATATTTTATAGGATGTTGCTCTCTTTGCAGCACATCTGAAATTCGCTGTCTCTAACCAGTTCACACACTTCGTCGATGGTCATATTCATGGTTTCTTTAATATCTGTAGCCATCTTCTTCTTGGCCTGCCTCTGCGTCCTGGGACTCTGTCCTCTAATATTGTTCTCTCCAGGTCATCGTGACGCTTGATGTGACCAAAGTATGTAATTTTTCTGTATAGTATGTTGTTTATCAGCCAATTATCGTTAACATTTAGTTCTTTCAGGACATCAGTGTTCTTCCTTTTTCTGTCCATGGTATTCGTAGGATCTTTCTGTAGCATTTAGTTTCGAAGGACTGGATTTTCGTTCTTGCTTTTGTGTAATGGTCCATGATTCATAACCATAAGTACTGCACTAAAAAATACTATAATCTTCTAAATTGTACCGGGGACCCTCGCCGGTGCTTCGGAGTTCGCTCGCAGCCGCTGAGATCTTCATGTGTAAGAAAGAGATCGGGACACACATGGCTACTCATCGAAGTGGAATGATGATTGTCATATCAATCAATCAATCAGAATAAACTCGAAATTTATGTTAACCCATTCGGAACGTTACCAGTTCTTATTTTATTTTTACACATTCTGTTATTTACCACACAAGATCAACAGTAGATGTCATTCACCAAATGAGAGGAGCGTCTGGTCGAATTGGTTAGAGCGCTGGCAACCACGCGGAAGACCCGGGTTCAATCCCCGATAAGACCTATGATTTTGTTGTCTTGTTGTAGGCATAGAGAAAAATCCTAACCTGAACAGTTTCGCGTGGACTGCACTAGCTGTTCGGTCATTAAATACCGCAGGCACATATCCCCTATGTCCTACATCGTATAAAAAGTGGTATTACATGCAGTAACGACTATTGAGAAGACCATCATGGAAAGAGGCATACCGGCAAAGAGAAGAAGAAGACCAGGGAGAAGATGGATTCAGGTTGTATCTGATGGTTTGAACATGACGGCTGCAGAGGCAGGACATCTGGCCTATGAGAGAGAAATTCCGGAGAACTGTTGGGGGTGGCAAAGTTCTGCTCAGGACAAGCTATTTGATGATGAACGACTGTTGGTTTTTTTTTTTTATTCATCAAATTACGTTTACAATTTTGTTTAACTACAATCTACTTTTCTTTGCCTACTTTTTTCTCATGTGTAAAATAAAGAAAACATAATTCAACAACAATGTGTTTTACAACGCGGTAATTTAATATCTCTAAATCAACAAGTCCTTACGTGGTCACCAGTTGGGAAAAGAAAACGTGGAAGACCAAAGACCAGTCTTCGAAGAACAATCCTACAAGAAAGTAAACTATTGGGATGTAAAACCATACGATATTTCCAACTGCTAGCAATGAACCGCATTACATGGAGATCTAAAACCTCTGCCCTATGTGCCACCTTTGGCACGAAAGGAACAAACTAAACTAAGTTTAATATGTTTCTTACCTTGAGGTCATTACCTTGTGCTCCAATGATACAGTGTGGTTAGAACGTCGGGAACTTATGTTCCTGGCAGAGTCACAAAGGACTGACAGGTCACAGACTACATATCCTGGTCCTCCAGGTTAAGAGGTTTGGCTTGGGGCTAACAATCATATAATAAATAATTCCACGCGTATCGTTATACGTTAATAGGGCTTGCACGTAATTTCTCCATACCACTCCATCCTATGCAACTCGCTCAATCTATTCTATGGAATTGAGACTGATATTTCTTGTCTCACTCAGCAAAGTTCGTTTCATGGTTTCCTAGGGTCCTCTCATTCTTGAACCCTTTGCACCACTTCCTGTTGACCAGACATTTCTCTGAATTCGTTCCATTTTATGTTCATTATTTTTCGCAGACATCTATTTTGAAATGTATTCAACTTATTTTCTATACCTTTAAGTCATCTTCCAACTCTCGCTGGCGTATGTTCAGATTAATACAATATTTAAATTGAAAATTCCTAATTTAGTTGTAAAACTAAATTACAATTATATCATGTTAAACCCGTGTGTTTCCGGGACTCGCAAAGGGAGCAAAGAATAGTAACACTGCGACCTAAAAGGCATGTCGTAAGAGGCGACTGAGGTAGGAAGTTAGGAAAGCTACCCTAGTAAATAAAACGGCTTACTTGTAGGCGCATAACTAACACAACGTACAATCGTTCTTAGGTTCAGATCACATAGAGCAACCCACGTGCGGTGAAAATATACGCGGAACAAAATTTAAATGGAATTTCATGTTAGAAGTGTCCTTATTTTGGAAGATCAAAACATGCAACCATATGACATGAAGACGCCCACTGCACACAGTTTACGAGTAAGTAAAAAGTATGTACTATTAGTAATAAATTTACACAATAAAACAAACACAACACATATCAATAAACACCTGCGATATTGGATTGCACTAAGAATAACACTGACAACGCTAGCACAATATAAAGGCAACCACAAAAAGAGGTGAAACAGTATATAAAACATAACAGTATTCAACCTGGTTTGGTATACTACTTGATTCGAACAATCTGCACATTTTATGTATATGTGGATCGATGTTTCAAACAACAAGACGTTACTACAGTGCTGTTCAAGTTTCGATATATTGGGGCGCATCTAAATTAGTTGCCCGGGGGTGTCTAATCACGTCCCCCACACACCAGTATTCGAGTTCAGAAAAGAACGTAAGTATCTCCCCGTCCCAGATATAAACCTCAAGTGCAACGTCCTGTTTATGACACATACCGGAGTCAGAGCCAACTATAAACTACTGGCTGTGCCGGAGTAGTCGCGTAGTAGAGGCTGATCGAAGAAAAATAAGAATAAGCCCCCACCTGTATACACAATATCTTACGTAACCTGCCACCGACCAATTCTGATTTACTAACCAACCGGAAGCTCACTAGCATTACAATTTCCTGTCCATTCTATCCCTTTACGCAATATCGCCTTGAGACAACATCAATTTCTTGAGAATCGTCGTGCCGTTGAGGTAAAGAGAAAACGAGCTGCGCGAAAAAAAACAGAACACATAAAAACCACATGTCTAACCTTGATCACATATGCCCCACCTGTGGAAGGGGACTGTTTTCTAGAATTGGATTCTACAGTCACCTCCGAACACACCAGATAGGTGCAGCATCACACGTCTGAGTATGTTGTCATCATCGTTTGCGATGGAGGCTATTATTACTGTGTGTTTCTATGCGTTGTGTTACAACTGTTCATATCTTTCCTTCCTTTCGTTCGCTTGAAATATCGTCTATATATTCAATGTTGTCTTTTGAACAAACTTCACTGTCTTTTGTAGCACACACAGAGGACCGTGTAGTTTTCTTTCGAGTGTTGTTTCGTTAGGCCAGTGAGATTGCCTCAGTATATCGGGGCAGTCTTGAAGTATGTGCTCTGCAGTCTGATGTGCCTGTCCACATGGTTGAATTGCCAATCTTGAATTTCGTATACATGTGGCTGCAGAGTTGATTGTGTCCTGTTCTAAGGCGCAGAATTGACAACTACTGTCCATGTCTATTCGCAAAGTAAAGTGTGTTTTATGGTGACTGTGTCCCCATGTCTCTTATCTAGCCACACATTAAGCCGTATATTACTAGGAGTGTGTGTGTTATCAGTTCGGTTGTTTACTAACACATTACGTGTGTGTTTATCAGTTCGGTTGTTTACTAACACATTACGTGTGTGTTATCAGTTCGGTTGTTTACTAACACATTACGTGTGTGTTATCAGTTCGGTTGTTTACTAACACATTACGTGTGTGTTTATCAGTTCGGTTGTTTACTAACACATTACGTGTGTGTTATCAGTTCGGTTGTTTACTAACACATTACGTGTGTGTTATCAGTTCGGTTGTTTACTAACACTACGTGTGTTATCAGTTCGGTTGTTTACTAACACATTCGTGTGTGTTATCAGTTCGGTTGTTTACTAACACATTACGTGTGTGTTATCAGTTCGGTTGTTTACTAACACATTACGTGTGTGTTTATCAGTGAACGCGTTCTATTTTTTTCCCACACAGAGCACATGACTCTTGGTGGCATTGATCCATTGTTTTTAAAAGGTTTTAAAGCCGAAGGATTGACTTTCTTTCACCGGGTTTCTCCCATATTGCCGGCCCTCTCTGCAGAAATGGCATGCCACCTGCCGAGAGCATTGCACAAATCACGAAACCTGTAGCTCCGACAACAATTCTATGGGTCTCTGGAAAAAATGCACTAGTAAACAGAACGGCGCGGTCTGGATCGAACCCACGACCTTCGACTCGCAAGGGCGTAACCACTTAGCCTTGCCCAGTGTGTTCGTAGCGCGTTGGACTGCGGGTGACAAGCTCTCTGTGAGTACGGGTTCAATTACGTGGGCTGGCAGAAAAAGCCAGTTTCTCCAGATTTACGGTGTTCGTGGCACCGAACCAAAGAGTTACGATGTCCATGGCACCGAGCCGAAGAGCGGTAAGCTCAAGTGCTTCTGGATTGGAAAAAAACGTACATTATTTACCAGAGATGTGCAGCTGTACACGTGCTTCTGGATCGAGGGGAAGAGGAACCAAAAAACCACTTAGCCACAGAGTGATCCGTTCTATTCGCACACTAAACGTGCATGACTCTTTGTGTGGGTGTGTGTTCTGACTGTTACTAACACATGGGTGTGTTGTTTTATGCAAACACGTTGACATTGCTCTTGTCTATTCAAATCTCAGTTCCTGTGTAATTACACTTTATTTGTGTGTGTTAGTCCACCCATGACTTCTTCTGTGTGAACTCAGCGACTGTGTAATTGGACAACATTGTGTGTGTGTGTATATATGAAAATGAAAATTGTGGCATATCGTTTACATGACGTATCTATCAACCACAGTAAACGAGTCGATTGATTTTCTAGGCACCACTTATACGTTCAGTAGTTTGTCATTGCTTTCTGAACGGTGAGGTCTGCTTCTGCATTCGCTTGCTGTGAATTCAGGTATTAGCCATGACGTCTGATATGGCGATTCTGAAAGAATTTTGCGTGAAGGCCTGCTTCTACCATTTGACTGGTGTCCCCCACGGAGAGGTCTATTTTTACCTTTTGTAAAAATCACACGCAAATGAATTTGTTTCCAAAGTGCCTGACGCGGGGTTTGAACCAGATACGCTTGAGTTGTGATCGCGCTCACTATCACTTAAGCTACAGGCGCCCACCTTCTTCTTCTCTTCCACCATTTACTTCTTTATAGAAGTATGGGGGAGAAACGTAGTGATCTTGTGTGTGCTTGTTTCAAGGCATTTTGTAAGCTGATATTCATTTTTGTAAGGCTGTTCTTGATGCCGTCACCCATCTTTGCGTGGTCTTCCTCTTGCTTTGTATGCAAACAAAATAATACCTTGATAAAAGCCAGTACAATATTGAATAGCGGTAAAACAGTCAAACTAAGAAAGAAGGGAAAGCTTTAATACCAACAATAATTATAATCGAATAATGACCAGATGTGTTGAAATACCAATAAATAACTACAACGGTACTACAGAACTGTCGCCAGCCCTAAGATTTTTAAAGTTTGTTGTGTACAGAATAAACTTAAAACGCCTTCCGCGTGGGGATTGGGGGCGCGAATACACAATATATATATAGGCATGTGAGAGGAAGGGAGGTTTAGAACACATTGTGACAAACCGGTAAAATCGAGTGGAAACGAGACAGAGGAAGACAGAAAAGAGAAATTTCGGATAGCCTGACTTCATGGCACGGTAGAGCGTCAACATCCGAGTTGATAGCAAACACCAAAGACAGAGATTTGTGGATATCCATGATCGCCTATGCCAGCCGGCACGGCACCTGATGATATATATAGCGTCGGTGCAATATGATAAGAATATATGCGTACGAGTGTGTGTGTGTGTATACACCTAGAAATGCCACCAAGCAAGCACATTATAACAACAGTCCCTTCAACTGATAGCATAATCTAATGAACTTATAGTGTACCATCATTGACCACTTTGTATCAAGAGGTAATAGGTTTTGTGTCAACGTCGTTTGTTCTGTAGTTATTCAATGCTTGGTTGATTGATAGAACGACCATCATTGTTGCACTTCGCTGAGTTACCATATAAGCGTCTGTAGCGTAAGCGGTAGTCAGCACGATCACAAACCAAGAGTACCTGGTTCAAACTCAACAGCAGACAAATTTGTCCCCGTGGATTTTTACGCACGGTAACAATAGACATCACCTGTTCTCTCTCTCTCTCTATGTCGTGATCACCCTTAGATTGATGTACCAGATTCCCCCATAAACCTCATTCATGTGGAAATCTGATTCATGCAGCCTTAGCATGGGTGGGATTCGTCACATCTTCAGCACCATTTGGAGCTAATTTCTTAGGCGATGTGTCCGGTTTTAGCCAGCGTTTACTGGGTTCGCTCTCCGTCATCCTTTGGCTGTCCCCATCCAACCCGCAAGACAGCAGGTCATCGCCTGTTCAGAAAGCAATGGTAAACTACTGAAAGTATAAGTGGTGACTAGAAAATCAACGACTCGTTTACTGTGGTTGATGGCTACGACCTGTAAAGGATATGCCACGATTTTCATTTCTCCACACGGCTCCGATCTCTTTCTTACACGGGAAGATCTGAGCGGCAGTGCAGAACGCCGTAGCACCAGCGAGGGTCACCGCTGTAATTTAAAAGATGACAATATTTTGCGGGAATTTTACCGGACAATGACTTTTCCCAAGAGCGCCTGCTCTTCTCGATTTTGAGCTGCCCGTTGTTCTATTACGTGCTCAAATTGAACACGGGACCGACGTTATATCTTCAGTCTCCGATAGGACTTGGAACTCGATCTCACCTACACTGAGATTAGGTATCTTTGGAAAAATATCTCGATATCTCCACGATAGAGCGAACGTTCGAGCACCGTTGGAATAAGAGGCGAGCACCTAGCTTCTACGCCCAGAGATCTCTAAATCCTGGACAGTGCTGACATTCCAAGCAACTTTGGTCGACTGAGGTATTCAGTGATACATAGAGTCAGTACTGACATACGGATGCGAGTCATGAACAGGCCAACACATCCGATTTCTACGATGTTTTTTACTTACTATGGTAGTTTCCCTATGTCCTACGTCAGTCGTCTCTTACGACATGCATTATAAGTCATCATCATCATCAGGTGCCGTCTCCACCTCGAAGGTTGGCTCCAATGAATCTCCAGCATCCTCTGTCTTTCGCCTTAGTGTTGCACTCTGCCAGACTGTCATCTTAAAGTTTCCCTCCCATTTATCTTTCGGTCTTCCTCTTGCTCTTCGCCTCTCAACTTTCCCCTCTAGTAAAGATTTTAAAAGTCTAAATTAAAATATGGAACTGCAAGTTATATAGTATTAAAACTAAATTACGAATTTTCAATTCAATTGTTGTATCAATCCTAACATATGCTAGCGAGAGTTGGAAAATGACTAAAGATATGTAAAGCAAGTTGAATGCATTTGAAGATAGATGTCTGCGAAAAATAATGAATATAAAATGGAACGTATTCAGGAGAAGTGATGAAATCAGAGACATGTCTGGTCAACCACTAGTGACAACTGTTATAAGAAAGAGAAGATGGAGATATGTTGGGCACACCTTGAGGAGAAATGATCAACGAATATCAAAGCAGGCATTGAAGTGGGATGCA
Source organism: Arion vulgaris (assembly GCA_020796225.1). Taxonomy (NCBI): domain Eukaryota; kingdom Metazoa; phylum Mollusca; class Gastropoda; order Stylommatophora; family Arionidae; genus Arion; species Arion vulgaris. The sequence goes on from CM036775.1 coordinate 15,120,224, forward strand.
AAGGGTTCAAGAAAGAGAGGTCGACCTAAGGAGACTCTGAAACGAACTTAGCTGAGAGAGACAGGAAATATCGGTCTCAGTTCCATGGAGGAGATTGAGCGAGTTGCCCAGGATAGAGCGGTATGGAGAAATTACTTGCAGGCCCTATGTAACGTATAACGGTACGAGAGGAATATTATTAAAGATTTGATCATGGATGTCATGTCGTTTTATGTGCCCAATATGACATGCCGATTACGCTAGCCCAGCTGTTCGTAACTGTGGTGACTAGCCCCTTGTGTACGGTTCAACCGGCAGGCAGAAAGCCACGATTCCCAGATTCACGGTGTTCGTGGCACCGAACCGAAGGGTTACGATGTCCATGGCACCGAGCCGAAGAGCTGAAAAGCTCAAGTGCTTCGGATCGGAAAAAAAAAAAAAAAAAAATGTGCCCAATATACTTTATTTGTCTGAATTTTATTTCTCTTAATAATTGTTTCTTCATGCCTAGTTTTCATAAAACTTGTTTATTTGTGTTTTTCTGTCCATGCATTGTAGGTCGCAGTCGTACTATTCTTTGCTTCCCTTGCGGGGCTCCAGAACCACATGTACAGAACAGCCTTAATAAAATGAATAACAGATTACAAAATGCCTTAAAACAAGCAAACACAAGATCACTGCATCCCCTCCTAACATTTCTAAAAAGAAGTAAATGGTGGAAGAGAAGATAGAAAGCTAATTCACTTTACCGCTATCCAAACAATGTCGTCAGCATAGCTCAAGCTATTTATACAATTATGTCCTCTTTTTGCTAGTCCACAGCCGTCTCGCTTATTGATTTCAAAATGTTATAATTGCACAGAGACAGCATGTTTATCTCTCTCTCTCTCTCTCTTTTACCCCTTGACGCCAACGTCGCTTTGGACATCAACAAATACACGCCACTCTTCTCTGTCATTGACCGTCTTCTGTATTGTGATTCATTTCTTTTAGTACCTGTTCTACTAGTCTTCTCCAGGTAATTTTCTGTTGTCCCCGTTTTTGCTAATGTTGATTTTAAACCAGCCATAACCCGTCTGCCCAGCGTGTTCGTAGCGCGTTGGACTACGGGTGACTATCCCTCGTGTGTGCGGGTTCAATTCCGCGGGATGGCAGAAAAAGTACAGATTCCCCAGATTTACGGTGTTCGTGGCACCGAACCGAAGAGCTCAAGTGCTTCTGGATCGGAGAAAAAAAAACACACAAAAAAACCAGTCATGATGGTTGGACTGAAAATCAACTAGAATACGCTTTATCCAGCCCATCCTTCCATTCGCTTGTTCGCTTGAAATATTATCTATACATTCTTCTTCTTCAAACGCTCCATATCAACCACTTGTTAAAACACTCTTTGTGATTTGTATGTGATCTGAGCCTAAGAGGGAGTATACGTTGTGCCAGTTATGTGCCTACAAGTAGACCAGCACATCCGATGTCTGCGACGCTTTTTATTTACTAGAGTAGCTTCCATATGTCCTACCTCAGCCACCTACTACGACATGCTTTGTAGCTCGCAGTGTTACTATTCTTTGCTCCCCTTGCGGTCACGGCAACACACGGGCGGGTGATTGGACTGAAAATCAACTAGTACACGATCTATCCAGGACCAGTCCTTCATTCCTTCCTCTCTTTCTCTCTGCTTTTTTAACCCAGATTGGGGCATAGACCCTCAACCAACTCATGTCAAGTCTATCCGAATTCTAGCTATTTCCTGCAGCTCCCTCCAACTCTTCTTTATATTGTTTATCTCTGCCTCCATGTATTTCTCGGTCTCCCCTTCTTTCGCTGTCTCTTCGGGTTCCAGGAAATGAACCTTCTTGTTAATTCTCCTCAGGTTTTCGTAAAGGGTGTGTTTTTTTCCCTGTCTTCTTTGTAGCTCACGCAGAGGTCTGTGTAGTTTTCTGTCAAGTGTTGTTTCGTTAGGCTTGTGAGTTTGCCTCAGTATATCATATTCGGGGCAGTCTTGAAGTATGTGCTCTGCAATCAGATGTTCCTGTCCACATGTACACATAGCTGAATTGCCAATCTTTAATTTTGTATACATTTGGCTGCGGAGTCGATTGTGTCCTGTTCTAAGGCGCAGAATGACAACTTGTTCTAATATGATCATAATATAGTAATCGTCCTGTGTTGGTATTTGTGGCTTTCTGATTGATTTAATCATCATCCATTTCTTTTGGTGAAAGGTAACTGTCACATTCGGTTGCTCTCATGCAGCACTTTCCTTGGCCAGTCGGTCTGCTGTTTCATTTCCTGGTATTCCACAGTGAGACGGTATCCACTGCAAGACGGCCTTGCGCTGCTAGCACAGTTTAGACCAGCGTTTCCTAAAGTGGGCGGTACCGCCCCCCAGTGGGCGTTGAAGCGTTCTAGGGGGCGATAGTGGTTCAGAGGAAATTGGGGGTGTTCAAGCGATTAGAGTCAGTGCCTCCTTAAAGAAGAATTTAATCATAAATATTTTAAAATAAATTATTTTCGTGATTTTGCGATTGAATAATCATTTAAAATTTGAATTCTCATTTAAATTCATCTTATGCCCATCTTACACGATCCATTTTTTCATCAATTTTCTATTTCATGCATACAATCATTTGAAAATTGACTATGTATGACAGAAATATATATCAATTTTTCTATGTCAAAGAGAAAATAGAGCAAGTATACATGTGTGTGTGTGTGTGGGGGGGACCTGTTATAATGTGGATGGAGGAGGGGACGTTACACATTTTATGTTGTGCAAAGTGGGCAGGAAAAGTTTGCAGTAGGGTCTGTAGATACGGCAAACTTTTGGAATACTGATTTGTGTTGATTTTCATGAATAGTGCTTGGAGTGCTGATTTTCCATCTGCCAAAAATACAACAGATCAGTACCAGTCAAACTAGACGCTGACTGACCAGTTTACGGCATACAGTAAACTATGCGCATGACCTGAGATCGCTGAAGTAGAAGACAGCTGAAGCACAATACAGAGGACGGCTAATAATAGAAAAGAACGGTGTGCATTTGTTGCTGCCCAGAGCGTCATGGGCGTCACAAGTTTAGAGAGAGAGAGACAAGAGGTAAATCACAGTGGTGTAAGCCGAATGGAAACTGAAACACAACACAGATGATGGCCAAGAATGGAGAAGAATGGTGTGCATTTGTTGCTGCCATAAACGTCAGTGGCGTCACAAGCTAGAGAGAGAGAGAGAGAGACAGAGTAAATCACAGTGGTGTAAGCCGAATGGAAACTGAAACACAACACAGATGATGGCCAAGAATGGAGAAGAATGGTGTGCATTTGTTGCTGCCATAAACGTCAGTGGCGTAAAACAAGCTAGAGAAGAGAGAGAGAGAGAGAGAGAGAGCGAGAGAGAGGTATATCACAGTGGTGTAAGCCGAATGGAAACTGAAACACAACACAGATGATGGCCAAGAATGGAGAAGAATGGTGTGCATTTGTTGCTGCCATAAACGTCAGTGGCGTCACAAGCTAGAGAGAGAGAGAGAGAGAGAGAGAGAGAAGTAATGTACACTAGCTATTTACCTAGATCCCTTGGTAAGAATACAAAATGAAAATCGTGGCATATCCTTTACAGAACGTAGCCATCAACAACAGTCTGGTAAGAATAAGATAAGTAAACAAAATAGTAGGACACATACCCGACCGAGGCGATAGAGTTCGAACCGGAAAAACAAGCTCAAAATAGTCCGCGGTGACCGGTGAAATATTCAAAACAAGAAAAACGGATAAATAACGCATATTATCAAAAAGAAGCAAGATAAAAAAATATAAAGCATAAATTTTAAAGCGTCCGCCAGAGAAAAACACCCCAATAATAATGATCATATCTAATTCACGTGACTGACACGTGATACACAACTCATATTTAAAAACTGACGACTAATTTATCTCTGTAGAACAAGACATAGTTTATTATCTACAGCTGTTGTCAAGTTGCTACAGACATATATATATATATATATATATATATATATATATATATATATATATATATATATATATATTATATTTATCATAATTATGTGCCGTGCCGGCTGGGTATGCGATCATGGATCTCCACAACTCTATGTCCCTGGTGTTTGCTATCATCTCAGATATGTTGGCGCTCTTCCGTGCCATAAAGTCAGGCTGTCCAACGCCCGTGGGTTGCCAGGGCCCACAAGGTTGCGATCTACAAGGCATGTCGTAAGAAGCGACTTAGGTAAGGGCCTAGGGAAGCTACCCTAGTAAATAAAAAGCATTGCAGAAATCGGTTGTGCTGGCCTACTTTTAGACACAACTGGCCCAAAGTACAATCGTTCTTAGGCTGGGATCACATACAATTCCAAAAGAGTCGTTAACAAGTGGTCGATATGGAGTGTTCAAAGACAAAGGCTGTCCAAAATGCTCTGTTTCCTCTGTCTCGTCTCCATTCGATTGTGCCTGTCGTCACAGTGTGTTCTAAGCCTTCCCTTCTCATTACATGTCTGAAAAATAATGATTGCCTCTTTCTTATATTGATAAGATTTCGCTGTGTCTTGGCCTCATTCAACACCTCTACGTCATTTTAGCAGTCCATCGGATTCTCATCATTCTTCTGTAAAACCACATCTGTGTGGCCTCCAGATATTTTTCTTTCTGTTTGTTAACTGTCCATGACTCGCATCCGTATGTCAGTATTGACTCTATGTATCACTATATATATATATCATCATTGGCCTCTTTGTCTCAGGAGACAATAGGTGTTGCGTCACGTAGTATGTTCTCTGCTGAATCACAACGTTTCATGTGGCTGTAATGGCCTATTCTGGAGTGGCAATCCTTGCCACAGTTGCTGCAGGTAAAACTGGAGACTAGAGCCGATACGGATGTTCTCTCTGCTCTCTGTGCTCTCTTTTGCCTCCACATGTGATGTTATTTTTCTTCTTTTCTTTTTGAGCCGTCCCTCACTGCCGCTCGCCATGCTTGCCTGTCTTTGGTCAGCCGCTCCCAGTGTTTTTTGTCTATGCCGCATGAAGTTAGATCACGCTTGCAGGTGTCAATGAAGCGTAATATATATATATATATATAAAATCAATAAATATACAGTGTAGAAGTAATGGGGATTCAAAAAAAACTAATTACCAAACACATGATTCAAACACCAAACGCTTATTATTTACATCCCCCATTGCCTAGCCCTATATTACGAGCGTTTTACTTAAAGAAAACAACCACCGAGCTATTTTTTAAAATAGCTTTACTGAAGAGTGTCTTTCGTAAACGCTTCTTTTCGCTAGACACAGAATAATCAGGTCAGGTTCGATCGAACAAAGAACAAACACATACGAAAGATACTTCTCAGTATAAAGCTGTTTTTTTAATAGCTCGCTGGTTGTGTTCTTTTAAACGCTCGTCTGCCCGTCTGCCCAACGTGTTCGTAGCGATTTGGACTACGGGTGACTATCCCTCTGTGTGTGCGGGATCAATTCCGCGGGATGGCAGAAAAAGCCATAGATTCCCCAGATTTACGGTGTTCGTGGCACCGAACCGAAGGGTTACGATGTCCATGGCACCGAGCCGAAGAGTTGAAAAGCTCAAGTGCTTCTGGATCGGAAAAAACAACGCTCGTCTTGTGGGGCTAGGCAATGGGTGTCGTAAGAAATAAAGGTTGTGGTTCGAATCCTGTGTTTTATCATTTTTTCTTTCTGGAAGCCATAATATTTGTCTATTTATTGATCATAATCATTGCTTCTTTTGCCTCCCTTGGGGTTTTTAAACTCATTATCCTCATATACATTATATATATATATATATATATATATATATATATATATATATATATATATATATATATATATATATATATAACTACATCGGCCACACACTTAGAATGGATGAGAGAAGACTCCCTTACCAATCCCTCATATGGACACCAGAGGAAAAAGAAAACGAGGAAGACCAAGAGAGACTCTGCGTAGAACCATCACCAGAGAAGGCTCAACGATGGGCCTAGTAAACATTAAAGACCTAAAACAGATAGCAACGAACCGCGAGACATGGAGAGCTATGACCTCTGCCCTATGCCGCCGCCAACAGGCACAGAGGAAAGACTAACTAACTAACTATATATATATATATATCGTCAACCACTAGTAACAACTGTTATAAGAAGGAGAAGATGGAGATACGTTGGACACATATTGAGAAGAAATGATCAACGAATATCAAAGCAGGCATTGAAGTGTGATGCAAAGGGTTCAAGAAAGAAGGCCGACCTAAGGAGACACTAAAACGAACTTTACTGAGAGAGGGAAGAAATATCGGTCTCTGTTCCATGGAGGAGATTGAGCGAGTTTCCCAAGTTAGAGCGGTATGGAGAAATTACTTGCAGGCCCTATGTAACGTATGAAGGTACGAGAGGAATTATTATTATATATATATAATTTTCCGTAGCCTTTTAAGACCTTAGGGTATGAAATCACTTCACGTATATGGGCCCTAGTATGCAGGATGTAGGAGAGTCCCATGTAGGCATAACGGTTTTACATTCGGCTTGTTAAATAAGACCTTGAGCTCAAAACACCCATTGAAGTAGGTGAACTGGAGAGGGAGGGGGGCACCTTATTGTTTGGGAGATTTCCGGCTTCCCGTTGGGTCCGATACACTATGTCAATTGAATTGGATTCATAACCCATAACTGTTGCCTCGCGTGTCGGTTTGGTGACCCTCTGTGACCCATGCATGTGACATTTTGTATAGAATATCATAACACAATATGCTGCTACATATAATGTAAGAATATGCCACGATTTCATCTGTTATAATTTGTTTTTAAATCCCCGTCTTTACTGGATGTAATAACAATAACTGGACGACCACGCAAAAGATGGATCGACATATAAAGAACAGCTTTAAGAAAAATAATAACAGCTTACAAAGTGCATTAGTACAAGCACACACAAGATCATTACACCCCACTTTCTATAAAGAAATAAATAGTGGAAGATAGAAAATACCAATTTTTAGGTCGGTGTAGGGCACACGCTGAGGAAACCAATAGTATCACCAGACAGGCTCTCCGATAGAACCCCCAGGGTAATAGAGGTAAGGGAAAACCTAAGCCACAGCCAACTCTAGATAACTAGGCCAGACAACTGACTGGGGAATCACTGACCTAGATCAGATAAGGGCTGAAATTATAGATGTTTGATAGAACACTGCAAGCTTTTCTGGCAAAACACGTAATTACAAAGTACTGTAGTTTTACAAATTACAAAACAATGACAAAATACAGCAACTTTCGACCAACAAGGCCTTTATCAAGCAAACGAACAAACAGGAGTGACAAATTACTTTTCTGCAATTTTACTCAATTCTGCGAATCTATGGTTATTTATTAGTGAAAAATATTCATAATATTGATATTCCTCATTGTTAAATTTAACTTGTTGCATAATATAACTTCGATTTAGCATTTTGTGTTGATTTTAAAATGAATTCGTCTAGATACACCAATACCTGAATGCGAGGTCATGTGGTGTAGTTGTGGTCCGATTTCCCATAATTCTTACCTGAGTAGTTTATAGCCCAAGTTTAAAGTTGGCTCTGCCCAAGCCTACCTGGAGACGGGAGTTTGAGACGGAATGCAAGAAAATGAGGAGAGTGGAGAGATCTGGAAAAAAATGACCTTGGATAGGAGTGTTCGGTAGGCCTTGGTTGCGGATCTATGCTACCCTAGGAGTGAAGGGTGCAGAAGAAGAACAGGAGGAACATGATCCTGAGAAACTTAATGGCCGCATAGCTAGTGCAGTCACCGTGAAATTGTTCAGGTTATGATTTTCATCTTTATGCCCCGACAGAAAAAAACCGTATAACTCTCGCTTAGTTCGTATTGAACATTTCTCCATTTGGTATATAACTTCCTTGTAAAATGTCTCATTAATTAGACAATAACGGGTTTTAACGCCGAAGGATTGCCTTCATTGCACCAGGTTTTACCCCATATGGCTCGGTCCTCTCAGCAGAAATGGCACGCCACCTGCCGAGAGTAATGCACAAAGCACGAATTCCGTAGATTCCAGCAACAATTCTAGTGGTCTCTGGAAAAAACTGCACTCGTGAATAGAACGGCGCTGTCCGGATTCGAACCCACGACCTCACAAGGCAAAAGGCTTAACAGGACCCCCATGACAATGGTGTAATTAGACAATGGTGTAACGTGGTTAACAATGTTATTTGTGTTCGTTCTTAACAGCCATGTCAAGCATTCTTTGTGATATAGCAAATGAAATCATATGAAAAATGATACCAGCTTGCAAACATGTCACACTATGAACAACACTAAAACAACATTGTTTATTTAACACAATCTTTCTCTCCAATATTATGCTATCAGTACCAAACCTGGACACTGACATCAAACGATAGAAGAAAACTAGTCACAACAGAGATGAAGTGTCTACGCAGAATGCTGTGAGTATCAAGAAGAGACCCGTTTAGAAATGATAACATCAATTTAAAAATTTTTTTTTAAAAGTGGATACAACCATCAGTACTGAACATCATAAAGAAACAACAAATTAAATGGTTCGGACATGAGAAATAAGCAGATTCTTCTTCTTCGAACGCTCCATATCAATAACTTGTTAACCACTCTGTGATTTGTATGTGATCTGAGCATAAGAGCGATTGAACGTTGTGCCAGTTATCCGCCTACATACAAGTAGGCTAGCACATCCGATTTCTGCGATGTTTTTTGTGTGTACTAGGGTAGTTTCCTAGGCCACTACCTCAGTCGCCTCTTACAACATACCTTGTGGGTAGCAGTGTTACTATTCTTTGCTCACCTTGCAGGTCTCGGAACACACGGGCGTCTCCGGCAACAATCTTAAGGATCACTAGAAAAAAATACACTAGTGAACACAACGACACGGTCCGGATTCGAACCCCGACTTTCTCATCGCAAGTCGTCGACACAACACACTTAGCCACATAGAAACCCAAAACTAGTGCAACGCATATTGAAATAAAAATCGTGATATGACGTCGCCATCACTAACAGTAAACGAGTCGTTGATTTTTCTAGGCACCACTTACACGTTCAGTAGGTTGTCATTTCTTTCTGAACGGTGAGGTCTGTATTTCACCGTTCATAAAATTTCACTGGAACAAATTTGCTTCCAAACCCCCTACCCTGGTACACTTGGGTTATGAGTGAACTTACTACTGCGCCACAGACGAGAAACGCGCTATTGCGAGAGTTAAAACTGTACTGGTTGGTCTTATACAAGAACACCTGTCTTTTTTTTTATGGTTCATTAAATTTAATTTTAAACTGGCAACCATTCGGGGGTTGTTCAATGTGCCGCGCGTGCAATTTAGCAATTCCGTACCCGGGAAGTAAGGATCCGGTTGATGTTATCCGCTGACGATTGTTTCCTGTTAGAGCGTTTGTTCTAACTAATCCAGCGTTTCCCAAAGTGGACGGTACCCCCACCAGTGGGCGTTGAAGCGTTCTAGGGGGCGATAGGGGTTCAGAAGAATTTGGAGGATATTCAGGCGATTAGGGGTCGGTGACTCCTTAAAAAATAAATTAATAATAAATATTTTTAAATAAATTATTTTCGTGATTTTGCGATTGAATAATCATTTAAAATTTGAATTTAATTTTATTCATCTTATGCCTGTCTTACATGTTCAGTTTTCATCAATTTTCGATTTATGCATATATTCATTTGAAAATTGACCATGTATGGTAGAATTTATATCAATTTTCTATGTCAAAAGAAAATAGAGCATGTATATTGGGAGGGAGCCGTTGGCAAACTGTTATAATGTGGAGGGGCGTTACAAAGTTTATGTTGTCAAAGTAGGTGGTGGAGGAGGCGTTACAAAGTTTATGTTGTACAAAGTAGGTGGTAGGAGGGAGACGTTACAAAGTTTATGTTGTACAAAGTAGGTGGTAGGAGGGAGGCGTTACAAAGTTTATGTTGTACAAAGTAGGTGGTGGGAGGGAGACGTTACAAAGTTTATGTTGTACAAAGTAGGTGGTGGGAGGGAGGCGTTACAAAGTTTATGTTGTACAAAGTAGGGGTGGAGGGGCGTTACAAAGTTTATGTTGTGCAAAGTAGGTGTGGGAGGAGCGTTACAAAGTTTATGTTGTCAAAGTAGGTGGTGGGAGGAGGCGTTACAAAGTTTATGTTGTACAAAGTAGGTGGTGGGAGGGAGGCGTTACAAAGTTTATGTTGTACAAAGTAGGTGGTAGGAGGGAGACGTTACAAAGTTTATGTTGTACAAAGTAGGTGGTAGGAGGGAGACGTTACAAAGTTTATGTTGTACAAAGTAGGTGGTAGGAGGGAGACGTTACAAAGTTTATGTTGTACAAAGTAGGTGGTGGGAGGGAGACGTTACAAAGTTTATGTTGTACAAAGTAGGTGGTAGGAGGGAGACGTTACAAAGTTTATGTTGTACAAAGTAGGTGGTGGGAGGGAGGCGTTACAAAGTTTATGTTGTACAAAGTAGGTGGTGGGAGGGAGACGTTACAAAGTTTATGTTGTACAAAGTAGGTGGTAGGAGGGAGACGTTACAGTTATGTTGTACAAAGTAGGTGGTGGGAGGAGGCGTTACAAAGTTTATGTTGTACAAAGTAGGTGGTAGGAGGGAGACGTTACAAAGTTTATGTTGTACAAAGTAGGTGGTAGGAGGAGGCTTACAAAGTTTATTTGTACAAAGTAGGTGGTAGAGAGACGTACAAGTCTTATGTTGTACAAGTGGTTAAGAGACTTACAAAGTTTAATTTGTACAAAGTAGGTGGTGGAGGAGTGTTACAAAGTTGCGTATTTAGCAACCAGTAGGGGTAGAGGGACGTTCAAGTTATGTTGACGAGTGTGTTGAGGAGCCGTTTGTTGTACTAAGTAGGTTCGAGAAGTGGACAGTTTAGTTTCCACCAGTGGGCGTGAGAGCGTTCAGAAGTTATGTTCAAAGAAGTTGGAGGATATTCAGGCGATTAGGGGTCGGTGAACGTTAAAAATAAATTAATAATAAATATTTTTAAAATAAGGTTATTTTGTGATTTGCAGATTGAATAATTATTTAAAATTTGAATTTACAAATTTATTCATTTTATGCACAGTGTTGAGGCGTTCAAGTTTTTCATCAAGTTAGGATTTCATGAGGATATTAAAATTTAAAATTGACAGTATGGTAGAGATATTATAAAATTTTGTTGTCAAACAGAAAATTACAAGTTTAGGGTTCAAAATATGGGGGAGGAGCGTTCAAATGTTATAATATGGAGGGGGCGTTACAAAGTTTATGTTGTACAAAGTGGGTGGTGGGGGGCGTTACAAAGTTTATGTTGTGCAAAGTAGGTGGTGGGCCGAAAACGTTTGGGAATTTATGGTCTAATCTATTCTGTGAATTTTTGAAACAGATAACAAGAAGGAAATACTATAATTGGCAAGAGAGATGTGGGAAACAAAACGTACTAGGATAAGAGTCTTAGGAGAAGGATTGACTTCATTGTCCCGGGTTTCTGTCAGACGAAATGGAACGCTATTGTCGAAGTGTTGTCAAGCGCGAACTAGCTCCATCAACAATCGAGGGATCTCATCAGATATATGTGTGTAAGTGGGGTCAGGTAAAAATGTATAGAATAAGGACCACAACCGCCACGTGACTCGCATTCAGTATGTTGTACATAGACGAATTTGTTTAAAATATACAACATGTTAATAACAATGTTATATTATGTAAAATTTCAGTTTAAATAGGGATATCAGTATTATTAACACTAAGGAATATCAGTATTATTAACACTAAGGAATATCAGTTTATTAACACAAAGGGAATATCAGTATTATTACACAGGAATATCAGTATTATTAACAATAAGGAATATCAGTATTATTAACACTAAGGAATATCAGTATTATTAACAAAAGGAATATCGATTATTGTCAAGGGAATATCAGTATTATTATGGAACTTCTTTTGGGATGAGGAACTAAAATCGATGTAGAATCGAATCTAGGATTGCCAGTATTATTACCCGTTGTCATCAATGATGCCTGAGAGGCAGAGTCAGAGGTGTGTTAAATCAGGACACGGACCAACGCTATGCATACTCTTCGATATCTGTTGAACTGAGCACCTAGGGTTGCCGAGGCAATGAGTCATTATAACACAAAAACAATGTATTATTAAACTAAAGATATCAGTATTATAACACTAAGGAATATCAGTATTATTAACACTAAGGAATATCAGTATTATTAACACTAAGGAATATCAGTATTATTAACACTAAGGAATATAAGTATTATTAAACTAAGGATATCAGTATTATATAAGGGATATCAGTATTATTAACACTAAGGAATATCAGTATTATTAACACTAAGGAATATCAGTATTATTAACAATAAGGAATATCAGTATTATTAAAACTAAGGGATATCAGTATTATTAACAATAAGGGATATCAGTATTATTAACAATAAGGGATATCAGTATTATTAACAATAAGGAATATCAGTATTATTAACAATAAGGAATATCAGTATTATTAACATTTTCACAATAAATAACCATAAGCACATAGAATTAAATAAAATTTCAAAAAAGCTTACAGTGTTCTATCAAACATATACAAAAAACAGCCCCATCAAACAGAAATTAACGATTTTCCTCTGAGCTAGTCGGCCTTATGTTGCCGGGGACCAGAGTTCAACACAATATTTCACCCAATATTATGCTATCAGTTCCAAACCTGGACGCTGACATCAAATGATAGAAGAATACTACTCAGTTTGTTTGTTTAAATAGTGGGTACAACATCAGTACTGAACATCAAGTGGGTACAACATCAGTACTGAACATCAAATGATAACAGATACTACTCAGTTTGTTCATAGTTTGAAATAGTGGGTACAACATCAGTACTGAACATCAAGTAACAACAGATGAAATAGTTCGGACACATAAGCAGATTATCAACATACCTCAAAGAGCAATTCTACTCCGATACAGTGGAGACAAAGCAAAAGGTCATCCATGCAAAAGGTGGACCTCAGAGATAACAGGGGCGATGAAAAAAAAACACTATTTATGAAGCGCACACAAGGTTCTTCCTACTGAAATTAGAAGATCAATCGGAACAACACCTGCTATTAGATTCATTGAAAAACAGAGACTCAAATGGTTTGGCTACTTGGAGCGAATGAACTCGAATACACCAGTTGGAAGAGCGTACAACCTGAAAATGGAACCATCAAGAGGAAGGGGAAGACCAAGAAAAAGATGGAATTACTCGAGTTACAGACATCTTAAAACTCCACAATACCACAGCATATCAAGCGACCGAGCATGCACTGTCTCGGAAACCGATCATCAGTTAAACCTGCTACGCCTAACGGCAAAAAAGCAGAGACGGACACACCATATCAAGCGACCGAGCATGCACTATCTCGGAAACCCATCATCAGTTAAACCTGCTACGCCTAACGACAAAAAAGCAGAGAAGGGCACAAGTAGAAGAACAGAAGAAGACAATCAAGGTTCTTCGGGCATATAATACGAAGAGGAGGTTCAAAACATTTCGTGACAACAGGTAAAATTCAGGGAAAGAGAAATCGTGGAAGACAGAGGGAGAATATGTTGGATGGTCTGACATCGTGGTTTTTCTTTTCTCTCTCTGTCTCTCGCGATCACCGCTTAGACTGATGTACCAGACGTCTCCATAAATCTTGTTCATGTGGAAATCTGATTCATGCAGCCTTAGCATTGGTGTGTTGTTTTACGTCCCATCTTCAGCACCATTTGGAGCTCTGGTGTTTATTCTTTGGCGATGTCTCCGGTTTCAGCCAGCGTTTACTCGGTTCGCTCTCCATTCTGTAGCCATCTAGTGTTTTTTACGGTGTGGGGTAGATAGCTTCACGCCCAACACCCTTTGTCGCCTCTTACGACATGCGTGCAGATAACAGTGGTTCTATTCTTTACACCCCAATTTGGGCCCCGGTAACCACACCGGCGACAACGTGGTTCGACTTCAGTACTGACTAACTGAACCTGGGAAAGAGAGTTGTGGAGAGACATGATCACCAACGTCGGCAGGCATGGCACTTGATTGATTGATACATCTGTTGACGTCTCCTGGGCTTAATGTTCAGAGTGACTTCTGACACGATCAATCTATGATCAGTCCAGTACTCTATACCACACATAGCTTTAGACACCCTCACATCCCGCTCGTCTGCTGCATTTTTGGCTGATCATCTAATCGATGAGGTGCTATTGTTTAGTACAAGGCTTCATCCATGATGCATTTTTTGGGGTTTCAAGTAGAAACGAGGAACAATAAGTTTGCGTTAGATTGTACGTGGCATAATGGCCTTTGTAGAAGATGACAAAAGTTATTGCATGTGTCCACGATATATATCAACATCATCATCAAAGTGAGTGTCCTTTATATGGCGTTGCTCTTTTTGCAGCGCATCTGAAATTTACTGTCTTTAGCTAGTTCACCCACTTCGTCGATGGTCATGTTCATGGTTTCTTTAATATCTTGTAGCCATCTTCTTCTTGATCTGCCTCTGCCTCCTGGGACACTGCCCTACAATATTGTTCTCTCTAGGACATCGTGGCGCAATATCGTCATCATCATCATCAAATAGCTTGTCCTGGGCAGAACTTTGCCACCTTAAAAGTACTGAGCTCATTTTGTCACCCTAACAGTACTGAGCAGAACTTTGCAATTTGCTGATGGCGAGCTTGAAGGGGGCAGACGTTTAGCTGGTGGACAGAAAACGCTTTAAAGACACTCTTAAAGTGTCTCTGAAATGCTGCGATATAGACAATACGTGCTGGGAATCCCTTGCGCAAGATCGCCAAATGTGGCGCTGTAACAACAAAATAGGAACCCGAATAGCTGAGAATCATCGTATTGTTGAGTCACAGAGAAAACGAGCACGCGAAAAGACAGAGCACACAACACGCACATGTCTAACCTTGATCATGTATGCCCCACCTGTGGTCGGGATTCTGTTCTAGGATTGGACTCTACAGTCACCTCGCACACACCAGAGAGGTGCAACAGTACACGTCTGAGATTGTTGTCATCGTCGCTTGCGATGGACGGCTATTATATTATTATAACTGAGCAGAACTTTGCAATACTAAGTCTGGCGGAATTTATATATCTCTCTCTCACTCTTCTGTCTCTCTCACATAGGCATGACTGTAGTTGTCGTGCTCAAAACAAAAGTTACATCCTGAAGTCTATGCGTTTAGGGGCCTACCAAACCAATGTGCAAGTATACACGTTCTTGGCAAAGATCAAACATATCACAAAGAGTGATTAAAATTGGTCGTAAAGAACGAACGCAAAGAAGAAGAAGAAGACATCCTGAATCCCATCTTATCCATGGTTTTTTTGTATTTCGGCATCAGCTGTAGTACAGTCAAAACACCATAACAATAATTCATGGCTAGTCCGAAGTCTACATGACAAAAAAAATATCGCCGGTGCTAGGAAGTTCGTCCACTGTAGCTGTGATCTTCCTATGTAAGAAAGAGATCGGAGCACACATGGTTAATTACCGTAGCGCAATGATAATGGCCCTATCAATCAATCAATGACCAACAAAGATAAAATAAAACGATCTAGACACCGTATTTCTCACAATAAACTCACAGTATAAAAACGGGCACTTTGCTTATACTTCTTCTTCTTCGAACGATCCATATCAACCACTTGCTAACCACTGCGTCTGATTTGTATGTGATCTGAGCTTAAGAGCGATTGTACGTTGTTCCAGTTATGCACTTATAAGTAGGCCAGCACATCAGATTTCTGCGATGATTTTTACTTGCTATGGTAGCTTCCCTAGGTCCTACATCAGCCGCCTCTTACGACATTCCTTGTAGGTCGCAGTGGTACTATTCTTTGCTTCCCTCAGGGTCCCGGGACCACAAGGGTGTGCTTATACTGACCCAACACAGACGAACAAACACATCGGATATGCAAGATAGATGGAAATACAAAAGAAAAATTGAAGAGTTTCCTTTTGATAAGGAATGAGTTCAGTGGGTCATCTCGTATATACGGTCGTCTGACTCTCCAAACGTCCATCCAGACAGTTCAATCGATTGCTTCCCATGTTGACGAAGCGCATTCGTAGATCCGGTTTATGGTACCGTACTCATCCTCATAACAATTGCCGCTAAAAAAAAAAAGTAAAGTCCCATGTGTAAACAGTTGATACCAATAATGCTCAAATAAGCACGCCTCGGTTCAATAAAGTTAATCGTTGAATGAATATGTCGACCATTTTTTTAAATATATATTTTTTGTTACACAGAGTTGTATTTTTTTTCTTTTTATTTCTTGTTCTTCTTCTTGAGTTCGTCAATTATGAATGCAGGCGTAGTCAGTGCGATGCTGAATTATTTTTGCGTGAATGTTTGCTTTCATTTTTATCAGTGTTCACCGCCATACAAGCGTGCCTTCCTCGACTACAGAGGTATCTTTTTATTTCTTATATCACACATGTGTTATCTAGTCTCATCATCATCATGTGTAATGCCGGCTGGCACATGCGATCATGGATCTTCACAAACGCATATCGGTAGTACTATCTATGGGGCACTGATAACTTCTTCTGCTTCGAACGCTCCATATCAACCACTTGTTATTTGTGATGTGTATGTGATCTGATGTGTATGTGATCTGAGACTAAGAGCGATTGCACGTTGTGTTAATTATGCGTCTACAAGTAGGCCAGCACATCCGATTTCTGTGACGCTTTTTATTTCTAGGTTAGCTTCGCTAGCCCCCTACCTTCTTCTTCCAACGTTTTCAGACACCGATTTGTATACTTTTAAAGTAGTTAGTGGTCAACCGAGTCCATGTACATCTCCGTATAGCTTGTCTTGGACTGATATGGGGATTGGCCATGTAACCGCCCCCTACCTCAGTCACCTCTTACAACATGCCGTGTATGTCACAGTGTTACAATTCTTTGCTCCCCTTGAAAACCACGGCAACACATGGGCGACGCGCCGATAGCGAAGTCCATAATACGCTTAGCTGGTAACCAAGTATCGTGCTAATTCCTGGCTTCGAGACCAAGGTGGGTCCCCAAAAAATATTTTCGTTATGCACAAGGCACACGTTTGGACTACAGCATTCTTGATTCTTTACTAGGGGAACCAAATTACAAGTACCTCAGACGTCGGAGTAAGAATCACCTAAATGGCGAGGGACAACGATGATAAGGAAAACAAGCCTTCAAGCTAAAATCGTTCAGATGTTCCATATTGACGTTCTGAATAGACTTTGACTTATTTCTCTCCGCTCCTCGTGGAGCATAGGACCTCAACAGTTGTTCGCCACTCTTCTCACTCTCTTGCTGTTTTCTTTATAGTCTCCCAGAATAGTCGAGCCCTCTCTAATTCCTCAAGAAGTCTTCGTCTCCATGTATGTTTAGGGTGTACTCTTTTTCGTTTTCCTTGCAGGTTCCACAAGTGCTTGTCTAGTGACACTCGACTATGTCTTCCTTTGGGTATGCCAAACCCATCGCCATTTTCTCCTCTTGACCTGGGTCATCATGGGTTCCAGTCCGGTTCTATTCCACAGGTCTGTGATTGCAACTCTATCATACCATCTCAGTCTGAGAATTCGTCGAAAACATCGGTTGACAAAGGTCTGAATCTTATTTGTATTTAACTTGGTGACTCGCCACGTCGTCCCGAATAGCCTGAATTCCTATTAACCTCTTCGTTTCTCTAATCATGTTTTGCCTCACAGCGTCAGGATAAGAATTCACAGCGTCAGGATAAGAATTCACAGCGGGCAAAAACAAATAAGTCCCTTACTTCGTCCTCACACCTCAACTCCCAACAGAGCACAGGTCTTCAATAAACTTCTTCCAGCTCCTCCTCTCTCTTGCCATCTCCTCCATGTTTTATTGTTGTACATTCCATGTTTGTTGGCGGTTTTTTTTCTACGGGGTGAGGTAGCCAGACCAACCCCCTAGGACGCCTCTTACGACATGCTTGACAGGTACATATCGCTGCATATTTCCTACCCCTTTCGAGCCTCGGCAGCATACAGGCGAAATAATAAGTACTGGCTAACAATTCTGATGTTGACACTCTTCCGTGCCATGAAAAATAACTCCCTGGTTGTGTTGGTAAGAACGCTCGTATTGCTAGGATAGACAATGGATGCCGTAAGAAATAAGGGTAAGGAATTCGAATCCTGTGTTTGGTAATTTGTTTTTCGGAAGTTCCTAATACTTGTACACTGTCTATTTATTGCTCATATTCATTGGCTTCCATTGCTTCCCCTGTGGTTCTTACAAAAATACTCTAGCTTATTCGGCACAACGAAACGGTAGCTCACTTCATGAGGACTGCGGCACTTTCGAGACAACATCGATCATGACTATGGAGATCAATCATGGGTGGTTTGGTGACCCTCTGTGACCCATGCATGTGGCATTTGTGTATAGAATATCAGAATACAATATGCTGCTACATATAATGTAAGAATATGCCACCAATTCATCTGTTATAATTTGTCTTTAAAACCCCGTCTTTACTGGATGTAATAACAATAACTGGACGACCACACAAAAGATGGATCGACATATAAAGAACAGCTTTAAGAAAAATAATAGCTTACAAAGTGCGTTAGAACAAGCATATACAAGATCATTACACCCCAAAAAAACACTTCTAAAGAAATATATGGTGGAAGATAAGAAAAATACAAATTTGTGGGTCAGTGTAGGACACACGCTGAGGAAACTCCCGGTAACCATTCCCAGGCAGGCCTTACAATTGAACTCAAAGGAAACCAGAGGTAAGGGAAAACCCAAGAACACCTGGAGATGGGAGTTTGAGACGGAATGCAACCGATGATTATCATATCAGACTCGATGAATATGCTTCAAATGATTGAATCTGGACGTCCGCATTTGAAATGAGTGTACAGCATTCGAAGTTCACATCAAGAAAATGACTTGGCCGTACACACCTGGACATACTTGAGTGCAGGGTAACGAGCGTGCTGACTTTCTTGCAAACAATGCTCCTATTCAGATGGGCAGAAGTATGGGCAGAAGTATGGACAGAGCCGATGTCATCAATTCATTCCGATCTCATTTATGTGATATGGACACAGGAATGAGTCCGAGAAATAGTAGTTACGTTTGGACATGCCAGAGAGTGTCGTCTTCGTGGTAGAGAGAAGGTATACTAATCAACTTCTCATGGGTACGTTGAGCAAATGGACTTTGGGATGCCTGCAGCAGCGGAGAACAGAAAACGCATGGGAATGCCCAATGTGAAATTACGTCGATCGCATAACATAACCAAAAAACCTCATTCTTATCGTGCCATGAAAACAGGTTCTGCTGATAATATTCCTTCTCTGTCGACTTGTCTAGTTTCCCATTCATTTTGTCGGTTGTCAGTGTGTTCTAAGCCCCTATATCCCACCACATGACCAAACAATATGAAACTGATCATATCTTATACTGATAAGTTTTCTTTGAACCTTGACCTTTTCCAACATATCAACATTAGTCATTTTTGTAATCTAACAAATTCTTAACATTCTCCACTAAATCTATATCTCGGTGGTCTCCACATATGTAGCTGTTGATTTACTTGGATTCATATTCTTTACATTCGTTCTTTACCACCAATTTTAATCACTCTTTGTGATAGTTTCTTCTTCTGCGTTCTCACTAGATTGGGATTTCGGATTCTCTAACAAAGGCAGCCGTCTGCCTCAGATCATCAGCCACGCCATACAGTTTGTCTTGGACGCTGGTGTAAGTGGGCTCTTTCTTCTCAAGTCTGCATACTGGGGGCAGTTATGTAGGATATGTTCTGCTGTCATACTTGCTGAGCCACAGGGGCACAGGTCGTTGGTGCCTATCTTGAATTTGGTGTACAGGTGGTGTCTCATTCTGTTGTGACCAGTCCGGAGGCGAAGTATAGCTGTCTGGTCCCTTCTGGATAGTTGGTAATATCCATCATTCTTGTTGTGTTTTGGGTGTTCTTTATCCCACTTTGCCCTGTAGTGCCCTTTGGCGATGGTTTTGCTTCTTCATAGCTAACCAGGTTGTGATAGTTTGATCTTTGCCAAGAACGTGTATACGTTGCATTGGTTTGGTAGGCCTCTAAACGCATAGACTTCTACACGTTTAGGACACTTGCATCCGATTTCAGCCAAAGAAATCAATGCTTGGATTTCTCTTGAAAGATTTAATTGAACGTGAAAGAAAGTGATCAATATTGATTGATTGATTGGACCATCATCATTGCACTTCGGTAACCATGTGTGCTCCCATCTCTTTCTTATACAGGAAGATCTCAGCGACAGTTCACGAACTCCGTAGCACCGGCGAGGGTACCCGATCTAATTTTTTAAGATAGGTGAAGATATTTTTGTAGAAATTTTGTTATTTTTAAATCTTTTCTAATGAATTTTGCCCGGGCAGTGGCTTTCCAGCTTTTTCTTCTTGACTGTGAACTGCCAATGGTTACCGTATGGGAGGGGGAGAGGAGACGTGAACAATGAACAAACAGGTTGGAAATAAGAATCCAGGCTTTTCAAATGAGGATGTACAAAAAAATGTTACGTGCTCAAATTGAACATGGTACCTATGTTTTATCGTCCGTCTCCGATAGGATTTGGAACTCGATTTCACCTACACTGAGATCAGGGATCTCTGGAAAAATATCCTGATTGCTCTACGAGGGAGCGAACCGGTTACCTTTGGCACGAAAGGCCAGCACCTAACCTCTACGCTACAGAGACCCTCTAACGATCTTAATGACAACATCAACCACCTTACAAGAAGAGATCAGAGCACCATTTTTAGACTTCGAACCCAACACATACCACTTAATAATCACTTGAACAGAATTCAACCACATCACACTCTGATCCAGAGTGTCAACTGTGCGCACATCATCATGAAACCGGTCACCACCACCTCTTCAAGTGTCAAGCACTAGATGACATCAGGAAGACCCGCCTTCCTCCAAGGCTAGATAAATGTAACACATTATACGGAACAAAAGAACAACATTGCACTTCGGTAACCATGTGTGCTCCGATCTCTTTCTTATAGATCTCAGCGGTAGTTCACGAACTCCGTAGCACCGGGAGGGTACCCGATGTAATTTTTGAAGATAGGTGAAGATAGTCCAGGAAGATCGCCCTTCCTCCAAGGCTAGATAAATAGAACACATTATACGGAACAAAAGAACAACTTACAAACACATGCAGATACAACTACACAGCATTGAGCACGAGCTCAAGTGCCGCTGGATCATTGAAGAAGAATTTTTTTCAGATCCAGAAGCACTTGAGCTTTTCAGCTCGGTGCCATGGACATCGTAACCCTTCGGCTCGGTGCCATGGACATCGTAACCCTTCGGTTCGGTGCCACGAACACCGTAAATCTGGATTGAAGAAGAAGAAGACCATCACTATAAAACAGTTGGATCGAGAGGGAGGAAGGGGGCCCCATCCATATCTCAAGTTGTTAATAAATTGTCCAGCTACTGGTATCTCCCAGTCATCTCATTTATCGATCTAAACATTGATTCTGCTGTACAGGGAGAAAGAGACCGGGCGATCATACAATTGTTCCTGAATAAGACCCCCCTCTTGCTATACTATTTTTTCGTCTTAATGGATGCTCTGTTCAGCACCAGCGATTTTTGTTAAAACTATTGTTTCACTAATATCTGCTTGCTTGAAACATCGTTTATCTGATTTTTTTCCAAATCATTACTTCTGTTATTGGTGTTCATACGTATTGGTATTGATAAGAAATAGAGCTGTTGTTGTTTTATACCTTATGGCTGATTTAATCGCTCATGCCGACTGCCAGTGTCAACAGAAGAGCGAGCTTACAAAACCGATCGCATTGAAGAAGTATTCCGGAAAACTAAAACCGCCCGTGTGGTTCCGGGACCCGCAAGAGAAGCAAAGAATAGTACATATATTCCCAAACTTTTTTGGCCCACCGCCCACTTTGTACGACATAAACTTTGTAATGCTCCCCTCCCCACTACAACAGTTTGCCAACGCCCTCCTCCCCATTACAACAGTTTGCCAACGCCCTCCTCCCCATTACAACAGTTTGCCAACGCCCTCCTCCCCACTACAACATTTGCCAACTTGCCTCCTCCCCACTACAACAGTTTGCCAACGCCCTCCTCCCCATTACAACAATTTGCCAACGCACCCTCCCCATTACACCAGTTTGTCAACGCCCCCACTATATACATGCTCTACTTTCACTTTGAAATAGAAAATTGATATATATTTTGTCATACATGGTCAATTTTCAAATTATTATATACATGAAATAGAAAATTGATGAAAAAATGGATCGTCAAAGATGGGCATAAGATGAATTAAATTGCAGAATTCAAATTGTTACGTATACACGTTCTTGGCAAAGATCATTTCAACGCCGTATTAGCCTATATACTTCGAGGCAGTGGCGGCTCGTGATCATTTTTGTTGCTGGTGCCAGACAGAAATTTTCGGAAAAATCATGATTTTGGTTAGGATATATTTTAATGTATAAAATAATAAATACACGTTACACCTTATTTTTGGTGGGGCCGGGCACTACTGGCCCTTAATGACGAGTCGCCACTGCTTCGAGGTATAAAAATGGGTTCCTTAACTTTCAAAGACATGAAACAGTGTTTTGGGGTAATTGTTGATGACAAGAAATCAAAGGATAGAATGAGATATAATTGAAAGAAAAACATCAAGATGTTGGCAAACAACAGAATTAGCTACAAACCTAGTGTAGTCAATGTTCAATATGGAGTGTAGACAAATCGTGATTCTCATTGACTCAGTTACAGATTTAGGTGTCGCGTGAACCTTGGTCTCGTATTGTTCAGGATAGAGTTTGTTTCTTAGTGTCAAATCTTATATTGTAACATAATATATAGTCTTGTTTTTCATGCTGTGTTGGGTTTTGTTAAAATAATTCTTCACTTAACTCCTCACCTGCTTCACAATGAACGACGCCTCGCCTGTGTGTTGTCGGGGTCGGCAAGAAAACAAAGAAGAGTTACACTGCGACCTACAAGGCATGTCGTAAGAGACGACTAAGGTAGGGGTCTAGGGAAGCTACCTTAGTAAATAAAAAGCGTCGTAGAAATCAGATGTGATGGCCTACTTTTAAGCGCAAAACTGACACAACGTGCAATCGCTCTTAGGCTCAGATCCCGCACAAATCAAAAAGAGTGGTGTAACAAGTGGTCGATATGGAGCGTCCGAAAAAGTAGAACGACCCACGAATCGCGTATTTCCCGTAGGCTCCTAGTTTTAATGAAATTTAATGAACCGTAGAGAAAAAAAGATAAGTGTTTGTGTTATTTTTTTTTCCGATCCAGAAGCACTTGAGCTTTTCAACTCTTCGGCTCGGTGCCATGGACATTGTAACCCTTCGGTTCGGTGCCACGAACACCGTAAATCTGGGGAATCTGTGGCTTTTTCTGCCATCCCGCGGAATTGAACCCGCATTCACAGAGAGATAGTCACCCGTAGTCCAACGCTCTACGAACACGCTGGGCGAGACGGGCGTGTTTGTGTTATAAGAACAACTTGTATATTTTCAAATCTCGTCAAATGCGTTTTGGCAACATAAGCAGATTACCAACAGACAGTGCGTGCCACAAAGAGCAATGTTACTCCAATACAGTGGATACAAACAAAGTGAAAGGCCAGCCACGCAAAAGGTGGACCTCAAAGATAACAGAGGCGATGAATGACAATGTTTATGAAGCGCACACACAAGCCCGTTCTAGAAATCCTTTCTTACCCTCCAGGTGTCTCCTTTTTTGACCTGACGCTAAAAGGCAAAGCAGGATTAGAAGATAGATACTTTTCCTTCTTCTTTGCGTTCGTTCTTTCGACCAATTTTAATCACTCTTTGTGATATGTTTGATCTTTGCCAAGAACGTGTATACGTTGCACATTGGTTTGGTAGGCCTAAACGCATAGACTTCTACACGTTTAGGACACGTGCATCCGATTTCATCCAAACCTCCTCAGTTGCCTCTTACGACATGCGTGGCAGGTAACAGTGGTTCTATTCTTTACACCCCAAATTTGTGCCCCGGTAACCACTCGGGCGGAAGATAGATACAATATGCGTTTCATCATTGTTGGGTCTCTGTGGCTAAGCCGTTGCCTTGTGTTTTAAATGTCGTCGGGTCGGATCCAGACCGCACCGTTCTGTTCACGGGTGTATTTTTGTGTCCCAGAGACACATACGACTGTTGCCGGAGATACGAAGTTCGTGCTTTGTGCAATACTACAAACATGTGACGTACATATTCTGCGGAGAGAGACTAAGCTAAATGAGGTAATATATTCATCTTTAGACCCTCTCTTCTTCTTCTTCTTCACTCTCTTTCTTCTTCATATTTTGTATTCCAACGCTCCATACCAACCACTTGTTCAACCACACAGTCGTGATTTGTATGTGATCTCAGCCTAAGAGCGATTGTACGTTGTGCCTGTTATGCACCTACAAGTAGACCAGCACATCCGATTTATGCGACGTTTTTATTTACAAGAGTAGCTTCCTATGCCCCTACCTCAGCCCGTCTGCCCAGCGTGTTCGTAGCGCGTTGGACTACGGGTGATTATCCCTCTGTGTGTGCGGGTTCAATTCCGCGGGATGGCAGAAAAAGCCACAGATTCCCAGATTTACGGTGTTCGTGGTACCGAACCGAAGAGTTA
This sequence comes from Arion vulgaris, assembly GCA_020796225.1. Classification (NCBI taxonomy): domain Eukaryota; kingdom Metazoa; phylum Mollusca; class Gastropoda; order Stylommatophora; family Arionidae; genus Arion; species Arion vulgaris. The sequence continues at coordinate 15,145,010 of CM036775.1, forward strand.
CGATGTCCATGGCACCGAGCCGAAGAGCTGAAAAGCTCAAGTGCTTCTGGATCGGAAAAAATGCCCTCCTCAGTCACCTCTTACGACATGCCTAGTAGGTCGCAGTGTAACTATTCTTTGTTCCCCTTGCGCGGCCCGGGAACACACAGACGTTTACTCCCTTTGAAGCATAAGACATCAACACATTTCCTTTAATTAGATATGTCTTCCCTAGGATTGTTGCCGGAACTACGGAGTTCATGCTTTGTGCAATACTCTCGGCAGGTGGCGTGTCATTTCTGCGAAGAGGGACCATATGGGGTAAAATCCGGTGCAATGGTCAATCTTTCCGGGGCAAAAATATTCTCAGACCGATAGACGGAAGCTCGGGATATGCAGCGCTTACATTCAATCCCCAAATATCGGGAGCCCGGGTTCTAAGGGTTAACGAATAATCCAACCCATTCCATTGTATTTCCTTGTTGATATTGTAAATACCTAACAATTATTTTGTAACGCAATGTTCTGACGTGACTTTCTTAGAATTTCCACGTGGCCTTCTCTAACCGGATACTGTTCGTTGTTATGTTCGGTTTTCTGTATCTAAAGGATATTTCATAATATCTCATGATCACTGCGTTACAATCTAAACCAGCTCCCGCGTCATACATTCATGGCGCTCCATTGTACTCTGTCCACTTTAACGTTTATAAGATACCAAGAACACAAACTATTATTCAGGTTTTTTCGCAGCACTCCCATGAACACTATCTTCATGTTCCTGTTTGATTTTATAACTATTCTACATGCTGACACTGCAGACTCAACAGACAATTACATTCTTTCTTTCTTTCTCGAATCCAGTTTGCCTCACAGCGTCAGGTCAAGAAGAGATTTCTAAAACGGGCCCTTGTATACGCTTCGTAGATAGTCTCTTTCGTCGCCTCTGTTATCTCTGAGGTCCATCTTTTGCGTGGCCGGCCTTTTGCTTTGTACCCATTGTATCGGAGCAGCATTGCTCTTTGAGGTGCACTGTCTGTTGGTAATCTGCTTACGTGACCGAACCATTCAATTTGTTGTTTCTTGATGAAGTCTAGTACTGATGTTGTACCCACTTTTTCCTGATGTCTTCATTTCTCAACCGGTCTCTTCTTGTTACACCCAGCATTCTGTGTAGACACTTCATCTCTGTCGTGACTAGTTTTCTTCTATCATTTGTTGTCAGTGTCCAGGTTTGGCACTGGTAACATAATGTGGGAGAAAGATTGTGTTGAACATTGCTCTTTTTGTGTTCATGGTGACATGTTTGCATCTTAAAATTGGCGCCATTTGACACTAACATAGACTGGGAATAAGAAGTCAAACATCTCTCTGTCAGTGGCAGCAGGTGGAACCGACACTTAGACTAGGAATAAGTTAAACATCTCTCTGCCAGTGTCAGCAGGTGGAACAGACACTTAGACTAGGAATAAGTCAAACATCTCTCTGCTAGTGTTAGCAGTGATGAACAGACACTTAGACTAGGAATAAGTTAAACATCTCTCTGCCAGTGTCAGCAGGAGGAACAGACTTCGGAGCATGCCATGAAAGACAGCCCTCTCCTGAATGAGCTGAGAAGCTACGTGTGACTACACACCGACTCAACATAAAAACAAAGGTTTGGAGAAACCTGAAAGTCCTCAAATTGACTGCCTAGTTTGTGGTACACATTGGATTAAGTACATGACCGGAGATCGCTGAAGAATCTCTTGATATATACCTGTGTTACCAATGCCAGACACGGCAGATGCCAGCATTAAATCAGGAATATAAACAATCCATGTGTTACCAATAATAATAATTCCTCTCGTACCGTTATACGTAACATTGGGCTCGCAAAGAAATGTTTCCATACCACTCTATTCTGGGAAACTCGCTCAATCTCATCCATGGAACTGAGACAGATATTTCTTGCCTCTCTCAGCAAAGTTCGTTTCAGGGTCTCCTATGGCGTCCTCTCTTTCTTGAACCCTTTGCATCCCACTGCAATGTCTGCTTTGATATTCTTTGATCATTTCTTCTCAAGGTGTGTCAATATATCTCTATCTTCTCCTTCTTATAACAGATGTTACTAGTGGTTGACCAGACATTTGTCTGATTTCATGTTTCTAATGTCAGCACTATATCAGGAATGGAGACAATAAGAAATGATACTATCAGATTTAAAGTGCGTGTGAAAGCAGACCAGTGTCTGGCCGAATGGACTCCCATCCTCGGTAAGGTCAATGATGTTTTGTTTCTATCGGGGACATAAAGAAAAAATCCTAACCTGAACAGTTCGCGGTGACTGCACTATCCATGCAGTCATTCAATTAGTCAGGCTCATCGACACCCATCTCTCTCAATCTGATCAGCGAGTGAGATTCACAACCAAGAAGCAGGCGACATGCTACCACAGGCAGACATATGAGGAAGCAAAAGTACGGATTTTTTTTTTTCCGATCCAGAAGCACTTGAGCTGAAAGCTCTTCGGCTCGGTGTCATGGACATCGTAACCCTTCGGCTCGGTGCCACGAACACCCTAAATCTGGGGAACCTGTAGCTTTTCTGCCAGTCCGCGGAGTTGAACCTGCACTTACAGGACTGCACTGACAAGTAGTCCAACGCGCTACGAACACACTGGGCACGCGGACAAAGTACGGATAAAAATGGCAGAGACATCATCCAGGTCATGACAAGGATGATGCATACTACCAACTAAGTAAAGAAGAACAGGGTGCCAATTTTCGTCTACGAACAGGGCACAATAAGCTGAGGTACCATCTGTTTAATAAGTATAAAATATGTCCACCTGACATATGTACATGTGGCACCAGCAAGATGACAGAGACACACATACTGGAAGAATGTCCAACATATACGGAACAGAGAGAAAACACATGGTCAATCCCCATATCAGTCCAAGACAAGCTATATGAAGATGTACATAGGGCTCCAGTTGACCACTAACTACTTTAAAAGTATAAAAATCGATGTCTGTCCAAGACAAGCTACATGGAGATGTACATGGACTCCAGATTCTTTGAGCAGAAAAGAATGAAACTTGAATATGTTGTGTAGAAATGGATATTCTAAGGAACTGATGTATTTTTATTTAGCTTTGGATCATTGGAAAGCTTACAAATGTTGGTAAGTTCACATCTTTCGTTAAAATATTTAATTATAATTTTTTCATTTCCTAAATACATTTAATGCTTTAAGTGTATTTTTAAAATTCCATTACAACAAGTGGGTGTTTGTAAGAGATCTTTCAATTCCGCACATTATGGTTTATGCAGTTTGTCTCTGCTGTTGAATGTAAGAAAGTTATAACAAATTTTGTAAGGACACTTCGCCTTAAAATTTGTTCCTCAAAAACAGTGCGTAAAAGGCGGTTTTAGTATGCGTATTGTAAGAGTGTGCGGTCTGTAGCTCAAGCGGTAGTGAGCTCGATCACAGACCCAAGCGTACCTGGTTCAAACCCACGGTGGGCAAATTTGGAAGCAAATTCGTTTCCGTGGGATTTTTACCAAAAGGTAAAAATAAACCTCACCGTTCAGAAAGCAATGGCAAACTACTGAACGTATAGGTGGTGCCTAGAAAATCAACGACTCGTTTACTGTGGTTGATGGCTACGTCCTTTGAGATATGCCACGATTTTCATTTTCATTGTAAGAGTTAACCATACCATATAGTGCGTTCTCAAACGTGTTATGTATCGTTGAATTCAAAATGACGCAAAACCTTTGAAGATCGAACTGTATAAAATATCTGTCAATTTAAAATTCTAGGCCCAAGTATGTCTGTGACCCGCAAATACATCTCCGAACGGTGTGAATCGATCGATATTATTGATATTCGGTGGTTCGATTTCTAGCTTGAGCAGGTTAGGTCCTCGAGAGGGCATTAGTCTTCTTCTTCTTCGACCGTTCCATATCGACCACTAGTTACACCACTCTTTGTGATCTGAGTTTAAGAACGATGATTGTACGCTGTGTCAGTTATGTACATACAAGTATGCCAACATGTGAAAACAACTAGTTATGTACATAAGTGCCAAATGAAAATAGTATGCATACATACAACATGTGAAAACAACTAGTTATGTGCATACAAGTATGCCAACATGTGAAAACAACTAGTTATGTGCATACAAGTATGCCAACATGTGAAAACAACTAGTTATGTGCATACAAGTATGCCAACATGTGAAAACAACTAGTTATGTGCATACAAGTATGCCAACATGTGAAAACAACCAGTTATGTGCATACAAGTATGCCAACATGTGAAAACAAAGTACTGTAGTTTTACAAAAACAATAAACAGCAACGTTTCGACCAAAAGGTTTTTATCAAGTAACGGATATAACAGAAGTGAAGAAATTACTTCTACACAGCACAGAACATAAATTCCTAACGAATCTAAAATGAAAACAGGCATCCTTCTTCTTCTTCTTTTTGCGTTCGTTTCGTATGCTGTCTAAATTATGGATGGGTTGCTCGTATGAGCGACATGTCAGTTAGAGTCTGCAGTGTTCCCATAGCTTGGGCTGTGCTTTGTTCATGAGGGCCCTGTTTCATTCGTTGGTTATGATGATGGACATGACTGCAGGATATGCTCTGGAGTCTGTGTTTCAAACAGGCATCCGATTTCTACAACGTTTTTTTATTTACTATGGTAGTTTCCCTAGGCCCCTACATCAGTCGCCTCTCACGGCATGCTGTGTATGTCGCAATGTTAATATTCTTTGATCCCATTGAGGGCCCCGGCAACACATGGGCGAGGGCATCACTCAAATTTGTTTTAATGCATGGGATTAATGCTTCTTTAAGCCGAGGTACGCCCTTTCAACCTAAGAACGAGCCTTTTGTTGGTTTATATATATATATATATATATATATTATATTATATATATATATCTTATGCCGTTTGTAGCAGACCCCCAGGTGGCAGCTGAGGAACCAGACAGTTAGCTTTAGTGTGTAGCTTGTATATATTTAGATATTTTATTAGCAGACTTAGTGTTTACACTCTCTAAGCAGAAGGGTAACACTAAAACGAGACATTGACGTAAGGAAACTAATCGACGTAGATGTGTAGTGGCGGCTTAGTAACAATTAGTAAACACATGAAGATGAACAGATGGACGTGTTTTTGGTTAGGTGATAACGCCAATAAACCTGTCATGTACTCTCAAAAATAGTGTTTATACATTTTTTACCATCAAGTATGAATCCATCAAACATCAATCAATCATGCCCCCTATTACACGTTTTTATCATTATATTGTGATATATAAACAGCCAAACATCAGAACGGGATGTACGTGTACAGCCTTCAGTACCAATTGGAGCTCAAGTGCTTATCCTTCGGTGGTGTGTTAGGTTTCAACCAGCGTTTATTGCGTTCGCTCTCCGTTAGCCTTTTGTTGTTCCCAGCCAAAACTCACAAGGCAGCAGGTTGCTACTGTCTTTCAGAGGACAGCGACCCGTAGACGACCTGCCCTCCTGGGCTGATGAGCGTTATCTATCCAGATTGGTTGTATATAAGAGTGTGTAGGCTAACAAACATGGAAAATAAGAATGAACTTCCGGAGAATCCAGAGTTAATAACAGCAGTCAGTAATGGCAGCCTCTTCTTATATTAAAATATATACTGAGTTCATTATTCATTTGAGGATCATCTTCAGCGCATATGTCCATACTTGCTGCAATCTCCTACCAATCATTTATTACATTGTGTTTAGACTAACAACTCCCGTTCTGTGTTAGCTGATGTATCTATTGGGGTTTATCTCATGGTTTTCTCATCTTGCCGCTCATATGGGTATACATAACTTGCTCGCAACCGAGATATAGAATACCCTTTATCTTCTTCGTTGAAATCTTTAGAGTGTATGTTTTCTCTTAGAGCGTTGATGATGTCGCTTTTGTGTATAGAAGAGCCATTCTGAATCGCAGCATTGTTCACCAGTGCATCCACTCTCTCATTGTCCTTCACCTCGGAATACATGGAACAAAGATATATATATATATGTTATGTTATGCGATCGATGTCACGGCACATTGGGCATTCCCATGCATGCTCTGTCTTCCGCTGCAGCAGCCATTCTAAAGTCCATTTACTCACAGTACCCATGAGACGTTGATTACTATATCTTCTCTCTACCACGAAGACGACACTGTCTGGCATGTCCACATTAACGCCTAATTCTCGAACTCGTTCCAGTGTCTGAGACGTGCCCATGTCACATAATTGAGAGCGTACCGCATTGATAATATCGGCTCTGCCCATACTTCTGCCTGTTTGAATCGGGGCATTGTTTGCAAGAAAGTCTGCACACTCGTTACCCTGCACTCCAGCATGTCCAGGTGTGTACAGCCAAGTCATTTTCTTGAGATGTGATCTCCGAATGCTGTCCACCCATTCCACACGCATACTTCCAGATTCAATCAGTTGAAGCATATTCATCGAGTCTGATATGATGATCGTATGGGTAACCTGTTGCTCAGCCACCCATGACAGAGCCCTGGAGGCAGCAGTGATCTCCATAGTCATGCTCGATGTCGTTGTCTCGAAAGTGGCGAAGTCCTCATGAAGTGTGCGACCATTCCGCTGTGCTGAATAAGCCACGATGATCTGGTTCCGCGTCTGACAGAGCCATCGCATATATATATATATATATATATATATATATATATAAAAGAGAGAGAGAGAGAGAGACAGAGAGAGAGTTAGTAAGTATACTTAATGAGAATGGAAGCCCGTCTGCCCAGCGTGTTCGTAGCGCGTTGGACTACGGGTGACTATAACTCTGTGTGTGCGGGTTCAATTCCGCGGGATGGCAGAAAAGCCACAGATTCCCCAGATTTACGGTGTTCGTGGCACCGAACCGAAGGGTTACGATGTCCATGGCACCGAGCCGAAGAGCTGAAAAGCTTAAGTGCTTCTGGATCGGGGAAGGGGGATGAGAATGGAAATGGACCGAAATGACATTCTTAACGCATTGAGAGTTTTTCCAAACAGAGTTTCAGGGTTGTGAATTCCAGTCGCTGACCAGATTGAGAGAGACGGCTGTCGATATTTGTACAGCCCGAAGATAACGACATATCAAATATGCCCAAAAAAATGATTGATTAATCAACATCGAACTGGTGTGTTGGGCCGCTTGATTTGTTAAGGCGAAGATCGGAGCACATATGGACATGTTCAGAGTGATGTGATGATAGTTCTCATATAACTGATAATAAGTATACTGGATTTTCGTCCTCGTAAAAAATACTGTGAGCCTGTACATCGGTTCATAAGGACGAATAAGTTAATTCTCTGTTGTGTAATGCACAAGTTTCCTGTATGGTTATAAATAAGTTCTCGTACCGTGTCAACCTTTATAACCGTGTCAACGATTAGCAAACAAGAGGCTACATAACAACCTCACAAATGTAGAGAGAGGCTTATTTTTTAATTTTTTAAAACTATAAATACGTAATGACATACTTCACTGCGTCCGCCAGGTTGTTGGTGGTGATCATTTTGTTAGACGTTGCTAAGTAATTCTTTAGGGAACTAGACTCCGGAAAGTTCTTTATAATATGTATGTATCACCTGTTTTTATTTTGAAAGTGACCTTTTATTTTGAAAGTGACAACTTGAATATTATATTTTCATTTTAAAAGCTGCTGACGTGTCTTCGGCTGTCAGGTCCCGGAAACACTTTTTTCAAAATGATATTGCGATGTCTATGAGTTGCTGTGTCTTCGACTGTCAGGTCTCGGAAACACTTTTTTCAAAATGATATTGCGATGTCTATGAGTTGCTGTGTCTTCGGCTGTCAGGTCTCGGAAACACTTTTTTCAAAATGATATTGCGATGTCTGTGAGTTGCTCTGTCTTCGACTGTCGGGTCTCGGAAACACTTTTTCAAAATGATATTGCGATGTCTGTGAGTTGCTCTGTCTTCGACTGTCGGGTCTCGGAAACATTTGTTTCAAAATGATATCGTGATGTCTATGAGTTGCTGTGTCGTAGGCTGTCGGAAACATTTGTTTCGAAAATGTCATATTGCGATGTCATGAGTTGCTGTGTCTTCGACTGTCAGGTCTCGGAAACATTTGTTTCAAAATGATATCGCGATGTCTGTGATCAGAATAAAATTATGTAAATAAAATGCGAAGAGTGACCGGAAGGTACAGTGCTCGTCTCTCGCTATAAAACTGTTCGGTTCGTTCCCCAAGTGTTGCCGGTGCTTCCAAGGGGAGCAAAGAATAGTAACACTGCGATCTACAAGGCATGTCGTAAGAGGCGACTGAGGTAAGGGTCTGTCGCAGATATCGGATGTACTTGCCTAGTTGTAGGCGCATAACTGGCACTACGCACAATAGCTCTTAGGTTCAGATCACATACAAATCATAAAGTAAGGTTTAACAAGCGGTCGATATGAAGCAGTTGATATGAAGCGGTTGATATGAAGCGGTTGATATGAAGCGGTTGATATGAAGCGGTTGATATGAAGCGGTCGATATGAAGCGGTTGATATGAAGCGGTCGATATGAAGCGGTTGATATGAAGCGGTCGATATGAAGCGGTCGATATGAAGCGGTTGATATGAAGCGGTTGATATGAAGCGGTTGATATGAAGCGGTTGATATGAAGCGGTTGATATGAAGCGGTTGATATGAAGCGGTCGATATGAAGCGGTTGATATGAAGCGGTTGATATGAAGCGGTTGATATGAAGCGGTTGATATGAAGCGGTTGATATGAAGCGGTTGATATGAAGCGGTCGATATGAAGCGGTCGATATGAAGCGGTCGATATGAAGCGGTCGATATGAAGCGGTTGATGAACGGTGATGAAGCGGTTGATATGAAGCGGTTGATATGAAGCGTTGATAGAAGCGGTTGATATGAAGCGGTTGATATGAAGCGTTGATATGACGTTGATATGAAGCGGTTGATATGGAAGCGGTTGATATGAAGCGGTTGATATGAAGCGGATAGCGTTGATATGAAGCAGTTGATATGAAGCAGTTGATATGAAGCAGTTGATATGAAGCAGTTGATATGAAGCAGTTGATATGAAGCGTTGATATGAAGCAGTTGATATGAAGCGTTGACGTATGAAGCGTTGATATGAAGCGGTTGATATGAAGCGTTGATATGAAGCGGTTGATATGAAGCGGTTGATATGAAGCAGTTGATATGAAGCGGTTGATATGAAGCGGTTGATATGAAGCAGTTGATATGCAAGGCAGTTGATATGAAGCAGTTGATATGCGTTGATAGAGCGTTGATAGAAGCGTGATATGAAGCGTTGATATGAAGCGGTTGATATGAAGCAGTTGATAAGTGATAGAGCAGTTGATATGAAGCAGTTGATATGAAGCAGTTGATATGAAGCAGTTGATATGAAGCAGTTGATATGAAGCAGTTGATATGAAGCAGTTGATATGAAGCAGTTGATATGAAGCGGTTGATATGAAGCAGTTGATATGAAGCAGTTGATATGAAGCAGTTGATATGAAGCAGTTGATATGAAGCAGTTGATATGAAGCAGTTGATATGAAGCGTTCGAAGAAGAAGATTCCGGAGTGGGGCGATTGGGCAACTTGTCCAGTCATCCTTGATCCCAATATTGATGAGATCAAGTTGCTAGTCCTCTATTGCAACAGGATGGTAAACAGTCTGAGATCGAGTTGCTAGTCCTCTATTGCAACAGGATGGTAAACAGTCTAGAGATCAAGTTGCTAGTCCTCTATTGCAACAGGATGGTAAACAGTCTGAGATCGAGTTCCTAGTCCTCTATTGCAACAGGATGGTAAACAGTCTGAGATCAAGTTGCTAGTCCTCTATTGCAACAGGATGGTAAACAGTCTGAGATCGAGTTCCTAGTCCTCTATTGCAACAGGATGGTAAACAGTCTGAGATCAAGTTGCTAGTCCTCTATTGCAACAGGATGGTAAACAGTCTGAGATCGAGTTCCTAGTCCTCTATTGCAACAGGATGGTAAACAGTCTGAGATCAAGTTGCTAGTCCTCTATTGCAACAGGATGGTAAACAGTCTGAGATCAAGTTCCTAGTCCTCTATTGCAACAGGATGGTAAACAGTCTGAGATCGAGTTCCTAGTCCTCTATTGCAACAGGATGGTAAACAGTCTGAGATCAAGTTGCTAGTCCTCTATTGCAACAGGATGGTAAACAGTCTGAGATCAAGTTCCTAGTCCTCTATTGCAACAGAATGGTAAACAGTCTGAGATCGAGTTCCTAGTCCTCTATTGCAACAGGATGGTAAACAGTCTGAGATCAAGTTGCTAGTCCTCTATTGCAACAGGATGGTAAACAGTCTGAGATCGAGTTCCTAGTCCTCTATTGCAACAGGATGGTAAACAGTCTGAGATCGAGTTCCTAGTCCTCTATTGCAACAGGATGGTAAACAGTCTGAGATCAAGTTGCTAGTCCTCTATTGCAACAGGATGGTAAACAGTCTGAGATCGAGTTCCTAGTCCTCTATTGCAACAGGATGGTAAACAGTCTGAGATCGAGTTGCTAGTCCTCTATTGCAACAGGATGGTAAACAGTCTGAGATCGAGTTGCTAGTCCTCTATTGCAACAGAATGGTAAACAGTCTGAGATCGAGTTGGTAGTCCTCTATTGCAACAGGATGGTAAACAGTCTGAGATCGAGTTGCTAGTCCTCTATTGCAACAGGATGGTAAACAGTCTGAGATCGAGTTCCTAGTCCTCTATTGCAACAGGATGGTAAACAGTCTGAGATCGAGTTGCTAGTCCTCTATTGCAACAGGATGATAAACAGTCTGAGATCGAGTTGCTAGTCCTCTATTGCAACAGGATGGTAAACAGTCTGAGATCGAGTTGCTAGTCCTCTATTGCAACAGGATGGTAAACAGTCTGAGATCAAGTTCCTAGTCCTCTATTGCAACAGGATGGTAAACAGTCTGAGATCAAGTTCCTAGTCCTCTATTGCAACAGGATGGTAAACAGTCTGAGATCAAGTTCCTAGTCATCTATTGCAACAGGATGGTAAACAGTCTGAGATCAAGTTGCTAGTCCTCTATTGCAACAGGATGGTAAACAGTCTGAGATCGAGTTACTAGTCCTCTATTGCAACAGGATGGTAAAAAGTCAGTTTCGTGCAGGGCAAGGTGAACACATATAAAAGATTGATTGATTTGTTAAATTTTTGTTTCGATCCAGAAGCACTTGAGCTTTTTCAGCTCTTCGGCTCGGTGCCATGGACATCGTAACCCTTCGGTTCGGTGCCACGAACACCGTAAACCTGGGGAATATGTGGTTTTTTCTGCCATCCCGTGGAATTGAACCAGCACACACAGAGGGATAGTCACCCGTAGTCCAACGCGCTACGAACACGCTGGGTAAGATTGATTGATAGGACCATGGTCACTGCACTTTGGTGAGTAACCATGTGTGCTCCGATCTCTTTTCTTACACAAATATAAAAAAAAACTATTGAAAAACGATACCAGTAACATGGGAATCCACTGCTTGAGCGAAATTCATTCAAATAATTTTTTCTAAATTCTACTCATTTTTAGAACAACCAACAACCCGTATCAAATATTATAAGGAAACGAAGGTGGCAATATTTAGGTCATGTTCTTGGATCAGACGAAAAGAGACTAAATCGACAAGTCCTTATGTGGTCACCAGTTGGGAAAAGAAAACGTGGAAGACCAAAGACCACTCTTCGAAGAACCATCCAACAAGAAAGTAAACTATTGGGATGTAAAACCATACAAGATCTCCAACTGCTAGCAAAGAACCGTATCACATGGAGATCTAAAACCTCTGCCCTATGTCACGCCTTTGGCACGAAAGGAACAAACTAACTAACTAACTAACTCATTTTTACAATCTTCATAATTACACCGGGGAGCCTCGCAGGTGTTAAGAATTTCGTGCAACGCCGCTGACATCTTCGTGTGTAAGAAAGATATCGTTGAAGCACATATTCACTGAATAATGATCAATCATTTCTAGACAACGTGTGTAATACATAAACGGGTAGTCAGACATTGTGTCTGCGGCATAACCACCCTCATCAGAAGTTCCCATCTTTAACATTAGCATGTTGTGAAATGAAGACATTAGGAAAACAGTAGGTAAAACATCAGTACTGAGCTTCATCAAGAAACAACAAATTAAATGGTTCAGCCATATAAGCAGATTACCAACAGACAGTGCACCTCAAAGAGCAATGTTACTCCGATACAGTGGATACAAAGCAAAAGATCGTCGACGCAAAAGATGCATCTCAGAGATAACAGAGGCAACGAAAACCACTATTTACGAAGCGCACACAAAAGCCGTTCTAGAAATCTCTTCTTATCCTGACGCTGTACGGCAAAACAGGATTAGAGAAAAGAGGAATATCCTTACTAGAGTCTAGGGATATCAAAATAACTATGCAGTGGATCCCTGGACATTCAAACACACCTGGAAATGACAAAGCAGATATGCTAGCCAAGAAAGGGTCAACACAGGAACAACCAATCACAGCAACAACTTTCCATACAGCAAAGCAAATCCTAATGACAACAAATACAGAAATTTGGCTGAACAGGTGGGCCATGGGAGACACGGGAAGAGAGGTGTACAGTCATATGGCCAGCCCTAACCTTAATGACAACATCAACCACCTTACAAGAAGAGATCAGAGCACCATTTTTAGACTCCGAACCCAACACATAGCACTTAATAATTACTTGAACAGAATTCATCCACAACACACTCCAGAGTGCCAACTGTGCGCACATCATCATGAAACCGTTCACCACCACCTTTTCAAATGTCAAGCATTAGATGACATCAGAAAGACCCTCCTTCCTCCAAGGTCAGATAAATGGAACACATTATACGGAACAAAAGAACAACTTACAAACACATGCAGATACCACTACATAGCATTGAGCCGAAGGGCAAAAGCTCAAGTGCCGCATAGATCATTGAAGAAGAAGAAAAGAGTCTAGGGACTGGGGGTCTCTATGGCTAAGCCCTTTGCCTTGTGAGTCGAAGGTTGTGAGTTCGAATCCGGACCGCGCCGTTCTGTTCACGAGTGCAATTTTTTTCCAGAGACCCTAGGATTTTTGCTGGAGCTACGGAGTTCGTGCTTTGTGTAAACCTCTCGGCAGGCGGCGTGCCATTTCTGCGAAGAGAGACCGAGCCATGTGGGGTAAAACCCGGTGCAATGAAGTCAATTCTTCGGCTGTAAAACCCTTACTAGAGTCTATACCGAGCAACAGAAATGAACACTTCATTCACTAAATTAGAATTGAGTTACTCAAAATCCACAAATTTTCAATTGTTACGCTTCGGTGGTTACACCAAAAAGTTGCAGACATTCATCAATATCGAAAAAGGGTGGAGACTGCAGTAAAACTTGGAAAATAGGTAAACACGTAAAAACAAAGTACTACAGTTTTACAAAATACATAAACAGTGACGATAAACAGCAACGTTTCGACCAAAAGGCCTTTATCAAGCAAACAATACAACAAGAATGACGAATTTCGAGGAACACTACAAATGGACGATTACATGTGGAAAGATAAACCTATCTGATGAAAATCTGGGAATAAAAACGAACAACGAAATGAGTGCAACACAAAAACCGAAAGTGGAAAAGGAGAGGAACAATAAACAATATAGTGGATAAATGACACATATATGGAGCAAACACACATATAGATAACAAGGCACGAGATAAGACAGTACTAAGAAGCATAGGAATGTAATGCGTTGAGTCAAAGAGGTCGCAAAGTGCCATAGAATGAAATAAAACGGTTCTCCGGGGCGAATCGACTGCGATCGTCGGAGGAACATGATCGGATGGCTGTGACCTGGACATCGTCAACTCCTGAATGACCAGTACCATTGAAATGAGTGGCCACAGGAGTCACAGAGCATTGGCGAATATCGCGTAAGTGTTGGGCGAATCGGTCACTGAGCCTCTTAATTTTCTTGACATCACTATCACCATCAGCCTATCCACTATCACTACATCAGTATACTACAAGCCTACTGATACACATAGCTTTCTTCTGTATACCTCTTCCCATCCCCAGGCTTGTCGTGACTCTTTACCTTCTCTCAACTCTTACGCCTTCGTCGCCTCTGCAGCGAGGACGACGATTTTCTTGATAGAGCTCATGAGATGCTTGATTTCTTCCGCCAGCGCCTATACCCGGAGAATGTGCTTACATCTGCCATGCATCGGGTTCAGCTAATTGCTAGCCAGGAGGCCCTCTCTCACATACTTAGAACCCCCAAGTCTGACAGGGTTAAACTTATCTTAACTTTCCACCCTCATAGTTCCCTGGTGAAAAGGTCTTATTCCATCATCTCCCTATTCTTCAGTCTGATCCTGAGACACGTTCAGTCTTCCAACACTATCCTTTGGTGGCGTACAGACGGGACAGAAGCCTCAAGGATTTGTTGGTACACAGTCGCCTCAAGCCTAACATCCAGAGTCACTTTGGCACCATCCAATGTGGCCGTCGGCGCTGTAATACATGTGCATATGTAATACAGACCCGTACTGTCTCTTTCCAAAAGCTACCTATACCATTCAAGACAGTTTCACGTGTGAGTCCGCAATATCATCTATGCTATCACCTGCAAACGATGCCATAAGGCCTATATTGGTGAAACCGGTAAGAGGCTCAGTGACCGATTCGCCCAACACTTACGCGATATTCGCCAATGCTCTGGGACTCCTGTGGCCACTCATTTCAATGATACTGGCCATTCAGGAGTTGACGATGTCCAGGTCACAGCCATCCGATCATGTTCCTCCGACGATCGCAGTCGATTCGCCCTGGAGAACCGTTTTATTTCATTCTATGGCACTTTGCGACCTCTTGGACTCAACGCATTACATTCCTATACTTCTTAGTACTGTCTTATCTCGTGCCGTGTTATCTATATGTGTGTTTGCTCCATATATGTGTCATTTATCCACTATATTGTTTATTGTTCCTTTCCTCTTCCACTTTCGGTTTTTGTGTTGCACTCATTTCGTTGTTCGTTTTTATTCCCAGATTTTCATCAGATAGGTTTATGTTTCCATATGTAATCGTCCATTTGTAGTGTTCCTCGAAATTCGTCATTCTTGTTGTATTGTTTGCTTGATAAAGGCCTTTTGGTCGAAACGTTGCTGTTTATCGTCACTGTTTATGTATTTTGTAAAACTGTAGTACTTTGTTTTTACGTGTTTACACATTCATCAATAGATGCCTACGTAGGATACTCCATCTGAGATGGTATGACAGGACCACAAACAGAGAACTGTGGGATAGGGCAGGACAACGGCAGGTGGAACAAGAGATAATGAGCAGAAGGTGGAGATGGATAGTACACACACTGAGGCAACCCCCTGACAGCATCGTGAGACAGGCTCTCCGATGGAACCCCAGGGCAATAGAAGTAAGGAAGACCAGAAACACCTGGAGATGGGAGTTAGAGATGGAATGCAAGAGGACGGGGAGAGAGTGGCGAGATCTGGAAAGGATGGCCTTGAATAGGCGGGCTTGGAAGGCCTTGGTTGCGGACCTATGCTTCCCTAGGGGCGAAGGGTGAAGAAGAAGAAGACCCTTTTTAACAGGGACAGAGCAATATACTATTTTTAAGGGAATATTGGGCCCGCCTGCCCAGCGTGTTCGTAGCGCGTTGGACGACGGGTGACAAGCTTCATGTGAGTGCGGGTTCAATTCCGCGGGCTGGCAGAAAAGCCACAGGTTCTCCAGATTTACGGTGTTCGTGGCACCGTACCGAAGGAATTACGACGTTCATGGCACCGAGCCGAAAGCTCAAGTGCTTCTGGTCGGGGGAAGGGAATATTGGAACTAATGCCCAGTCTAAATGCTGGTGACAGAATGCAGCTACTCAGCAATGCCCTGTACTTGACATAAACTTGAGCAATTGACACTTTTTAACAGGGACAGAGCAATAGACACTTTTTAACAGGGACAGAACAATATACCATTTTTAACAGGGACAGGGCAATATGGGGAAATAGACCCCTTTTAACAGGAACAGAGCAATATACCATTTTTAACAGGGACAGAGCGATATGGGGAAATAGACCCCTTTTAACAGGAACAGAGCAATATGGGGAAATAGACCCCTTTTAACAGGGACAGAGCAATATGGGGAAATAGACCCCTTTTAACAGGGACAGAGCAATATGGGGAAATAGACCCCTTTTAACAGGGACAGAGCAATATGGGGAAATAGACCCCTTTTAACAGGGACAGAGCAATATACCATTTTTAACAGGGACAGAGCAATATGGGGAAACAGACCCTTTTTAACAGGAACAGAGCAATAGACACTTTTAAACAGGGACAGAACAATAGACACTTTTAAACAGGGACAGAGCAATAGACACTTTTTAAGGGAATATGAGAACTGATGGCCAGTCTAAACGATAGTGACAGGATGCAACTACTCAGCAATGCTCTGTACTTGACATCAACTTAAATTTGTACCAAATTGCTATTGATTATAAAAATGTTCTTCACTGAGCTCCGAGAAACCACATTTAAAAAACTCACTTTTTTTTCTAACAGCATGTGGTTAATTGGGTGATGATTCATATACTCAGTGGACTCTGTGGCTAAGTAGTTAAGCGTTGCACTGCGTTTTGAAGGTCGTAGGTTCGAATCCGGACCACAGCGTTCTGTTCACAATTGCATTTTTGTTCATAGATCACTAGGATTTGTTGCATGAGCTATGGAGTTTGCGTAATACCTTGGAAGGGGGTGCCAGTTCTGCTGGGGAGAGAAACAAAGCTCGATTGCAAAACTCAGAGCTACGGAGGTTGTGCAATACTCTTGCAAGGTGGCGTGCCATTTCTGCGGAGATAGACAAAGCTTGATGGCAAAACTCTTGAGCTATGGAGTTCGTAATAATCTTGGAAGGTGGCGTGCCAGTTCTGCAGAGAGAAACAAAGCTCAATGGCAAAACTCAAGAGCTATGGAGTTCGTAAAATACTCTTGGAAGGTGGCGTGTCAGTTCTGCGGGGAGACAAAGCTTGATGGCAAAAGTCAGAGCAATGAAGCTGATCTTTCATCTTTAATCCCATTAGATATATTCATACACTGGTCTAACGAAACAACACTTGACAGAAAACTACAGACCTCTGTGTGAGCTACAAAAGACAGTGAAGTTCATACAAGAGACAACATTGAATATATAGACAAATTTCAAGCAAACGAAAGGAAGGATTCATACACTTTGTTGGGGGGTGGGGAAGGGTCAACAGCAAAATCGATAACATGCTTCGCTTGTAACCAAGCGATATACGGGATCCTGAGGCCCCAGCTTCTCTCTCATGTCTTTTTTACCCTGAGGTATATCCTCTCAACCAACTCATCATATCTTTAGCTATCTCCTATCTGAGGCCCCAGCTTCTCTCTAACACCTTTTTAACCTCGATTGAGGTATAGGCCCTCAATCAACTCATCCTATCTTTAGCTATCTCCGGTCTGTGACCAACTTCTCTTTCTCTCATGCCTTTTTAACCCCGAGTGTGGCATAGGTAGTCAACCAACTCCTGCCAAGTCTTCCTATCGTAGCTATCTCCTGCAGCTGCCTCCAGCTCTTCTGTATATTGTTACCTCTTCTAGAAGTGCTTCTTTTCCTCTTGGTTAACATAGTTATAATTTTATTTGTATTTGACTTGCTCATGGTTGGTTGGATTTTGTAACTGAAATTTTAGATCGGAAAGGATAGCGAACCCCACGCCAGTATCCAACTTGTGCACACAATATCAGGTTTCCTGATTCTTTACTTCGTCATCAAGGTGCGTATCCCAAAATCCAAGACTCAGTTAGTGAGGTGAACTCTTGATCAGTGCAGGTTTTTTGGGGGTCCTCAACCCGACTTTGGAAGGTGAACTCAAATAAAAAGCATAGTTCATAGTTCATAAGTACGGTTCCAACTTCACTGCAACGGGTCACCCCATAATTGCTCCGTTCCTGTGCCAATGAATATCACACGAAATGCTAACTGTGAAACGTTTCCTGTGTGAACTAATTCCAGAATGAAACAGTCTCGTAACGCCACAAAAAGAAACCTGCACCGCATAAAATGCATATGACCGTCGCTAATGTAGCAAGACAAAACTGTTCATCACTTGAAAAGCATACAGAAACTGTATCAGTTATCAGAGGACTATCATCATAGCACCCCGGACATGTCCATAAGTGCTCCGATCTCCACCTCAGCAAATCCAGCAGCCCAACACACCAGTTCGATGTTGATTAATTAATCTCTTTACATATTTAGTATGTCGTTCTTTTCGGCTGCCCAATATTGACACCCGCCTCTCTCAATCTGGTCAGCAGTGGAATTCACAGTCCCTGAAACTCCTCTGTTCGGAAAGACTTCAATGCGTGAAGAATGTCATTTCAATCCATGGCAGCTCCCTCTGATATTGTAGCCAAGCCAGCCAATCTATCAGCTCGCTCATTACCCATAACTCCTGCGTGCCCATGGACAGAAACTGAATGTGCTAGCTACATCTACAGTGCCTGTCTGACACAATAAACTCATGCTCTATGGAACAAATTACATTCAGACCAGAAATAGTCAAACAAATGGTTGATGTAGGGTGAGCAAAGAAGAACATTACTTTGTTAGAGTGTATTTTGAGAAAATTGTTCAATAGTCTTGACGTTTTCTTCATCTTCAAATGCTCCATATCGAACACTTATTAAACCACTCTTTGTGATCTGCGTCTAAGAGCAATTGTATGTTGTGCCAGTTATGTACCTACAAGTAGGCTAGCACATCCAATTTCTGCCACATTTTTGACAACTTCCCTAGGCCCCTACCTTAGTTGTCTCTTACGACATGCCTTCTAGGTTGTAATGTTACTATTCTTTGCTCCCCTTGAGGACCTCAGCAACACACGGACGATCTTGGCGCTGTAAGGTGGCTATTTGTTATTTTTTAGAATGGGGCTTTCTCTTCTTTCGTTCTCTAATCCCATTTTGTCTTACAGTGTAGGAATAAGAATAGATTTCTATAATAAGATCTTGTGTAAGCTTTGTACATGGTGTCTTTCACCGCCTCTGTTATTTCTGTAGTTCCATCTTTTGAGTGGGCAACCTTTTGCCTTGTATCCAATGTATCTGAACAGCATTATTTGTTGACAATTCTGAACAGCGTTATTAGTTGACAATTCTGAACAGCGTTATTTGTTGACAATCTGTTTATGTAGTTTGTTTATGTAATTTAATTTGTTGTTTCTTGATAAAGTTCAGTATTGATATTGCACCCACTTTAACCTGATGTCTTCATTTCTAAACCGGTCTCTTTTTGATACTCCCAGCACACTGTGTAAATAGACACTTTATCTATGTTGGGACTAGTTTTTCTTCTATTGTTTGATGTCAGAGTCAAAGTTTGGCCCTGATAGCATAATGTCAGGAGAAAAATTGTGTTGTACAATGCTCTTTTAGTGTTCATAGTGACAAGTTAAAATTTGCATTGTAAAATTAATGTCATTAGACTGGGTATTAATAAGCATTGTTGTTGCAGAGCGAAGTGGGGCATACAGGACAACTACTTCTAGTATGAGGATGGAGGTGAGGCCGTTACTGCTGCCCTCCATTGGATTTCTGGGACTTCATTTACTGGGCAGTTGTTGTCTCTGACTCTCAGTCGATGCTTCACAAGATCCAGAAGGGCAGGTTTCGGTATGAGTGGATGTCGTCTATATAGAAGTTTCTAACCTCCAGCGGCTTACGTGGATATACTGTCCTGGGCATGCGGATGGTTACGGTAATGAGAGAGCGGACAGGCTTGCATCAACAGCATCGATTGTTGGGGAGTTGAAGATGGATAAGGGGATATTCTTCGGTCTCTTGCGACTCTCTTTGGATGAGGACACTAAAATCGATGTTGAATCGATCAAGCGATTTAAGCAGTTTGGAGTTACCCGTTGTTCAAGTCGAACTGGATGCCTGAAGGGCAGAGTGAGAGGTGTGTTTAATCAGCGAGCCACAGGAACCATCAGTATGCATACTCTTCGATATCTGTTGGGGAGACTGAGCACCTATGGGTCTGCCCGAGTGCAATGGCGTCAGTTTAGTAACCAATAACCAATAAGCATTAACAAGCTGATAGATTGGTTGGCATGGTTATATCAGAGTGGATTGCAATCAACCAAAATTACACTCTTAACGCAGTGAGAGTCTTTTCAAACAGAGGAGTTTCAGGGTTGTGCATCCCAGTAGCTGACCAGATTGAGGGAGATGGGTATCGATATTGGTTCAGCCCAAAATGAACAACATACCAAATATGTAGAACGAATGATTAATCAACATCGAATTGGTGTGTTGTGCTGCTGGCCTTCTGGATTTCTTGAGGTGGGTATCGGAGCACCTATGTCCGGAGTGCTAGGATGACAATCTTCATACAACTGATCAATAACTATCTTGTTTAATGTGTGGGTAAAATATCATAATGAATTCACCCTTTGCCTCTAGGGAGGAATAGGTCCTTCCAAGCCCTCATATCCAGGGCCATCTTTTCCAGATCTCTCCACATTTTCTTGCATTCTATGTCTATGTGTTCTTGTATCTTCCCTTACCTCTATTGCCCTGGTGTTCCATCAGAGGGCCTGTCTGGTGACGCTGTCCAGGGGTCTCCTCGGTGTGTGTCCTATCCATCACCACCTTCTGTCCCTTATCTTTTGTTCCACATGCTGTTGACCTGCTCTACCCCACAGTTTCCTGTTTGTGGTCCTGTCATACAATCGCAGATAGAGTATCCTGCACAGGCATCTATTGCTGAATGTCTGCAACTTTTTGGTGTTCTCCTAAGTTGTTCTTTATATCTCTGCGCCATATAGAAGGACAGCATTGACATTTGAGTTAAATACTATTATCTTAGTTTTATTCCTGATCACTCTTAACTCTTAGTGAAACAGGGCAAAAGCCATGTTTTTACAAGCCATTTATTTTTATAATAAATATGCCCTGTAGTGTGGCTCTTGGTAAAAAGCACCCAGCCTAAAGCCACATAGTGTGGCATTTGTTCCACAAGGAGTTAAACTTGATATGTTCTTCAGAATGACAAATTCTGATCTTGACTTTGTATTACCTCTCGCTCGTGTGGTGCCTGCAAGGGAAGCAAAGAATAGTACCACTGCAACCTACAATGCTGTCGTAAGAGGCGACTAATGTAGTCCCTAGGGATGCTACTCTAGTATATAAAAAGCAGCGCAGAAATCGGATGTGTTGGCCTACTTGTAGGCGCATAACTGGCATGACGTACGTTTCTCTTAGGCGCAGATCACATACAAATCACACAGAGTGGTTGACAAGTGGTCGATATGGAGCGTTCGAAGAAGAAGTATTACCTCTTATCTCTCAAAAAGTCAACTGGAATCTCATATCTAGTGGGTTCAAATTACGTATTTATTTGTTTATCAAGATTTTGTTCTAGGATTACTTTGCAAAGAGTTAACCAACATAGTGTAGTATGTAGGAGACCAGCGCTTCCCAAACTGGGGTTTGCAGACCCCAGGGTCCGTGAGGTACTCACAGGGGGTCCTCAAACGCTTGAAGAAATATTATGATCTTTGACATTAATTCCAAAAAAAAATTGTATATTTATAAAAAACAGTGGTAACCTAGTTCCGTTGCAAAATCAAAGGACCTGGACTAGAGTCTAAATGTCTGACAAGACAAAATGAAAGATCATTTGAAGTTTCCCACAGTCTGAGAACATTGTTGACTATTGTAACACAAAGATAATTCATTCCTGTCCATTTTCATATATAGAAACTTTTGGGGTCAACGGCAGCAAAATGTATCTAAAAGGGTCCGCTGTAATCCATTAAAACATGTCTAAGACAATACATACATAGGAAGTATTTTTTCAGCAAACGGAAGAATAACTAACAAAATCCAATATACATGCAATAAAGCATGTAGGAAAACGGGCTAATTTTGAAATGCAAACATGTTACCATGAACACCAAAAGAGCATTGTTCAACACAATATTTCTTTCAACATCAAGCTATTAGTCACCCGAGTGGTTACCAGGGTCCAAATTCGGGGTGTAAAGAATAGAACCACTGTTACCTGCCATGCATGTCGTAAGAGGCGACTAAGGAGGTTTGGCTGAAATCGGATGTATGTGTCCTAAACGTGTAGAGTTCTATGCGTTTAGGGGCCTACCAAACCAATGTGCAACGTATAACGTTCTTGGCAAAGATCAAACATATCACAAGAGTGATTAAAATTGGTCGTAAAGAACGAACACAAAGAAGAAGAAGAAGACAAAGAGTGATTCAAATTGGTTGTAAAGAACAAACGCAAAGAAGAAGATGCTATCAGTGCCAAATCTGGATTCTGACATTAAAAGATAGAAGAAAACTAATCACGATAGAAATCATGAACGAAAGTGTATACACAGAATGCTAGGGGTATCAAGAAGAGACCGGTTTAGAAATGAAGACATCAGGAAAAATTGGATACAACATTAGTAATGAAATTCATTAAGAAACAATTAGATGGTTCAGTCACATAAGCAGATTACCAACAGACAGTTCACCTCAATGAACAATGTTATTCCGATACAGTAGAAGCAAAGCAAAAGGCTATCAAAGCAATGGGTGGTTCTCAGAGATAACAGAGGCGGTGAAAAAAACACTTTATGAAGCACACACAAAAGCTTGTTCTATAAATCTCTTCTTATCCTGATGTTGTGAGGCAAAACAAGATTTGAGTAAAGAAGAACATATAAATATAACTTTTCAATGCCTTAAATATTTGCAAGTGTACCCTCAGCCTACCCTTGTTTTAATTTATAACTTGCCAAGAGATCTTTAATGTACACACGGTTCAAAATAATAACATTTTCCTCCATCTCAAATATATTGATTGATCCCCGCCTACTTTGAAACTGAGAGTCCCTGCAAAAATTGTCTGCCTAGAAGTGTAAATTAACTCTGAAATGTCAGTAGTTAAGGACAGTCGCAGTGTCTAACCTCCAAGCTAAGCCTAAGGTGACCTACGGAATAACATTTTAAGTCATACAACTTAAGGAATATGAGAAATTTCATGTATTCTAATTCTCTTCCCTAGTAAAATGTTGAAAGTATATTTACTATTTCTGTTAACAAATACTTTTGTCACTAAGTGAAATGTCGAAGCACGAAGAATAAAATAGAACATTTCGGCAAAAAAAAGTTTCTAAAGGAATGTATTTATTATCAAAGTTCAAACAATAAAGATTGCAAAGATACAATACAAGATTATTGATTATGAAGATATGCCGAACATTGATTGAATATATGATTCATTTCTGTTTAAACTATTTCCTATCGTTTTCTCCGTATTTTGATTATCTATATCCTGTATGAAAAGTACCTTTGCACGTTACTTCAGCTCGTGACTTTCTTCACGTTGTAAAATTATTCCTACTTCGTGATTTCGGAAATGAATGTCTTTCGATTGTTTTAAGACTACAATCTGATCCATCCACTGTGATTCACCCAGCAGAACGCCATTATTATCATGGCTAAGAAGGAATATCGGCCTCAACATGACGCGGCGTTCACGAATTCCTTCCCCATATAAGTAATGCTGCTGGTGACAAATCTACTTTCATAACAAATAAACAGTAAACCCGATAAAGTTCAAGTAATTATAACCTACACATTTCCTATACGACGACAAACACAGCCGGTGACAGGGAGTGAGTCACATACACACGGTATCGTTGAAAACACACATGCCTTCTCCTACATCCAGATTTCGAAAACATGCGAATCGCAACAATCACGCCGTCGTTTAAAACATTCCATGCGTTAGTCAACGATTAACTCTTGTTAATATCAAGTCAATGAAGTGAAAAACTCATTTATATTAATAATATCATGAATATTTAACTACCTTTTTCCGAGTTCTCGACGAGAAATGAAGTGACATCAGCTATATCAACTCACACTTCACACCATGACCATTGGTTCCATTTTCTTATTTCAAACGACCTAATTAAATTAGTTCAAATGTTACCGACCTGTCGTTAAATGCACAAAATTGTTAATCAAATTTCACCCGTAAAGGTTAATCAATGGTACTAACAATAATAGTTCATAATTCATGCATTAATAATAAGTTAAATGGTACTTTACCTCAAATGTGTGTTGTAAATCCTAATGAAATGTAACTAACGGCTCCAATATGTTCGTCGTCCGGTGAAAGACATGTGTAGTGTTGTAACAAGCCGCATGAACAAGTAGCTGTGTGATTCTGATTAAAAGTTAAACCTAAACACAGTTTTCGAAGTCATAATCTGGTACGTTGAAAAATCTTAACATTCGCGATAACTTGATTAAGATTTAGTGTGGCGTGATTACAAAAACATAGGCTTACTAGTGTAAAGGACCTGAACTGAGTGTGTGAATCCGTCTCGTTGGCCGTTGCTAGCCGTGTTGAGTGTTAGCCCAAAACCGTCCCGGATCTAGCTCGCTCTCTCTCTTGGTTTTTCTTAAAACTATATCAGTGCTGAAAGGCGGGGCGTATTTCCAATACTCATTTCGCTTTATTTAGGTTTGTGACAGGTTACCGAGTCACTTAGATAAGACAGCCGTCGTATACGATCATAACGCGCAAGATCTAATAATTAATCAATTGATTAACACTTGATCTTAGCGTACATTTCCTTGCATTATCTTGGCGGATCTGTTTTTTAACAGACAGGAGAATAGCGAGTTGACTAGGCAATATAAATTTGCACAACACACTGCATATCCCACAACTTCTAGTCTCTTCACAACTCCTGATTTGTCTTCACAACTCCTGATCTCTTCACAACACCTGATCTGTCTCCACAACTCCTGATCTCTTCGCAACGTCTGGTCTGTCCATAATTCCCTGTATCTCTAGACCCTCTTCATAATGCACACGTTGTTCAGGGATACGGGACAAGTGATGTGCTTGTCCCTTCACAGTAAGTTCGAGAGACAGATGTTCAGAAGGAAAATGGTGATTTTCCTGTAACAACATGGGCGTCCATGCGTTCAGAAAAGGGAAGAGGGGAGGGGTGCCTACCTCTGGAAAATAACTATTTGGTAAAACATATTATCGTATGTCCACAGAAATCCTAGTCACAGCAATCCTAGTCACAGCAATCCTAGTGATCTTTTGAATAACTGCACTCGTGAACCGAACAGCATATGTCCGAATTCAAACCCACTACTTTCATAATACAAGACAAATGGCTTAACCAGTTTACCACTAAGACCCCAGATCAAATACTAAAAACTATCTTCTACAATTGTCTTATTGATTTCTCATAGACATCATAATAAAAAATGTCTAGTACAAGAATTAAGTGGGCGTCTGTAGCTTAAGCTGTGGTGAGCTCGATTACAACCCAAGCTTACCTGGTTCAAACTCCGCGGCGAGCAAGTTTGGAAGCAAATTCGTTTCCGTGGGATTTTTAAGCCTACTCAGGCATAATACAAAAATGGCTAAAAACACGTCGGCGAGCAAGTTTGGAAGCAAATTCGTTTCGTGGGATTTTACGTAAGGTAAAATAGACTCACCGCTCAAGCAATAAAAACTACTGAACGTATAAGTGGTGCGAACCTAGAAAATCAACGAGCTCACGTTTACTGCGTTGTGGTTAAAATGGCTTTTTTACGTCCTATAAAGGATATGCCAAGATTTTCATTTCATTCAAAACATATACGAATCTGTTCTCCATTTCCGTTCAGTAAACTACCAATGTTGGCTTCTGTCGCCTAGGGGATAGTGACTCGGTCTATTAACCCCGACGTTCTGAGTTCGAATCACGCTGTGGACAATTTGGTTGCAAATTGTTTCGCGTGGATTTTACAAAAGGACGATGGTACCACCCGTTCAGAAAGCAATGACAAACTACTGAACGTAATAATGCCTAGAAAAATCACAAACAGCGTTTAAAAGAGCTGGGGTTGATTCACAAGGTCCTGTAAAGGATATGCAATTAACTTTTAAGCTACCAATTTAAAAAAATTGTGTATCAATTCCCTCTCCCCAATCGCCTTGTAAAAGTTTCTGTGGCCGCCCATGAACAACAAGTAGTCTTACAATGGCGGTGACCATAGCGTTGGGCTGGTTTGGCACACAGGATTCTCATCACATCAAGTAACGTTTCTGAGCAGAAGCAGAACTTTGTCACCCTAACATGGGTGTTTACGTTAATGAGAGAACGGAGAGGCGTGCATCTACAGCATCGATTGTTGGGGAGTTGAAGATGGATAAAGGGGATGTTCTTCGGTCTCTTCGCGACTGTCTGTTTGATGAGGACCAGTGGTGGTTCGTCATTAAGGGCAAGTGGGGCGCCGGTCCCCACCAAAAATAAGGTGTAACGTGTGTTTATTATTTTATACATTAAAATATATCCTAACCGAAACTATGATTTTTCCGAAAATATCTGTCTGGCCCCATCAATAAAACTGATCAAGAGCCGCCACTGATGAGGACACTAAAATCGATGTTGAATCGATCAAGCGATTTAGGCAGTTTGGAGTTACCTGTTGTACAAGTCGAACTGGATGCCTGAGGGGCAGAGAGGTGTGTTTAATCAGCGAGCCATGGCAACCATCAGTATGCATACCTTCGATATCTGTTGGAGGAGACTGAGCATCTATGGTCTGCCCGGAGGCAATGACGTCAGGTTAGTAACCGATAACCAATAACCACCCTAACAGTCTTTCGGAATTTCTCTTAAATGCCAGATGTCCTGCCTCTGCAGCCGTAAAGCTCAAACCATCAGTTACATCCTGAATCCATCATCTTAGTGGGCTTCCTCTTCTTCTTTTTACCGGGATATCTCCTTACATGATGGTCTTCTCCAGCCCTTCATGTCTTTTTAGATGTTCAAAATATCTCAATTTTCTCTTTCTTATTTGTAGCATCAGCCAGTTTTCTTTGATTTTGAGTTCTTTCTGGATATATCTATTTGTTCTCTTCTCTGTCCATGATATACGGAGGGTTCATTTATAAAATGACGAAATCAGTGAAATGTCTGGTCAGCCACCAGTAGCAACTGTTATAAGAAGGAGAAGATGGAGATATGTTGGGGACACCGCCAACTCTAGATAACTAGGCCAGGCAACTGACCGGGGATTCCCTGACCTAGATAAGAAAAGGGTTCTGGAAATTACAGATATTTGATAGAACACTGCACGCTTTTTTTGCAATTTTACTCAATTCTGTGAGTCTGTGGTTATTTATTAGTGAAAAATATTCATAATATTGATATTCCTTAATGTTAAATATTATGTAATATTTAAATAATGTTAAATAGAGACGCTCACTACAGCTACAGCCTCTCACTACCTCTACAGATGCTCACTACAGCTACAGCCTCTCACTACCTCTACAGATGCTCACTACCTCTACAGATGCTCACTACAGCTACAGCCTCTCACTACCTCTACAGATGCTCACTACAGCTACAGCCTCTCACTACCTCTACAGAGCTCACTACAGCTACAGCCTCTCACTACCTCTATAGATGCTCACTACAGCTACAGCCTCTCACTACCTCTACAGATTCTCACTACAGCTACAGCCTCTCACTACCTCTACAGAAGCTCACTACAGCTACAGCCTCTCACTACCTCTACAGATTCTCACTACAGCTACAGCCTCTCACTACCTCTACAGATTCTCACTACAGCTACAGCCTCTCACTACCTCTACAGATGCTCACTACAGCTACAGCCTCTCACTACCTCTACAGATTCTCACTACAGCTACAGCCTCTCACTACCTCTACAGAAGCTCACTACAGCTACAGCCTCTCACTACCTCTACAGATTCTCACTACAGCTACAGCCTCTCACTACCTCTACAGATTCTCACTACAGCTACAGCCTCTCACTACCTCTACAGAAGCTCACTACAGCTACAGCCTCTCACTACCTCTACAGATGCTCACTACAGCTACAGCCTCTCACTACCTCTACAGATGCTCACTACAGCTACAGCCTCTCACTACCTCTACAGATTCTCACTACAGCTACAGCCTCTCACTACCTCTACAGAGCTACTACAGCTACAGCCTCTCACTACCTCTACAGATTTCCTAAGCAAGCCTCTACTACCTCTACAGGATCAAAACAGCCAAACACCTTCACACCTTCTACAGAATGTTCAAATACAGCTACAGCCTCTCACAGTACCTCTTGCACTCTTCTTCTACGTTAGACTACAGCCTCTCACTACCTCTACAGAATGCTCACTGCAGCTACAGCCTCTCCTCCTCTCAGATTCTCCTCACTCGCCTCTCACTACCTCTACAGAGCTCACTCAGCTACAGCCTCTCACTACCTCTACAGATGCTCACTACAGCTACAGCCTCTCACTACTCTATGAGTGTCACTACAGCTACAGCCTCTCCTACCTCTATAGATCTCCTACAGCTACAGCCTCTCACTACCTCTACAGATTCTCACTACACTCAGCCTCTCACTACCTCTACAGAAGCTCACTACAGCTACAGCCTCTCACTACCTCTACAGATCTCACTACAGCTACAGCCTCTCACTACCTCTACAGATTCTCACTACAGCTACAGCCTCTCACTACCTCTACAGAAGCTCACTACAGCTACAGCCTCTCACTACCTCTACAGATTCTCACTACAGCTACAGCCTCTCACTACCTCTACAGAAGCTCACTACAGCTACAGCCTCTCACTACCTCTACAGATGCTCACTACAGCTACAGCCTCTCACTACCTCTACAGATTCTCACTACAGCTACAGCCTCTCACTACCTCTACAGAAGCTCACTACAGCTACAGCCTCTCACTACCTCTAAAGATGCTCACTACAGCTACAGCCTCTCACTACCTCTATAGATGCTCACTACAGCTACAGCCTCTCACTACCTCTACAGATGCTCACTACAGCTACAGCCTCTCACTACCTCTACAGATGCTCACTACAGCTACAGCCTCTCACTACCTCTACAGATGCTCACTACAGCTACAGCCTCTCACTACCTCTACAGATGCTCACTACAGCTACAGCCTCTCACTACCTCTACAGATTCTCACTACAGCTACAGCCTCTCACTACCTCTACAGAAGCTCACTACAGCTACAGCCTCTCACTACCTCTACAGATGCTCACTACAGCTACAGCCTCTCACTACCTCTACAGATGCTTACTACAGCTCACAAAAGCACACTACTATTCACTCTCAATCTTCGCTAAGAAAGACTAGCCGAACCCAACTTTCGTTGGATGCAAAACAAGGCACAAAACACATTGCACACAGAATTGTTAAAGACATGTTTCAAACTGCGCAATATTTGCATTTGCTGGGGTGTCTTAACGAGGATAACCTTGTTGCACTCTTTCTTCTCGTTAGACTAAGGCTTATGCCAATACGGCTTTTTCTATCACTGTTTCCTTAGTTTAATGTGTGTATCACTGCTGTCTTATCTTTCTCTCTCTCTTTCTTTCTCTCTTTCTCTCTCTCTCTTTCTTTCTCTCTCTCTCTAGGTTAATGTGTGTATCACTGCTGTCTTCTCTTCTCTCTCTCTTCTTTCTCTTCTCTCTCTCTCTTTCTTTTTCTCTCTCTCTAGGTTAATGTGTGTATCACTGCTGTCTTCTCTTTCTCTCTTCTTTATTTTCTCTCTCTCTCTCTTTCTTCTCTCTCTCTCTCTAGTTAATGTTGTATCCTGCTGTCTTCTCTTTCTCTCTCTCTCTAGGTTAATGTTTATCACTGCTGTCTTCTCTTTCTCTCTTCATCTCTCTCTCCTTTCTCTCTCTTCTTCTCTCTTCTTTCTCTCTCTCTCTCTCTCTCTCTCTAGGTTAATGTATATATCCTGAGTCTTCTCTCTTTTACTCTCGCTCCCTTTCTCTCTTTCTCTCTCTTTCTCTCTCTTCCTCTCCTCTCTTCTCTCTCTCTAGGTTAATGCATATATCACTGATGTCTCTCTCTTTTTTCTCTCCCTCTTTCTCTCTCTTTCCTCTCTCTCTCTCTCTTTCTCTCTCTCTCTCAGGTTAATGCATATACAACTACTGTCCTCCTTTCTCTCTCTCCTCTTCCTCCCTCTCACATTTTCTCTCCCTTCTCTCCTCTCTTAACGTATGGCTAAAACGTATTGTATTTTCCTCTTCTTTTCTCCTATCTCTTTAAGCTTAGGTCTATACCACTACTATCCCTTATCTTTCTCTCTCTCTTTACGTAATAAAATGGAAGACCCTTTTTGTTTCCTCTCTCCAGAATAAGGTCTATACCACTGCTACCTTCTCTCTTGCTTTCTCTCTCTCCCCTCTCTCTCTCCGTTAATGCCTATATCACTGCTGACCTCACTCTCTCTCACTTTCTATCTCCCAATCTCTCTCTCTCTCTCTGGCTCCCATGCTGGAGACCCAGGCTCGATTCCTAAGGTAAAGTTGTTTTTTTCTGTTGGCTGCAAAAATTTTAAAAAATCTCAACCTCAACAGTTTTTCACAACTGCACTATCCATGCGGGGATATTAAATTCCTCATGCGCATGCCATCCCTTCCCGTCTTACCCGCCCTAAAAAACGATATTACAAGCAGTAGAGAAATTCTTTCTTTCTTTTTTTGTTTAGTCACGCGAGACTAACTCATACATGTTCATATGTGGAAAATGTCGGGTGCGCCTATACTACACGTGTAGGAGCCTATGAACCGAGACGTAACGTCTAGTCCTTCTTGGCATTAATCAAACATTCTATAAAGTGGGATTAAATTGGTTGAGAAGAATGAACGCAAATAAATAAGTTTAGTTTAGTCGTCGGATCATCATCACCACAAATCGAACTAATTAATCCAGCATTTCTCAAACTGGGGTCTGCGAGGGGTCCACGAGGGGTCCACGAGGGGTCTACGAGGGGTCCACGAGGGGTCAACGAGGGGTCCACGAGGGTCTACGAGGGCCAGGGGTCCACGAGGGGTCCACGAGGGGCCACGAGGGGTCCGCGAGGGGTCCGAGGGGTCACGAGGGTCAACGAGGGGTCAACGAGGGGTCTACGAGGGGTCCACGAGGGGCCCACGAGGGCCACGAGGGTCACGAGGGGTCTACGAGGGGTCCACGGGGGTCCACGAGGGTCTACGAGGGTCCACGAGGGGTCCACGAGGGGCCACGAGGGGCCCACGAGGGTCACGAGGGGTCCACGAGGGGTCTACGAGGGGTCTACGAGGGTCCACGGGGTCTACGAGGGTCCAGAGTGGGGTCCACGAGGGGTCTACGAGGGTCTACGAGGTACTCACAGGGGTCATTAAGCGCTTGAAGAAATATTATGATTTTTATATTTCACACAGAAAAATAAATTGTTTAATATATATAGAAACAGTGGTCAACTAGTTTCGATGAGAAATCAAAGACTCGGATCAGATGGAGTCTAAATGTCTGATAGGACAAAATTAAAGCTCAGTTGACGTTTCCCGCAGTCTGAGTAACTGAAGCCAGCTTGATTGTTGGTGTGGTGTAATAATAACTCCATCGCTAGAAGATTTTCATATATAGAACCTTTTGGGGATTCGCGGCAGCAAAATGTTTTTCTTCTTCTTTGCGTTCATTCTTTACGACCAATTTAAATCACTCTTTGTGATATGTTTGATCTTTGCCAAGAACGTGTATACGTTGCACATTGGTTTGGTAGGCCCTAAAGCGTAGACTTCTACACACTTAGGACACAAGCATCCGATTTCAGCCAAACCTCCTTACTCGCCTCTTACGACATGCGTGGCAGGTAACAGTGGTTCTATTCTTTACACCCCAAATTTGGGCCCCGGTAACCACTCGGGCGTAACTACATGTGAAATGCGTTGCCTGCGAAAAGTTACCAACAACACAAGAAAAGACAGAATCACCAACATCAGCATAAGAAAGAAAGTTGGCACAAAACCGTGCTTGAATTACATAGATAAACAAAGAATGAAGTGGTTTGGCCACTTAATAAGAATGTATCCAAACTCCACAGTATACAGAGTCTTCTACAACAGAACATTGGGAAAGAAGGCAAGAGGAAGACCACGGAAAAGATGGTTAGATGGCATAGTAGAATCCTGTGAAAGAGCAAAGATAACAATCACACAAGCCACCAGAACAGCGCAAGACATAAACATAAAACCACGACACTGGGCAACAACCCGGTAGCAGTGTGACGACACTGGGCAACAATCCGGTAGCAGTGTGACGACACTGGACAACAACCCGGTAGCAGTGTGACGACACTGGGCAACAACCCGGTAGCAGTGTGACGACAAAAGAAGAAGAAGAGGAAGAAGATGTGAACAATATTTGCACATAAAACGAATGTGGTGGCGTTCCTCTTATCTGGTACAAGTTCCTAGAGATAATGGCTAGGCGCCTGGGATACTTTATTAATCGCCCAAAGAACTTTTCATAAGATTCGTCCTAACTCACGCCATTGCACACTACACACCACACATTACACACTACACACCACACACTACAATTACACACCATACATTACACACCACACATTACACACCTCACTTCACCGAGTTTTAGAGTATCCTGGATATTTTTTTTAAAAACGCGATAGAAACATGTTTCCGTCACTACATAGACAAATTAATTTAAAACTCGTACGTACTTGAAGCTAACAAAAACCAACTCGTTATTATCTGTAGTAAAACACGTAATCACAAAGTACTGTAGTTTTACAAATTACAAAAACAATGACAAAATACAGCAACGTTTCGACCAACAAGGCCTTTATCAAGCAACATTAGTTTTTGGTCGTCCATTTGTTTTTTAAATTTGTCACTCCTGTTGTTCGTTTGCTTGATAAAGGCCTTGTTGGTCGAAACGTTGCTGTATTTTGTCATTGTTTTTGTAATTTGTAAAACTACAGTACTTTGTGATTACGTGTTTTGCCAATCAAATAGTTTTACTACAGTTTCATCTATTTTTTGTGAATATTATCTATAGTACCACTTTTTAAGGGCAGTGTTGGACAAGTGGGACGATGCCTGTAGAATTTAATAACCACATGGCCTAGCACAGTCGCCGCGAAGCTGTTCATGTTACAATTTTTTCGTTTATGCCAACATAAAAAAAATCCTTGGGTAAATTTTTTTTTTTTCCGATCCAGAAGCACTTGAGCTTTTCAGCTCTTCGGCTCGGTGCCATGGACATCGTAACCCTTCGGTTCGGTGCCACGAACACCGTAAATCTGGGGAATCTGTGGCTTTTTCTGCCATTCCACGGAATTGAACCCGTACACACAGAGGGATAGTCACCCGTAGTCCAACGCGCTACGAACACGCTGGGCAGACGGGCGCTTGGGTAAATTAAACACTGCTCTCCCGCATGGGAGACGCGCTCTAATCCATTCGGTCAGACGCTGATAACTACAACGAAACAAACAATATAACTTCCTCGTTTTGTAAAATTTAAAAACAAAAACCAAAAAACACACAAAATTTGCTATTATACGAAGCGACAAGTGCATACATTAAAATAACCATACAAACACATCCTGCAAACATTCCAACTCTTCAATGACCTGCGGGCAGAATGTTTTATTACCAACAACCCGTTACGTACAGCTAGCAAACGATAAATATTAATTGCTGCTCTATTGTCGGTAATAATAAATGTGAAAGTACATTGATAGCTATTGATTGATTGATAGCGAATACAACGCAATCTTGACAGTACGATTATCAATGTAATTTCACCTAAGTAATTTCAACACATTATATTAATCAGTTCAAAACAATTAGAATGTCGGCTGCAGGATTCCGATCAAGTGACAAACATATGCAGGCCTAGGATGTCGGCTGCAGGATTCCGATCAAGTGACAAACATATGGAGGCCTAAGGATAAGATAAGATTAGACATGCTTTTTCTTCTTCTTCTTCTTCTTTGATTTCGGTTTTGTATGCTCGTCTAAACCATGAGATGGGTTGCTTCTATGAAGTTGCATGTTAGTTGGAGTTCCTCGAGAGTTCCCCATAGCTTGCTCTGTAAGCTTCGTTCATGAGGCTTCTTCTTCTTCTTCTTTGCGTTCGTTCTTTACTACCAATTTTAATCACTCTTTGTGATATGTTTGATCTTTGCCAAGAACGTGTATACGTTGCACATTGGTTTGGTAGGCTCCTAAACGTTTTGGACATGTGCATCCGATTTCAGCCAATGTTCATGAGGCTATGTTTCGTTTCGTTGGTGTATGTATGATGGACATAACTGCAGGAAGTGCTCTGTAAGCTTTGTTCATGAGACCATTTTTCATTTCGTTGGTGTATGTATGATGGACATGACTGCAGGATGTGCTCTGTAAGCTTTGTTCACGAGGCCATGTTTCATTTCGTTGGTGTATGTATGATGGGCATGGCTGCAGGATGTGCTCTGGAGTCTGGGGACACATACTAAACTCAATATATACAAACCAAATGTGCACACAGTCTTACTGTATGGATCAGAGACATTTGTGGAAAACATTGATATAAAGGAAGACTGCAGTAAAACTTGTAACAATGGCGATTGAGGCACGTTACTGCTGCCCTCCATTGGTTCTCTGTGACTTCATTTACTGTGGACGTTGTTGTATTTGACTCTCAGTCGATGCTTCACAAGATCCAAACGGGCAGGTTTCGGTATGAGTGGATGTCGTGTATAGAAGTTTCTAACCTCCAGAGGCTTACGTGGATATACTGTCCTTGGCATGCGGATGTTTACGGTAATGAGAAAGCTGATAGGCTTGCATCAACAGCATCGATTGTTGGGGAGTTGCAGATGGATAAGGGGGCTGTTCTTCGGTGTCTTCGCGAGTGTCTATTGGATGAGGACACTAAAATAGATGCTGAATCGATCCAGCGATTTGAGCAGTTTGGAGTTACCTGTTGTACAAGTAGAACTGATGACTGAGGGGCAGAGTGAGAAATGTGTTTAATCAGCGAGCCACGGGAACCATCAGTATGCATACTCTTCGATATCTGTTGGGGGCGACTGAGCACCTTTGTGTCTGCTCGGAGTGCAATGACGTCAGTTCAGTGACCAATAACCAAAACAATGGCGAAACACGTAAAACACAAGTACAAAGTGGAGGCTGAGTCTGTCCGCAGACAATAGACTGAACCGCTACAAGCATCAACAATTTGCAGAATTACACTTATCTTCGTTCCGGGGTACATGGGTGTCGTTGGCAATGAGAGAGCAGACATGCTGGCTGGCTATGCCACCATATCAAGGGGCCAGTCAATGGATAGAGCTGACATTCTGAACGCCCTCATAGAGTTTGACCGCAAAGAATATTTTTATTTAAACCAATACACGTCAACTGCTAGATTGTAAGAGCTGGGATTGAAGATTGGAGTGGCCAAAAAAGAACAGCACAACAGGCACTTGAGTAGACGAATCAATGAAAATCGAAATGGTACGGTCAATGAGGTCAAAACACAGAAAATATTTATTTTAAATATACGAAAGAGGCAATTATTATTTTTCATACACGTAATGAAGGGGAGGGGGAGGGCTAGAACTTCTTCTTCTTCTCTTCCACCATTTACTTCTTTACAGAAGTGTTGGGGTGAAACGTAGTGATCTTGTGTGTGCTTGTTCTTCTCTTCCACCATTTACTTCTTTACAGAAGTGTTGGGGTGAAACGTAGTGATCTTGTGTGTGCTTGTTCTTTCTTCACCATTATTGCTACTTCTGTATAGAAGTGTTAGGTGGAAACATAGTGATCTTGTGTGCTTGTTTTAGGAACTTTGTAAGCTGATATTCATGTTCGTAAGGCTGTTCTTGATGCCGTCGCTCCATCTTTTGCGTGGTCTTCCTCTTGCCTTATACTCATTATACTTTTTCTGTGTGGCTCTCTGTGGTAGGCGATACTAGGGAATTCTGGTCAGGTGTCCAAACCATTTAATCTGTTGTTCTTTTAGGAACTGCATGACTGGTTTCACATCCAGTCTCCTGATTTCTTCAATACATTGCGATAATCGGGAAAATCGAGGAGAAACAAGACAGGAAGAGAACATGTTGGACAGCCTGACTTCATGTTGTACAGCCCGACTTCATGTTGGACAGCCTGACTTCATGTTGGACAGCCTGACTTCATGTTGGACAGCCTGACTTCATGTTGGACAGCCTGACTTCATGTTGGACAGCCACACTTCATGTTGGACAGCCTGACTTCATGTTGGACAGCCTGACTTCATGTTGGACAGCCTGACTTCATGTTGGACAGCCTGACTTCATGGCACGGAAGAGCTTCAACATCTGAGATGATAGCTTCTTCTTCTTCTTCGAACGTTCCATATCGACTACTTATTAAACCACTCTTTGTGATTTCTGTGTGATCTGAGCCTTAGAGCCATTGTACGTTGTGCCAGTTATGTGCCTACAAGTAGACCAACACATTCGATATCTGCGAGGCTTTTTATTTTCTTGGTGGCTTCCTAGGCCCCTACCTCAGTTGCCTCTTACAATATACCTTGTAGGTTGCAGTGTTACTATTCTTTGCTCCCCTTGCGAGTCCCGACACCACCCGAGCGTGATAAGTACAATTCACGCTTTTCAAAATAAATTAAAACTTTGAATTGGGTATTTAAACAGATAATCACATTCTCACATTTCAAAATTGAAATTTATTGCTGAATCATACAGTGACGGTGTACGTGATCTTTGTTATTTTGTTAAACATCTTATCTTCGGCTTCTGCGATCAACTTCTTCTATGTGACTACTCCGGTATGTGTCATAAAGAGCGTCTCACTACCTCGACAGATGCTCACTACAGCTACAGCCTCTCACTACCTCTACAGATGTATTGCTGAATCATACAGTGACGGTGTACGTGATCTTTGTTATTTTGTTAAACATCTTATCTTCGGCTTCTGCGATCAACTTCTTCTATGTGACTACTCCGGTATGTGTCATAAAGAGCGTCTCACTACCTCGACAGATGCTCACTACAGCTACAGCCTCTCACTACCTCTACAGATGTATTGCTGAATCCTACAGTGACGGTGTACGTGATCTTTGTTATTTTGTTAAACATCTTATCTTCGGCTTCTGCGATCAACTTCTTCTATGTGACTACTCCGGTATGTGTCATAAAGAGCGTCTCACTACCTCGACAGATGCTCACTACAGCTACAGCCTCTCACTACCTCTACAGATGTATTGCTGAATCATACAGTGACGGTGTACGTGATCTTTGTTATTTTGTTAAACATCTTATCTTCGGCTTCTGCGATCAACTTCTTCTATGTGACTACTCCGGTATGTGTCATAAGAGCGTCTCACTACCTCGACAGATGCTCACTACAGCTACAGCCTCTCACTACCTCTACAGATGTATTGCTGAATCATACAGTGACGGTGTACGTGATCTTTGTTATTTTGTTAAACATCTTATCTTCGGCTTCTGCGATCAACTTCTTCTATGTGACTACTCCGGTATGTGTCATAAACAGGGAGGTACACTTGAGGTACACCGGTCCCCATAGTTTTTTTTATTTTAATTTTGGTAGGGTTGTTTTTGTTGGCCAGATCTCCATTCTCACACTGCTCAGACTGGGGCAGTCTTGTAGGTGTGCTCTGGGAATGCGTTGACGCTCCACGGGTGCAAGCAACCGAGTCCCTGAGACCTATTCTATGGATGTGTGCTCTGAGATTGCCCCGTTCTAAGTCTGAAGACTGTGGTCTGCGCATTTCTATTTAGTGTATTTATACTGTCATGATCCAGATCCAGACCTTTGTCAACGGATGTTTGCGGCGGATTCTCAGATTGAAATGGTATGATAGAGTTACAAACACGGATCTGTGGATAAGAACAGGGCAGGAACCTATGATGACACAGGTCAAGAGGAGAAGATGGCGATGGATAGGCCATACCTTGCGGAAGACACAGTCGAGTGTCACTAGACAGGTGCTCGAGTGGAACCCGCAGGAAAACGAAAAGAGGATGCCTAAGCAGACTTGGAGACGAGGTCTTACTAAGGAGCTGAAGAGTGCTCAATTGACCTGGGAGACCATAAAAAGAACAGCCAGAGACCGAGAAGAGTGGCGAACAACTGTTGAGGTCCTATGCTCCACGAGGAGCGGAGAGGATTAATGATACTGTCATGCTCTGGGTTGTATCCTCCGTTCGTTTTTCTTCACACCATTTTACTGGATTGTTTCAGGAGAGTCTTTGCTTCTGTAAAACTTTGTGTTATGTGGTGTTGTGTTAGGCTCCCTCCAGCCCTTACGAGTTTGTCAGCCTTTTCATTTTCTGGTATACCACAGTGTGCTGGTATCCACTGAAGAACTTTTTCTGATTTCTTGGACAGCAAGCTGATTTTTTGCTGTATATCCTGAATGAGCTTGTCTTGTTTTGGGACATGAGATGGATTAGAGAATGGATCTGGAGTCGCTAAAGACTGCAATTTTTTTGCTGACACTTGCTGGTCGTTGAGAATCTGTTTGGCTATAAGAAGGGCTGTTGTCTCTGCTCTAAAGTTGGTGCATGTTTCTCCTGCAGCTAGAGAGTCTGTTTCTGTGTTTCCTTGAGGGTGAGTGATGTAGATTCCGCTGCCTCCCTTCCTGATAGCATCTGTAACTGAGCCATCTGTGAAGACGCGTGTCCATGTGTTGGTGTAATATTGGTTAAACATCTTGAACTTCTTAGTGTCGAGCAACAACCAACTCTACGGTCGAACTTGGTCACATATTTACTCAATTTTAAACCAGTAAATCAATTATAATGTTTATCAATAACCCATTAATTTCTGTTGATGCAACTGAACTTGGAAGTAGGGTCTCTGAAGTTTACGACAAATATAATCTTGAAGAGTTAAAATTAGAAATCTGAAAGCAGATGTGTCTTCCCCGCCCATGTGGTGCCGGGACCCGCAAGGGAAGCGAAGAATAGTACCACTACAAGGCATGTCGTAAGAGGCGACTGATGTAGGGACCTAGGAAAGCTACCCTAGTAAATAAAAAGAAAGTATCACAGAAATTTGATGTGCTGGCCTACTTGTAGGCGCATCACTTGCACAACGTACAATCGCTCTTTGACTCAGATCATATACAAATCTCACAGAGTGGTTAACAAGTGGTCGATACGGAGCGTTCCAAGAAGAAGAATACAAGTTTGAAATCTTCCCTTGGTGACATGTATGACAATTTCTGAGCTCTGGTAGAGAAGAATATAAGTTTGAAATCTTCCCTTGGTGACATGTATGACTATTTCTGAGCTCTGGTAGAGAAGAATATAAGTTTGAAATCTTCCCTTGGTGACATGTATGACAATTTCTGAGCTCTGGTAGAGAAGAATATAAGTTTGAAATCTTCCCTTGTTGACATGTATGACAATTTCTGAGCTCTGGGAGAGAAGAATAAAGTTTGAAATCTTCCCTTGGTGACATGTATGACAATTTCTGAGCTCTGGTAGAGAAGAATATAAGTTTGAAATCTTCCCTTGGTGACATGTATGACAATTTCTGAGCTCTGGTAGAGAAGAATATAAGTTTGAAATCTTCCCTTGGTGACATGTATGACTATTTCTGAGCTCTGGTAGAGAAGAATATAAGTTTGAAATCTTCCCTTGGTGACATGTATGACAATTTCTGAGCTCTGGTAGAGAAGAATACAAGTTTGAAATCTTCCCTTGGTGACATGTATGACTATTTCTGAGCTCTGGTAGAGAAGAATATAAGTTTGAAATCTTCCCTTGGTGACATGTATGACAATTTCTGAGCTCTGGTAGAGAAGAATATAAGTTTGAAATCTTCCCTTGCTGACATGTATGACAATTTCTGAGCTCTGGTAGAGAAGAATACAAGTTTGAAATCTTCCCTTGGTGACATGTATGACAATTTCTGAGCTCTGGTAGAGAAGAATATAAGTTTGAAATCTTCCCTTGGTGACATGTATGACAATTTCTGAGTTCTGGTAGAGAAGAATACAAGTTTGAAATCTTCCCTTGCTGACATGTATGACTATTTCTGAGCTCTGGTAGAGAAGAATATAAGTTTGAAATCTTCCCTTGGTGACATGTAGACTATTTTGAGCTCTGAGAGAAGAATATAAGTTTGAAATCTTCCTGTGACATGTATGACAATTTCTGAGCTCTGGTAGAAGAAGAATACAGTTTGAAATCTTCCTTGGGACATGTATGACAATTTCTGAGCTCTGTAGGAAGAATACAAGTTTGAAATCTTCCTGGTGACATGTAGACAATTATGGAGCTCTGTAGAGAAGAATATAAGTTTGAAATCTTCCTTGCTGACATGTATGACAATTTCTGAGCTTTGGTAGAGAAGAATACAAGTTTGAAATCTTCCCTTGGTGACATGTATGACAATTTCTGAGCTCTGGTAGAGAAGAATACAAGTTTGAAATCTTCCCTTGTTGACATGTATGACAATTTCTGAGCTCTGGTAGAGAAGAATATAAGTTTGAAATCTTCCCTTGGTGGCATGTATGACAATTTCTGAGCTCTGGTAGAGAAGAATATAAGTTTGAAATCTTCCCTTGGTGACATGTATGACAATTTCTGAGCTCTGGTAGAGAAGAATATAAGTTTGAAATCTTCCCTTGGTGGCATGTATAACAATTTCTGAGCTCTGGTAGAGAAGAATATAAGTTTGAAATCTTCCCTTGGTGACATGTATGACAATTTCTGAGCTCTGGTAGAGAAGAATATAAGTTTGAAATCTTCCCTTGTTGACATGTATGACAATTTCTGAGCTCTGGTAGAGAAGAATATAAGTTTGAAATCTTCCCTTGCTGACATGTATGACAATTTCTGAGCTCTGGTAGAGAAGAATATAAGTTTGAAATCTTCCCTTGGTGACATGTATGACAATTTCTGAGCTCTGGTAGAGAAGAATATAAGTTTGAAATCTTCCCTTGGTGACATGTATGACAATTTCTGAGCTTTGGTAGAGAAGAATAAATCTCCAACTATTAGTAGTGTTGCTCTGAAAATATATTCCTACACTTTAGTTCAACATATTGATATGATTGCAAAGAGATTGATTAATCAACATCGAACTGGCGTGTTGGGCCGCTGCTGGATTTGCTGAGACGGAGATCGGAGCACCTATGGACATGTCAGGAGTGCTATGAAGATAGTCCTCTGATAACTGATATGAAGTCTAGTTTTCATCGATGAATATTATCAAAGATAAAAACCGATCCTACCTGACAGACTCACACTTAGAGACGATGCGATAAGATCAGCCTGTACCAATTACACATAAGTATTTCTTCAACTTGCAGCGAATATGCAGTGCCAAATTTTCCACTAATTATATAAATGTCAGTACACTTTCTTTTAAATTAAACCTTCGCCCATGTGGTGGCGGGACCCGCAAGGGAAGCAAAGAATAGTACCACTGCAATCTACAAGGCATGTCGTAAGAGGCGATTAATGTAGGGACCTAGGAAAACTACCTAGTAAATAAAAAAAGTATCGCGAAAGTCGGATTTAGTCTGGACTAAGTTGATTATAAGCTGTTATAAGTCTGATTCATAAGCAGTTATAAGTCTGGATTATAAGTTAGATACATACTAAAGTCTGTATTGATATAGTCAGTTAAAGTGGATTATAAGTCTGGATTATAAGTTAGGATTATAAGTCTGGATTATAAGTCTGGATTATAAGTTAGATTATAAGTTAGGATTATAAGTCTGGATTATAAGTCTAGGATTATAAGTCTGGATTATAAGTTAGGATTATAAGTCTGGATTATAAGTTAGGATTATAAGTCTGGATTATAAGTCTGGATTATAAGTCTGGATTATAAGTCAGGATTATAAGTCTGGATTATAAGTTAGGATTATAAGTCTGGATTATAAGTTAGGATTATAAGTCTGGATTATAAGTCTGGATTATAAGTCAGGATTATAAGTCTGGATTATAAGTTAGGATTGATTAAGTCTGGATTATAAGTTGGATTATAAGTCTGGATTATAAGTCTGGATTATAAGTCTGGATTATAAGTTAGGATTATAAGTCTGGATTATAAGTCTGGATTATAAGTTAGATTATAAGTCTGATTATAGTTGATTATAAGTCTAGGATTATAAGTCTGGATTTAGTTATAAGTCTGATTATAAGTTAGGATTATAAGTCTGGATTATAAGGGTTAAGGATTATAAGTTAAGGATTATAAGTTAGATTATAGTTAGGATTATAAGCCAGGATTAAGTTATAATTTGTTATTACGTTTTAAACAATACTATATTATTTTATTTATATATGAACACACAGATCGAACAATCTCTGAGGGCCACAGAATTGTGGTTTTATAGAAGAATGATGAGAATCCCATGGACTGTTAAAATGACTAATGTTGAGGTGTTGAATGAGATCAAGACACAGAGAAAGCTTGTCACCAATATTAGAAAGAGGCAGTCATCATTTTCCGGACATGTGATGAGGAGGGGAGGTTTAGAACACATTGTAACAACTGATAAAATCGAGGGTAAACGAAACAGAGGAAGACAGAGAGAAAACTTTGGATAGCCTGACGTCATGGCACAGTAGAGCGTCAACATCTGAGTTGATAGCAAACACCAATGACAGAGATTTGTGGAGATCCATGATCGCCTACGCCAGCCGGCACGGCACCTGATGATCATGATGATATTATTTTATTACTATTTGAATTATTTATATTATTATTACAATCACCACATGGCGCCCGCGCACACCCCAACTATCTGTCAAATGCGCCCGGTCCAGTATATAAAAACGTTGGACAGCAACTGCACTATACTAGTTTACTTGCCCGCCTGCCCAGCGTGTTAGAAGCGCGTTGGACGATGGGTGAAAAGCCCCCTGTGAGCGCAGTTAAATTCTGCGGGCTAGCAGAATATCCACAGGTTCTCCAGATTTACGGTGATCGTGGCACCGAAACCGAAGGGTTACGATTTCCATGGCACCGAGCCGAAGAGCTGAAAGCTCAAGTGCTTCTGGATCATAACAAAAAATAATTTAAAAATACTAGTTTACTTCCCTTTATGCAAATTGACTACACATATTTTGTGTAATCGACTACTAGCACAAGTTCTAGCACGTGGCGTAATCTAGTACTAGCACAAGACCTAACAAGCGGCCTAACGTATAAGTTATTGTACTTCGCATGTGACTAAGGCGACACCAGTCATTTAAATTTCTGGGTCAGATTACGATATCCAAACAGAAAAGCCTATCAGATTACACACAGCAACCCCCCGTAACTGTTGTCTTCCATGTTGGTTTGGTCAACAAAGTCGACCACGAAGTGACCTTTCCGTGACGCATGCCTGGGCGATTTTTATGGAGTAGCTGAGTTGCCCAAGCGTCAACTACCCCTCTCGACCTCGCTGATAGATTCCAGAGGAGTGCAAAGCACGACATCTGGTATCAGTTCGGTTGCAGAAGCTGAAGGTAGGACATCACTTGATGCCTGTCCGCCTTAGGGGCTCCGCTCCGGATTTTCTGTTTGGGTTTACTCCCATAGCCTTTGCCTCTCCCGAGGCTCCCACAAGGCAGTGGGGCTATTTGCCCATAGCTGGGGGTCTGGATCTTGGGTATCAGGGTAAATCCACTGATATCACAAGTCATGGGGGCCAGACCTCCACCGAGATTTTTGTCGGTTAACTCCCCAAGGACACCAAAATAAAAAAAAATAAAAAAAAATCCTGACCTAGGGAGTCCATCCCCCTAGACGAGTCATTGCCCCGTTAGCCTTTGACCTCACGGTCAAAGTTTCCCGGTCTACACCGCTGGGAGGTGGGGATGGACTTGTGTGTTCTGTGGGTCATCAGCAGGCTACTAATTTCACTTTTCGCCCCTCCTAAGAGAGACTAGCCGATCCCAACCCTGCCAGTGCATTGCTAGGCTCAAGACACACCTTGTAGACCTATCAAAACAGCAACAAAATCTTAGTAAATACAACACATTTTAACATCTCCATTCATAAGTAGGCCCAGTGGCGGCT
This sequence comes from Arion vulgaris, assembly GCA_020796225.1. Classification (NCBI taxonomy): domain Eukaryota; kingdom Metazoa; phylum Mollusca; class Gastropoda; order Stylommatophora; family Arionidae; genus Arion; species Arion vulgaris. The sequence goes on from CM036775.1 coordinate 15,189,000, forward strand.
CGTGGTCATTTTTCTTGGTGGGGCCAGACACAAATTTTGGGAAAAATCATGGGTTTAGAAGTATCTACTATTATTTGTCTATTCGGGGAATTTCTTTCCCATTTCGATTATTGTTGGGGCCGGGCCCCACTGGCCCTTAATGACGAGCCGCCTCTGAGTAGGCCTATACACAATAACTAAACATGTGCGTCTATGTGGTGCAGAGGTTAGGTGCTTGTTTCTCGTGCCAAAGGTACCAGGCTCGTTGCTTCCTGGAGCCATCTGAATAATTTTATAGAGATCTCAGTTTAGGTGAGATCGAGTTCCTAGTCCTATCGGAGACAGACGATACAGCGTAGGTCCCGTATTCAATTTTAGCACGTAAAAGAACCCTTGGCAGCTGACACTCGAAAAGAGCAGGCTGAAAAGCAGGCAAAATTAATTATAATTATAAATTATAAAAATTAATTTTAGAAAAGATTTAAAATAAAATTCCTACAATATCTTCCCCATCTTCTAAAATTACATCGGGGACCCTCGCCGGTGCTACGGATTTCGTGCACTGCAGCTGAGATCTTCCTGTGTAAGAAAGAGATCAGATCACACATGGTTACACACCGAAGTGAATGATGATGGTCTTATCAATCAATCAATCCATCAATCCATTAATCCATCAATCAATCCATCAATCAATAATACAATAACTAAAGAGACGTAATAATATTCTTCTTCTTCTGCGATCAACTACTGCTATGCAACTATTCCGGTATGTGTCATAAACAGGACGGTGCGCTTGAGGTCTTCACTGGTCCACCGTAGTTTGTTCTGAAGGGTTGTTCATGTAGGCCAGATTTCCATTATCACGCTGCTCAGGCTGAGTTGCAGAGAGAGGAATCCCGTGGTGTTAGATGCAGGAAAACTGCAATGAATGTGGTGTTGTGACTTACACTGATAGATCGGTAGTTCGCCATGAAAGTCCGTATGCGCCTTCTCTGCAAGCTCATTCGGCAGTATGGTCAAAGAAGTCAGTGATGCATTTAGTATGACAGCAAGCAGCATAACAATGGAGGTACTGGCGATGACTAGGGCACTATCCTGGCTGGAGTCACAAAACTACACTCATGTGTGCATTCTGAGTGATTCATTGAGTATGATCAGAAAGTTGGAGGCTGGTTCGGTGCGCAGGCAATGGACTGAATCGTCCATTGCCTGCGCACCGAATAAGCGTCAACAATTTACAGAATTACACGTGTCTATGCTACGGGGCACATGGGTATCGTTGGAAATGAGAAAGCAGACTCTGACGATCAAATTTACTCGCGAAATGAGGACGTGACTGCAAAAATGAGGACTACGGCAACCCTAACTGTCCTACAATCACGTGTTATGTCTGCCGGCGTAGGCGATCACGTCTTTCCCCAACTCTCTATACTTTGTGCAGTTAATCAGTTCTAACGTCGATCTTTTGTCGTGCCACGATTTAAGACCATCCAATATCTTCGCCCTTTGTTTTCCACGATCTCTCATTCCCTGAATTTTACATGCTGTCACCAAATGTTCCAAACCTCATCTTCGCATTATTTGCCCGAAGAACCTTGATTGTTTTATTCTTTTGATACCTGTCCTCAGTGGCGGCTCGTGTTAATTTTTGTTGGTGGGGCCATACATTTTTATTCCGGATAAATCATGGTTTCTGGTTGCTATATTTTAATTTATAAAATAATAAATACACGTTATATATTATTTTTGGTGGGGCCTGGCCCCACTGACCCTTAATGACGAGCCGCCACTGCCTGTCCTTCTTCTTCACCTTTCAACTCCCAACGGAGCACAGGTCTTAACAGACTTTTCCCAGCTTTTCCTCTGTCCTGCCATCCCTTCCAATTCTTTCCATGTTTTACCTTTCCTTTTAATATCAGCCTCCAGCTCTCTTATCCAGGAATGTCTAGGCCTTCCCCTACGGGTTCCAAAACAATGCCTGTCTCCCAATACTCCTGTCGGTCTTCTCAATGTGTGTCCTATCCATCGCCAGCGTCTCTTCCTTAGCTCTTTCTCCACTGGTATCTGCTTAGTTCTTTCTCTGAGTTCTTCGTTCGTAATCTTATCATACCATCTCAATGTTTTCTGGTGGTTTCTTTTGTTATCTTCCATGTTTCCGAGCCCTAAAACAGCACTGACTTCACATTTGATTGAAAGATTCTCAACCTTGTTTTGATCTCCTTTGACTTCCATATCTTACCCATGTCCTACACTGTCCGAAAAAGCGGTATAAACACGCACAGTAAGGACAATAATTGATTCACCTTGAATTTTAAAAACCGGTACTTCACCTCTTTTTATCCTTTGCTTGATAAAGACCTTTTGATCGAAACGTTGCTATGTATTGTTATTGTTTTTGTTACCCGAGTGTTTACCGGGGCCCAAATTTGGGGTGTAAAGAATAGAACCACTGTTACCTGCCACGCATGTCGTAAGAGGCGCCTAAGGAGGTTCGGCTGAAATCGGATGCACGTGTCCTAAACGTGTAGAAATATATGTGTTTAGGGGCCTACCAAACCAATGTGCAACGTATACACGTTCTTGGCAAAGATCAAACACATCCCATAATGATTAAAATTGGTCGTAAAGAACGAACGCAAAGAAGAAGAAGAAGAAGTTATTGTATTTTGTCAAACTACAGTACTTTATTTTTACGTGTTACGCGATTGCTGCATATTTTTACTGCAGTCTTCCCTTATATCGATAGTACTTTGGTACACAAATTCTATTTGAATTACAACACAGACATTACTACTTCAAATCAATAGTCAATAAACTTGTGTTCCTCAATGTTTTCCTAAAACTGTGATACTATTTCTTGATACTTTGTGGTCAAAGAACTACGGGTAATGCACAGCTGTGGGTAATGTGTGATTCTGATCTTTGTGACTCATCGGATCATAGAGTTTCGATACATTGTCACGAGACAACGCGGTTGAGTCATTTCCACGTGAGAATGACTTCTGCTAGTAGGGCAAGCCACAGCCAGGCTATAGCCCGTAGTTTATATTTGGCTCTGGGCAAGCTCATTACACATGACCTGGAACACTCAACAATGTCCAGGTTTACTTGCCCGCTTAAGTTGAATGAAACTAGGTCATGGGATATGGGGACTACATATAACGGGGGACTAAGAAGATAAGAGAAAAAATTCCCCAAATATGCGCCACTGCATGTAGAAGTACCGCTTTTTAGGGCGGTGTACGACAGGAAAAGGGGGCGGGGGGGGCATGAGCCTGAGGAATGTAATGGTCGTATGGCTAGTGCAGAGCTAGGGGCGTCTGGTTGAATAGATTAGAGCTGTGTTCAATTCACAATAAGGCCCGCCCTAGTGGTTACCGGGGCCCAAATTTGGGGCCAAACCAATGTGCAATGTATACACGTTCTTGGCAAAGATCAAACATATCACAAAGAGTGATTAAAATTGGTCGTAAAGAACGAACGCAAAGAAGAAGAAAACAATAAGGCCAAGGATTGTTTTCTGTTGTGGGCATAAATGAAAAATCCTAACCTGAACAGCTTCGCGATGCTGCCATTAAATTCCTCAGGCTCACGTCCCACCTGTCCCACACCGCCCTTCTTCTTCTTCTTCTTTGCATTCGTTCTTTACGACCAATTTTAATCACTCTTTGTGATATGTTTGATCTTGCCAAGAACGTGTATACATTACACATTGGTTTGGTAGGACCCTAAACGCATAGACTTCTACACGTTTAGGACATGTGCATCCGATTTCAGCCAAACCTCCTTTGTCGCCTCTTACAACATGCGTGGCAGGTAACAGTGGTTCTATTCTTTACACCCCAAATTTGGGCCCCGGTAACCACTCGGGCGCCACACCGTCCTAAATAACGCTACTATTGGCAGCAACGACAGATTATTTTTATGGCTAGGGCAGTCACTACGAAACTGTTCAGGTTTGAATTTTCTTTTATACCCCTACAGAAAAAATTGCCACAATAGCGTAGTTGTTAGTGAACTCGCTTCTTTGGCTAGTGGTCCGCGTTCAATTCCACAGGGAGCATGGACATTTTTTCCAACCGTAATTGCTCTCAGCTCGACCAAACCTCAATTGGACACCAGCAAAAACCACTAGGAAGTAAAGTTGTCTGACGTGATGTTGACCACATTAACCACAGGTTGTGTCAATGTTTATTCTCATATTGTATTCATTGCCCTCCATATTAGCCTACCTTATCGTGGTTGGAGGGTTTGTGTGCCTTTAGGATCCTTCAGGCTATGTCGGCGGGAGTCTAACTCCTGGCAGGTCTAACCAAGCCGAACAGACTGAAGGTGAAAGGCCAGACCAAAAGGCGGGGAGCAGGATGGGGCCTCATAAGGTGACAGCGCAGAACCCACCGGCGAGTGGTAAATGCTCTGGCTGCAACCAACCCATCCCCAGCTATGGGACAAATAGCACTTGTCCTCTCTCTCTCTTGGGGAGGACATCCTTTTTCTTGTCTCGTCTTCTACTTCTATGACACTTTCCCTTAAGCATATGGGATTAAACTACAGTGTCCAGGTAGCACACCCTGCATAAAAGCCTGGGTTGGTGAGCCCGGCAACAGAAGGCTGAAGTCATCTAGAGTAGGACGACTCCAGACAAACCCGGGAAGACAGATCTCGTCAGCAGGGGACTGCAACTGTCTAGAGAACAACCTCAAAAAAAGATGTCCTCAGAAACGGAATGTGTCAGCCATTATTGGCGGGAGGAATCGACACATATGAACAACTCAATGGCCATATTGTATTCATTGCATGTTCACTGGAGTCTGTTAATATGTTGCTAAATTTATTTTTCATGACAGTTGGAAATATGTGATTAAAAAAAAACTGTCGTGGAATGTCGTAATCAGGTGTAAGGACTAGTTTCAAAGATGAGTTAGTTGGAAACGGGAATAATGACCATTTTATGAAACGAAATTCTAGAACTCTTGTAAGGAGAAGAACATAACCAGCAAAATCAAAATTACAATTGAAGGTTTTTTAAAGAAAAAGATTTAAATGGCGGCATTTCGAAGACTTGCATAATACTGAGAAAATAGACCGCAGGGTCCTGTTTGCTCCCATTAATTCGAGAAAAGTTTGTTTGTAAAGGTTGTGTTTTATTTTACAAAACCTAGGGCCTCTTGGTAACATTTGCTACAGCCCCGTGGTGGTTTAATCCGGCACTGTGGGCGTCCATCTCTATATAGGTCTTTGTGGCGTAGAAGTTAGGTGCTCGTCTTTCGTGGCAAAGGTACCAGGTTTGCTCCCTCGTAGAGTCATCTAGATATTTTTCCAAAGATCCCTGATCTCAGTGTAGGTAAGATTGAGTTCCTTGTCCTATCGGAGACGGACGATAAAACGTAGGTCTCGTATTCAATTTGAGCACATAAAAGAACTATGACAGTTCAAATTCGATAAGAGCAGGTTGGAAAGCCGCTGCTCAGGCAACATTCATTAGAAAAGATTTAAAATACAATTTTTATAAAAATATCTTCACCATCTTCAAAATTACATCGGGACCCTCGCTGGTGCTACGGAGTTCATGCAATGCAGATGCGATCTTCTTGTGTAAGGAAGAGATCGGAGCACACATGGTTACTCACGGAAGTACAGTGATGATGATGATATCAGTCAATCAAATAATAAAACAATTTAAAAAATCAATCAATGATTTATATGTATATGCGCGTGTGTGGCTAGTTTTATTGAGCAATATATTTTAATTAAGTATTTGAGTCAGATTAAGTGTCTCACTAGGTAGAACAAAACAAAGGTAAAATCGTTAAGTGGTGATGACTAACGACATCAAATATGTTAGGGGGCAGGCACCATATGGTGACATTGTAGTGTCATAAATAGACAGCTACACACACAATTATAAGCGTGTAATCTTATCTTATCTGCCTGTCTATATGTATGTATGTCTGTCTATCATCCATCTGTTCATCCAACAATTCATCGACCAACACACCCATTCTTTCCCTATATTTATCCATCAATACGCCTGCCCTTCCATCCATCCATCCATCCATCCATCCATCCATCCATCCATCCATCCATCCATCCATCCATCCATCCATCCATCCATCCATATCCATCCATCCACACATCCATCCACCCATCCATCCATCCATCTATTTAATCTATCCACCCACTCACTCACCCACCCACCCACCCATCCATCCATCCATCCATCCATCTATCTATCCATCCATCCATCTATCTATCTATCTATCAGTGGCGGCTCGTGATCATTTTTGTTGGTGGGGCCAGACACATATTTTCGAAAAAATCATGGTTTTGGGTTAGGTTATATTTCAATATATAAAATAATATATACATGCTACACATTATTTTTTGGGGGGCCTGGCCCCACTGCCCCCTAATGACGAGCCGCCACTGCTATTTATCTATCTGTACAATATCTCTGTTGTATAATGTCTATCTTACATGAGCTGCTCTCATATCACTCCTAGCAGCAGCAGCAACACTTATTTATTCGTTTTCATCTCTTCCCCTATTCTTCTGTATATCCCTATTTCCCAAGCCTCAATTATTCATAGCTTGTTAATTATCCCCGTTTCCCCACCATACAACAATGATGCATATATGTAGCATTTGTCAAGTCACAGCCAACTATAAACTCATACGGCCAGCAGAATCAGGTACAAATTCGACAAAATAAGACCACAACCGCCACGTGACCTCTCATTCCAGTATTGGTGTATATAGACGAATTCATTTTAAAATCAACACAAAATGCAAAATCGAAGTTATATTATGCAACAAGTTAAGTTTAACAATAAGGAATATAGATATTATAAATATTTTTCATCAATAAATAACCATAGACTCATGAATTGAGTAAAATTACAATAAAGCTTACAGTGTTCTATCAAACAAATGTATATTCTAGCGCCCTCCCCTACTGAAACTATGTCAGGGTTTCCCGTCAGCTATGCGAACCAGTATTTAGAAGTTAGAACTCTAGATAACTAGGCCAGACAACTGAATAAGGGGTTCCATGACCTAGATCAGAAAAGGAGGGCAGAAAATACATATGTTTGATAGAACACTGCAAACTTTTTTGCAATTTTACTCAATTCTATGAGTCTATGGTTATTTATTAGCGAAAAATATTCATAATATCTATATTCCTTATTGTTAAACTTAACTTGTTACATAATATAACCTTGATTTAGCATTTTGTGTTGATTTTAAAATGAATTCGTCTATATACACCAATACTGAATGCGAGGTCACGTGGTGTAGTTGGGGTCTGATTTCCCATAATTCTTACCCGAGTCCGAAGGCCCATAAGTTTATAGTTGGCTCTGGCTGTGGTCTCTCAGTTTAGTTTAGTCGTTGGATCATCCTCACTGCACATCGAACCAATTAGTCCATACCTGCTCCCATCTCTATCAAACATATATAAACCCAGACACCCCTCCCAAATCAAACTAGGTAAAGGTTTTAACTGAGTTATACAGCCAAATATTATAGTTGGCTGTGACTTGACAAATGCTACATATATGCATCATTGTTGTATGGTGGGGAAACGGGATAATTAAAAGCTATGAATAATTGAGGCTTGGGAAATAGGGATATACAGAAGAATAGGGGAAGAGATGACAACGAATAAATAAGTGCTGCTGCTGCTGCTAGGAGTGATATGAGAGCTGATCATGTAAGATAGACATTATACAACAGAGATATTGTACAGATAGATAGATAGCAGTGGCGGCTCGTCATTAGGGGGCAGTGGGCCAGGCCCCCAAAAATAATGTGAGCATGTATATATTATTTTATATATTGAAATATAACCTAACCCAAAACCATGATTTTTTCGAAAATATGTGTCTGGCCCCACCAACAAAATGATCACGAGCCGCCACTGATAGATAGATAGATAGATAGATAGATGGATGGATAGATAGATGGATGGATGGATGGATGGGTGGGTGGGTGAGTGAGTGAGTGGGTGGATAGATTAAATAGATGGATGGATGGATGGGTGGATGGATGTGTGGATGGATGGATATGTGGATGGATGGATGGATGGATGTGTGGATGGATGGATATGTGGATGGATGGATGGATGGATGGATGGATGGAAGGGCAGGCGTATTGATGGATAAATATAGGGAAAGAATGGGTGTGTTGGTCGATGAATTGTTGGATGAACAGATGGATGATAGACAGACATACATACATATAGACAGGCAGATAAGATAAGATTACACGCTTATAATTGTGTGTGTAGCTGTCTATTTATGACACTACAATGTCACCATATGGTGCCTGCCCCCTAACATATTTGATGTCGTTAGTCATCACCACTTAACGATTTTACCTCTGTTTTGTTCTACCTAGTGCGACACTTAATCTGACTCAAATACTTAATTAAAATATATTGCTCAATAAAGCTAGCCACACACGCGCATATACATATAAATCATTGATTGATTTTTTAAATTGTTTTATTATTTGATTGACTGATATGATCATCATCACTGTACTTCCGTGAGTAACCATGTGAGCTCCGATCTCTTCCTTACACAAGAAGATCGCATCTGCAGTGCATGAACTCCGTAGCACCGGCGAGGGTCCCTGATGTAATTTTGAAGATGGTGAAGATATTTTTATATTTGAAATCTTTTCTAACCTAGTTATCTTTTGTGTCTTTGTTCTTTCAAAATGTCATTTTTCAGGGTGTGGTACTTGCACGCCCCCTCATCATCATCAGGTGCCGTGCCGGCTGGCGTAGACGATCATGGATCTCCACAAATCGATGTCCCTGGTTTTGCTATCACTCTTCCGTTCCATGAAGTCAGGCTATCCCAAATTTTCTCTCTGTCTTCCTCTATCATGTCTACAGTCTTTCCCCAGGGGCAGGATAGAATTGGTTGTCCACTCTTACAGTTAAGCGTAGGGTGAGAGATTTATTTTGCGTTCCAGGGCCAAAATGAGTCGTCCTTGTTGTGATATATCAGGACGCCCCAATATGATACCTCTGACTAATTTTTGCGTGCAGGCGGACTTTCCTTATCATCATTGTCTGTCCCTTGTCAATCAGGCGAGACTTACTCCGACTTCTGAGGTACTTGTAACTTAGATCTTCAAGTAAAGAATATCAAAGAATTTTAGAAACACCTTTTTTTCCGATCCAGAAGCACTTGAGCTTTCAGCTCGGTGCCATGGACATTGTAACCCTTCGGTTCAGTGCCACGAACAACGTAAATCTGGAGAACCTGTGGCTTTTCTGCCAACCCGCGGAATTGAACCCGCACTCACAGGAAGCTTGTCACCCGTCGTCGAACGCGCTACGAACACGCTGGGCAGACGGGCTAGAAACACTTTAAAGAGTCTTTAAAGCGTGTTTTCTGTCCAACAACCGATCGTGTCAAGTATCAGTTGCGAGTTGGCTATATAAAATTCCCTTTATGATGCGTTTCTCAATTCTTCTTCTTCTTCTTTTTCTTCGAACGCTCCATAACAGATACACACGTTAAATCACTCTTTATGAATTCTATGTAATCTGAGCATAAGGGCGATTGTACGTTGTGCGAGTTATACGCCTACAAGTAGGCCAGCACATACGATTTCTGCTACGCTTTTTATTTACTAGGGTAGCTTCCTAGGTCCCTACCTCAGTCACCTCTTATGACATGCCTTGTAGGTCGCAGTGGAACTAGTCTTTGTTCCCCGTGAAAGCCTCGGCAACATAAGGGCGGTTTCTGAATACATGTTTTTTTTTTTTTTTTTCGTCCGCTTTCAACTCAGACGAAGTTTCATCTATGAAACTGATTTTTGCGTGAAAATCTGTTTTTCCAATATCTTACAATGGCAGCAGCGTGCACATTGTAAATTACTTTACACTGGCAGCCGTGTGCTCAATGTACTCGTAATTAGTATTCCCTCGCCATACAGGCAGATTTTCTCCGACTTCAGAGGTACTCACGTTATCGTCCTGAGTAAGACCAGGGACTCGAACAAATGCCGGACAGTAGGTTCGAACCCGAGCTATGAGGCGTCTCACAGCTAGCAGGCCGAGCTACTATCAACTACTCTAGGCAGTCCCCTTTACATGTTTTTACAATCATCTTGATTTCTTGATGAGACAAGTTTAAATAAGTAACGAAGACCATTATACTTATACAATAAACATAAACGATGTATTGTGTGTCGTGGCGTTCAATGGGTGTGTTGAATGACTGATGGGTCTGTTATGAAGGTTATTAGACAATGTGTAATGAGAACGTTGTTTTTTTCCGATCCAGAAGCACTTGAGCTGAAAGCTCTTCGGCCTGTAGCTTTTCTGCCAGTCCGCGGAGTTGAACCCGCACTTACAGAGGACTAGTCACCGTAGTCCAACGCGCTACGAACAAGCTGGGCACGCGGGCAATGAGAAAGTTAGCAACTGTTCTTCTTCACCTTTCAACTCCCAACGGAGCACATCTCTTCCTCTCTCGTGCCATTCCTTTCAAGTTTTACCTATCAGTCTCCAGCTCTCCTCTCCATATACAGGGTGTTCAACTTAAAAGCAGCCCCAGTGATAAATAGAAATTTGCCAAGGTACGCATTGCATCTCCGTCTATTTACTATTTAAATCGGTTATGACTAGCTTGTTCTACGTCACATGTGTTCATCGCCCCTTCCCGCACTACAATTACACACCGTCACACAACCTTGACCTATACTACGTCATAACTGAACCTTCCCATTTCCATTTATATATATTTCCATACATATATGCCAGATTAGCTCCATTCATGGGCTGCTTTTAAGTTGAACACCCTGTATTTCTACGTCTTCCCCTAGTAGGTCCCCTACTCCTCTTTCCCTGAGGGTTCCAAAAGAAACAGTGCCTGTCTTGCAATGATTTCGGTAGGTCTTCTCAATGTGTGTCCTATCCATCGCCAGCGTCTCTTCCTTAGATCTTTTCCCACTGGTATCTGCTTAGTTCTTTCTCTTGAGTTCCTCGTTTCTAATCTTATCATACCTCTCCTTCTTCTTCTTTGCGTTCGTTCTTTACGACCAATTTTAATCACTCTTTGTGATATGTTTGATCTTTGCCCAGAACATGTATACGTTGCACATTGGTTTGGTAGGCCCCTAAACGCATAGATTTCTACACGTTTAGGACACGTGCATCCGATTTCAGCGAAACCTCCTTAGTCGCCTCTTACGACATGCGTGGCAGGTAACAGTGGTTCTATTCTTTACACCTCAAATTTAGGCCCCGGTAACCACTCGGGTGATCTTATCATACCATCTCAGTCCCTCTATTCTATGTAAGCATCCATTTAAGAAGGTATGTAGTTTTCTGGTGGTTTCATATGTTGTCCTCCATGTTGTCTGAGTCATAGAACAGCACTGACTTCACATTTGATTGACAAATTCTCAGCTTTGTGTTTCTGTTAGTGTCCTCCATGTTGTCTGAGTCATAGAACAGCACTGACTTCACATTTGATTGACAAATTCTCAGCTTTGTGTTTCTGTTAGTGTCCTCCATGTTGTCTGAGTCATAGAACAGTACTGACTTCACATTTGATTGACAGATTCTCAGCTTTGTGTCTCAGCAACTGTTGGATTGATGTATATGATCATCATCATTGCATGTTGATGAATAACAATCACGGGCGTCCCTACGTTAGGAGAAGAGGGGGCCAAGTGCCACCCCCCGAAATAATTTTTGTTAACACAGTTTTATGTAAATCTGATCTTCTCCCTCCATTTCCGCGTAGTAAACTATCATTTTGAAATTCATTTTGCACCCTCCAGGACAAATTTATGTGGACGCCTATGCTAACTTGCTATTGTGATACTATATATAAGTGTCTTTGTCTTAAATCGCCGATTTATTAAGTATTACCGCAGCCTCCCCACAGTTTTCTCCAGATCTGATATGATATGGTCGGACTACCTCAGATCTGTATGTTTCCGTACATCGTATTAGAACAGATTAATAAACAGAGAACTTAAATTAATGAAAAAACACAAAACTAGAACAAATGAAGAAACATAGAACTAGAACAGATAAAGAAACAGAGAACTAGAACAAATGAAGAAACATAGAACTAGAACAAATGAAGAAACAGAGAACTAGAACAAATGAAGAAACAGAGAACTAGAACAAATGAAGAAAGAGAGAACTAGAACAAATGAAGAAACATAGAACTAGAACAAATGAAGTAACAGAGAACTAGAATAAATTAAGAAACAGAGAACTAGAACAAATGAAGAACTAGAACAAATTAAGAAACAGAGAACTAGAACAAATGAAGAAACAGAGAACTAGAACAAATTAAGAAACACACAACTAGAACAAATAAAGAAACACACAGCTAGAACAAATGAAGAAACAGAGAACTTGAACAAATGACGAATCAGAGAACTAGAACAAATGAAGAAACAGAGAACTAGAACAAATGAAGAAACAGAGAACTAGAACAAATGAAAAAACAGAGAACTAGAACAAATGAAGAAACAGAGAACTAAAACAAATAAAGAAACAGAGAACTAGAACAAATGAAGAAACAGAGAACTAGAATAAATGAAGAAACAAAGAACTAGAACAAATGAAGAAACAGAGAACTAGAACAAATAAAGAAACAGAGAACTAGAACAAATGAATAAACAGAGAACTAGAACAAATGAAGAATCAGAGAACTAGAACAAATGAAGAAACAGAGAACTAGAACAAATTAAGAAACAGAGAACTAGAACAAATGAAGAAACAGAGAACTAGAACAAATTAAGAAACAGAGAACTAGAACAAATGAAGAAACAGAGAACTAGAACAAATGAATAAACAGAGAACTAGAACAAATGAAGAATCAGAGAACTAGAACAAATGAAGAATCAGAGAACTAGAACAAATGAAGAAACAGAGAACTAGAAGAAATGAAGAAACAGAGAACTAGAACAAATGAAAAAACAGAGAACTAGAACAAATGAAGAAACATAGAACTAAAACAAATAAAGAAACAGAGAACTAGAACAAATGAAGAAACAGAGAACTAGAACAAATGAAGAAACAAAGAACTAGAACAAATGAAGAAACAGAGAACTAGAACAAATAAAGAAACAGAGAACTAGAACAAATGAATAAACAGAGAACTAGAACAAATGAAGAATCAGAGAACTAGAACAAATGAAGAAACAGAGAACTAGAACAAATTAAGAAACAGAGAACTAGAACAAATAAAGAAACAGAGAACTAGAACAAATGAAGAATCAGAGAACTAGAACAAATGAAGAAACACACAACTAGAACAAATGAAGAAACACACAACTAGAACAAATGAAGAAACAGAGAACTAGAACAAATAAAGAAACAGAGAACTAGAACAAATGAAGAAACAGAGAACTAGAACAAATAAAGAAACAGAGAACTAGAACAAATAAAGAAACAAAGAACTAGAATAAATGAAGAAACAGAGAACTAGAACAAATGAAGAAACACACAACTAGAACAAATGAAGAAACAGAGAACTAGAACAAATGAAGAAACACACAACTAGAACAAATGAAGAAACAGAGAACTAGAACAAATGAAGAAACACACAACTAGAATAAATGAAGAAACAGAGAACTAGAACAAATAAAGAAACAGAGAACTAGAACAAATGAAGAAACAGAGAACTAGAACAAATAAAGAAACAAAGAACTAGAATAAATGAAGAAACAGAGAACTAGAACAAATGAAGAAACAGAGAACTAGAATAAATGAAGAAACAGAGAACTAGAACAAATGAAGAAACAGAGAACTAGAACAAATGAAGAAACAGAGAACTAGAATAAATGAAGAAACAGAGAACTAGAACAAATGAAGAAACAGAGAACTAGAACAAATGAAGAAACACACAACTAGAACAAATGAAGAAACAGAGAACTAGAACAAATAAAAAAACAGAGAACTAGAACAAATGAAGAAACACACAACTAGAACAAATGAAGAAACAGAGAACTAGAACAAATGAAGAAACACACAACTAGAACAAATGAAGAAACAGAGAACTAGAACAAATGAAGAAACACACAACTAGAACAAATGAAGAAACAGAGAACTAGAACAAATGAAGAAACACACAACTAGAACAAATAAAGAAACACACAACTAGAACAAATGAAGAAACAGAGAACTAGAACAAATGAAGAAACACACAACTAGAACAAATGAAGAAACAGAGAACTAGAACAAATAAAGAAACAGAGAACTAGAACAAATAAAGAAACAGAGAATTAGAACAAATAAAGAAACAGAGAACTAGAACAAATGAAAAAACAGAGAACTAAATTATAACTGTGTAAAACAAGAACATGTACAAGAAAGAGAATAATAATTGCTCAATCAGAAGAACACACAAAATCAAATTTAAAAAAGAAAGCCCACAGAGAAAAGTGCATATCAGGATTTTTTCTGTTTTGGCATCAGATATATATATCTATATCATAGCTTCAATACAAATATCTAATGTATGATACATGTTATATGGAGTATTTCTATCTTAGATTTATGTATGATTAGATGTAGAGGAGTGCATCGCGACAATGAAGGTAAGTTGGTTCACAGGGTAAGAATATGGTAAGTTGGTTCACAGGGTAATAGTAGGATGTGTTGATTCACAAGGTAAGAATATGGTAATTTGGTTCACAGGGTAATAGTAAGATGAGTTGATTCACAGGGTAAGAATATGGTAAGTTGGTTCACAAGGTAAGAATATGGTAAGTTGGTTCACAGGGTAATAGTAAGATGAGTTGATTCACAGGATAATAGTAGGATGTGTTGGTTCACAGGGTAAGAATATGGTAAGTTGATTCACAAGGTAAAAATATGGTAAGTTGGTTCACAGGGTAATAGTAAGATGAGTTGATTCACAGGGTAAGAATATGGTAAGTTGGTTCACAGGGTAAAAATATGGTAAGCTGGTTCACAGGGTAAGAATATGGTAAGTTAGTTCACAGGGTAATAGTAGGATGTGTTGGTTCATAGAGTAAGAATATGGTAAGTTGGTTCACATGGTAATATTAGGATGACTGGTTCGCAGGGTAATACTATGGTATGTTTGTTCACATGACAACAGAAGGGTATGTTAGTTGACATGACAATAGAAGGGTATGGTAGTTGACATGACACAGATAGTAAAGTTGATAGCGCTCTATTTATTAAAGTTCATTACACAATTTGGAGGAGCGTCTGACCGAATGGGTTAGAACGTGCGCTCCCATTCGGGAGACCAAGTTCAATTCTCAGGAAGGTCAATGAGTTTTTTCTGTCGGGGTCATAAAGAAAATATCCTAACCTGAACAGTTTCATTGCGACTGCACTAGCCATGTGACCATTAAATTCTTCAAGCTCATGTACCCCCATGTCCTACATCACACTTCAAAAGTGGTATTACACCAGCAGTAACTACATTTTTTCAGTTTCTTTTTGTTTTAATACACAGGTTATAACCAAAGATTCAAGTTACACGGGGAATAACACAGCCTGTCATATATAACACGCTGTGTAATGGAAAGTCTGGCGTTCAAGGCCAACTTGTGCCAAAAATTCTCAGTATGTTCACGATACACGGTTGGACTACTGGAACTCTTGATCTTTTTACTTGGAGATCTAAATTTCAAGTACCTCTAATGAAATCAGAGTAAGGTTTGTTGGAATATCGATAGAGAACTGGTGATAAGAGGAGAAGCAAGCCTTCATGCAAATAACAGTCGGATGCACCATGACTAGGCCAGAATTCATAAAGAACAAACAAAAAAAAAGAAAAAAAAGTTTTGGAATTTTTTTTTTTACCCATACATAAAAAAAGAAAAAAAAGATTCTGATACATACATTCAACCAAGATTTGTAAAAAATATTTTCGGATCGACACAGAATACAAATGTTAACCTCACACACAACGTGACAAATTTCTGCCTCCCCCACACAATGCAAAATCTCAGAAACTTCTACATATAAATAAAAAAAGTTATGCCTCGACCAGCAAAAGCTGTTACAACGTATTCATAACTTAGTGAAAGACCCTGCCCTCTGACATAAATGCTTCGTGAATGAGAGGTTGATGTCATAGGAACCATCAGCATACACAATACTTCACAATGGAGAAGTTATATTTTATATGATTTGAAAAGCATAGATTAAAACACGCAGACTATGAATGTAGAAAATCATGTATTGGTGAGCCACAGGAACCATCAACATGTAAAATACTTCATCACGGAGAAATTATGTGTTTAATGATTTGAATAGCATAGACACAAACACACACACACCCTGAGTTTAGAAAATCATGTATTGGTGAGTCACAAGAACCATCAGCAAGCACAATTTTTCATGAGGGAGAAGTTACTTGTTATAAAATTCGAATAGCATAGACAAAAACGCACAAACTATGAGTGTAGAAAATGTAGCAAAATTATGTATTGGTGAGTCACAGGAACCACCAGCATGCAAAATACTTCATGAAGGAGAAGTTACATGTTATAAGATTTGGACAGCATAGATAACATGTAATATAGCAAATCAAAGTTGAGGTATTGGTGAGTCACAGGAACCATCAGCATGCAACATACTTCATGAAGCAGAAGTTACATGTTATAAGATTTGAACAGCATAGATAACCACACACACTATGAGTGTAGAAAATTTAGCAAATCAAAGGTGATGTATTGGTGAGTCACAGGAACCATCAGCAGGCAAAATACTTCATGAAGAAGTTACATGTTATAAGATTTGAATGGCATAGATAAAAACACACACACTATGAGTGTAGAAAATTTAGCAAATCAAAGGTGATGTATTGGCGAGTCAAAGGAACCATCAGCATGCAACCTTTCACCATCTTATTACAGATGGCAATATACGTCCAGAGAACAGCACTCCTTGTGTAGACATTGAAGAACAGCGAACGAGAAGGCCATTTGATGACAAGAGGCAATAACAGGTCTGTGCAGTGGTCAGCCATCTGACCACCATCAGTGGTCAGTGCTGGTTATTGGGTAGACTTCGAACAGAACTATAGGTGCTCAGGCTTGTTAAACAGACGATTGAGGGTATGCATGCTGTTGGTTCCTGTAGCTCACCAGTTATGAACACATTTTATCTATCAGTACAGTGGACTATGTTTACTTATATCCATTTTGATTAAAACTCTTTCAATTTCAGGGTCACCACTTCGTCAACGACTTTCTCTCTATGCCTTTTTAAACCTGGATTGGGGTATAGGCCCTCAACCAACTCATGCCAAGTCTTCCTATCTCTAGCTATCTCCTGCAGCTCCCTCCAGCTCTTCTTTATATTGTTGATCTCTGCCTCCAAATCCCATCTCCATGTATTTCTTGGCTTCCCTTCTTTCGCTGTCCCTGTGGGTTCCAGGAAAGGACCCTTCTTGTTATATTCCCTCTGATTTTCTCAAAGTGTGTCTTATCCAGGAAAACCTGGCCAGCAATGGCGGAATGCGGGAGGGCCATTCAGAGTCAGAACTGTTTGATTCTGAACACGACTTTGCTAGCGTATTTCCAACATGTTTGGTCGGGTATTTTCCGGTTTCGTTTGCCGAGCTACCGAGTTAGTGCTTGAGCAACGCTGTGAGCAATAAATGTTACATGAAATGCTTTTTGCTGTGTCAACCGTGCGTTTGTTGTGTGTTAGTGTGTATTCAGAAAATGGCGGACAGCGGTTATGACGAACAAGCTCAATCTGCCATATGCAGTTATATTGCGAGTGCAGAAAGCTGGATTTTGTCATGATTGATGTTCCTTCGACAAGAATTGCAATTCAAGTGCTGAACAGTTTTGTGTTGCTACATTAGCGACGGCCATATGCATTTTATGCGAAGCAGGTTGCTTTTTGTTGTAGTACGCGGCTGTTTCATTCTGGAATTAGTTCACACAGGAAACATTTCACAGTTGTTAGCATTTTGTGTGATTTTCATTGGCACAGGAACGGAGCAATTATGGGGTGACCCGTTGCAGTGAAGTTGGAACCGTACTTATGAACTATGATCTAGCGCCAGTGTTTTTCTTTAACCTCTTGGCTCACTAGAATCTGTCTTGTTCTCTCCATAAGTTCTACATTTGTGACTATTATATCATCTCAGTCCCTCTATTCTGCGCAGACACCAGTTGATGAATGTTCGCAATTTATGTGTTATTATTTTAGTTGTTCTCCATGTTTCTGACCCATACAGCAGACCTGCTTTAACATACGAGCTAAATATCCAAATTTTTACCCGCCAATGACAAGCTGATCATCAAATACCCTCAATATATCTTGGTACAGCTCAATATAACATAAGGCCTTATAACTTAGTGGAGCAATTGAAAATTCCCATTGGAGTGGGCTGACTTTTATATATGTCTGATAGAGCATGTTTAAAAAGGGGGGGTTTAAAGATGAAGAAATGATATCATTTCCTAAGGTTTCCTCATCTGTCATTCTCTGCAGAAATGATCCACCGCCTGCCTAGAGTATTGCACAAAGCATAAACTCATTAGCTCCTGCAACAATCCTAAAGGATCTCAGTGAAAAATGCAGCTCAGGTCTACTTTTACCATTCATAAAAATCCGCAGAATCAAATTTTTTTCAAAACTGCCCATCGCTGAGTTTGAACCAGGTACTTTTGGACACCCATCAAAGCTGATGAAGAAATAAAATTGGAAGCACTTTCAAATGAACAATAAAAGATTGCATAATATAAAAATAATTAATCAAATAAAATCTAGAAGCAATCAAATGATAGGGAAAAAAAAGTCACTGTACAACATAAATAAGAGCAGTTTAAGAAATGCTGTTAACTAAAGTCATAAATATGATGAAGTTCTCGTTTTGAACCTCATAGCTATCAAGAAAAAATACAGAGTTATGGAGGCAACAAACCCACAGCAAACATCCACAAGATCCCATCAGCAGACTAAACAGAAAACAGCTCATATTGATCTTTCGCCTCAGAACAGGACACTGCAGGCACATGCTCAAAATAAAGCCTGCTCAGACTGCACAGTGTGCATGTCAATAATTGAGGAATACATTAATTAGTTAGTTTGTTCCTTTCGTGCCAAAGGCGGCAAATAGGGCAGAGGTTTTAGATCTCCATGCGATGCGGTTCTTTGCTAGCAGTTAGAGATCTTGTATGGTTTTACATCCCAATAGTTTACTTTCTTGTTGGATGGTTCTTCGTAGGGTGGTCTTTGGTCTTCTACGTTTTCTTTTCCAAACTGGTGACCACATAAGGACTTGTCGATTTAGTCTCTTTCGTCTGATCTAAGAACATGACCTAAATATTTCTACCTTCGTTTCCTTATAATATTTGATACTGGTTGTTGCTGTGTTCTATCTCTCACTGTGTTGTTCGAAACGAAATCACTCCATTTTACTTTAATAATTTTCTGAGACATTTATTCTCAAAGCTGTCCAGTTTATTATCAATTTTCTTTGTTGATTTGCAACTTTCACAACCGTAGGTCAGTACAGGAATCACACAAGACCTAAATAATTTAACTTTTGTACATATACTAAGGTCTTGAGATTGCCAGATATTTGTTAATTTAGTGAAGGCACTAGCTGCTATAGCAATACGAGAGTTTATTTCTTTCATCGTGTCTCCGTTGTTTGACACTTTACTACCCAAATATGTCAAATGTTATATACATCAATATGTACATAAATAGCTTTTGCTAAAAATAAAAAATGAGATAAAAAATGACTAAAAGTGTATACTGATATGGGAAAGATGTTAGCGAACAAAATAATTGAGGAAGACAGCAATAATCTCTTGTTAAACATTTAAAAAACAGACACACAAAATTCACTTTAACATTGTGGGCTGATACAGAGATGAAATTTGATAAAGTAATTCAGGTAGACAGCAATGGTTATTTTTAAATCTAAAAAATTAATTAAAAATCACTTTTAAATTGCATGCAGATTTAGGGAGAAGGTAGTTAAAGTAATTAAGGAAGACATCAATGGATTTTGCTAAAAATAAAAAATAAATGCTGACAAAATTCCTTTACAAGTGTATGGTGACATGGAGATGTTAGCTGCAGATGTTAGCTGGAGGAGATGTTAGCTGGAGGAGATGTTAGCTGGAGGAGATGTTAGCTGGAGGAGATGTTAGCTGGAAGAGATGTTAGCTGGAAGAGATGTTAGCTGGAGAGATGTTAGCTGGAGGATGATGATGTTAGCTGGAGGAGATGTTAGCTGGAGGAGATGTTAGCTGGAGGAGATGTTAGCTGGAGGAGATGTTAGCTGGAAGAGATGTTAGCTGGAAGAGATGTTAGCTGGAGGAGATGTTAGCTGGAGATGTTAGCTGGAGAAGATGTTAGCTGGAGGAGATGTTAGCTGGAGGAGATGTTAGCTGGAGATGTTAGCTGGAGATGATGTTAGCTGGAGGAGATGTTAGCTGGAAGAGATGTTAGCTGGAGATGTTAGCTGGAGATGATGTTAGCTGGAGAAGATGTTAGCTGGAGGAGATGTTAGCTGGAGATGTTAGCTGGAAGAGATGTTAGCTGGAGGAGGTGAGATGTTAGCTGGAGAAGATGTTAGCTGGAGGAGATGTTAGCTGGAAGAGATGTTAGCTGGAGATGTTAGCTGGAGATGATGTTAGCTGGAGGAGATGTTAGCTGGAGGAGATGTTGCTGAGGAGATGTTAGCTGGAGAGATGTTAGCTGGAGGAGGTGAATGTTAGCTGGAGAGATGTTAGCTGGAGAGATGTTAGCTGGAGAGGAGATGTTAGCTGAGAAGATGTTAGCTGGAGGAAAGTTAGCTGGAGAGATGAGATGTTAGCTAGGAAGAGATGTTAGCTGGAGAGATGTTAGCTGAGAGATGTTAGCTGGAGAGATGTTAGCTGGAGAGATGTTAGCTGGAGAGAGATGTTAGCTGGAGAGATGTTAGCTGGAGGAGATGTTACCTGGAGGAGATGTTAGCTGGAAGAGATGTTAGCTGGAGGAGATGTTAGCTGGAAGAGATGTTAGCTGGAAGAGATGTTAGCTGGAGAAGATGTTAGCTGGAGGAGATGTTACCTGGAGGAGATGTTAGCTGTAGGAGATGTTAGCTGGAGGAGATGTTAGCTGGAAGAGATGTTAGCTGGAGGAGGTGAGATGTTAGCTGGAGAAGATGTTAGCTGTAGGAGATGTTACCTGGAGGAGATGTTAGCTGTAGGAGATGTTAGCTGGAGGAGATGTTAGCTGGAAGAGGTGAGATGTTAGCTGAGGAGGTGAGATGTTAGCTGGAGAGATGTTAGCTAGAATATAACTGAGGAAATATATTGATTTTTCAACAATTTTAACAAATGATTTTAAATGATACTAACAGCATATGGAGGAGATGTTAGCTGGAAGAGATGTTAGCTGGAGGAGATGTTAGCTAACGAAATAACTGAGGGAAATCATCACTGATTTTTAACAAAATAATTTTAAAATGATACTAACAGCATATGGAGGAGATGTTAGCTGGAAGAGATGTTAGCTAACGAAATAACTGAGGAAGTCATCACTGATTTTTTAACAAAATAATTTTAAAATGATACTAACAGCATATGGAGGAGATGTTAGCTGGAAGAGATGTTAGCTAACGAAATAACTGAGGGAAATCATCACTGATTTTTTAACAAAATAATTTTAAAATGATACTAACAGCATATGGAGGAGATGTGGCTGACAAAATTATTGAAGATGACATCAATGGCTTTTATCTAAAAAGAAATTGTTGAAACGATTTTTAAAATCACATTTAAAACAAATGCTGATATGGAGGAGATGGTTGACAAAATAATTGTATCAATGGTTTTTACTAAAAATAAAAAACAACAGAATCACGAACAAGTGTATGCTGATATGGAGATAAAATTTGAAAAAAATAATTGAGGAAGACATCAATGGTGTTTTGCTAAACAAATTTTTAAATGCTGACAAATCACGGTAAAAGTGTATGCTGATATCAGGGAGATGTAAATTGACAAAACAGGAATACCATCTATGGTTTTTGTTCTGACAATTTAAAAGAAATGCTGACAAAATCATTTTAAAAGCGTATGCTGACATGGGGGAGATGTTGGATAACAAAATAATTGAGGAAGACAATCTATGGTGTTTACTAAAAATAAATTAAAAATTATTTTAATCACTTTAAAATTGTATGCTGATACAGAGATGAAATTCAAAAAAATATTGGCTGAAATCGGATGCATGTGTCCTAAATGTGTAGAAGTCTATGCGTTTAGGGCCTACCAAACCAATGTGCAACGTATACACGTTCTTGGCAAAGATCAAATATATCACAAAGAGTGTTTAAAATTGGTCGAAGAACAACGCAAAGAAGAAGAAAAAAATAATTGAGGAAGACAGCGATAGTTTTACTAAATATTTTTTAAATATAACAAATTCATGTTAAAAGCGTATGCTGATATTGGGGAGATATTTTCGCTGACAAAATAATTGAGGAACACAACAATAGTTTTTACTAAGAAGAAAAATAAAAAACATAATAAAAATCATTTTTAAAGCGTATGCTGACATGGGGGAGATGTTGGCTGACAAAATAATTGAGGAAGACAATTTATGGTATTTACTAAAAAAAAAAAAAATTATTTTAAAAAAATCACTTTAAAATTGTATGCTGATACAGAGATGAAATTCAAAAAAAATAATTGAGGAAGACAGCAATAGTTTTTACTAAATATTTAAAAGAAAATGCTGACAAAATCATTTTAAAAGTGTATGCTGATATCGGGGAGATGTTTTCGCTGACAAAATAATTGAGGAAGACAATCTATGGTTTTTGTTGACAATTTAAAATAAAAAATTCAAACAAAACCACATTTTAACTCTTTCCACGCTGAGTTATTTCCTAAATTTTCAAACAGTTAAATCAAGGGAGGTAACACAAAAAACCGATCCCAACTACTGGTCAATAAATAAACATATATATCATATTATATACTAACTTGAAGAAAACTGGACAACCTATTAGAATAACAAGGTTGAAAAGTAGTAGAAGTAAAACAGTAGAAGTAAAACTAGAAAGACTTCTTATAGGGGAAACAACTCTATGGCGCAGTGTGCGGCTAATAGCGTGCAATGAACTTCAGCTGTGGCGCAGTGTGCGCCAAAGGGGTGGAAAGAGCTAAAGACGTAGGCTTATAAAGGAATGTTATATTCATAAATAAAAGACTAACAATGTCGTGGTATAACATCAGACATTCAGCGTAAAACATCAAGTTTGAAGTTCGATGTTATCAAACAGTATTTTGTTATTTATCTAAACAAAAATACAGTTATACAATAGATCATCAAGTAGCTTGTCCCACCCGGAACTTGGCTTCCATGACAACAGTCCTGAAAAATGCTCACACAATAGATACATGTTTTTAAAAAAAACAATCATTTTTGGTGAAATTGAAATCTGAGTTATATCAGCAACTATGAATTAAATGCAGTGATTGGATTGTCATATCTCAATCAATATCTCAATCAATTATTCTGCGGAAGCACAAAACTGAAGTTGAACACCTTCAGGTAACAATGGTTTTCTGTCTCACTATACAGGATGAGTCCTTCATATTTTTTATTCCAGCACAGCGTCATCTGTGTATTCAATTCCCTTTAGTTTTTAAGCATCTTTCTCTAAATGTTTCATGGTCAGGTTTCTATTTGATGTCCAGCGACAGGCTGCCTATCCCAATATCTAATCTATCTCCAGTTCCAAGAATCTATCTCCAGTTATGAGTCAAAATAATATCTATCTAATCTATCCCAAGTTCTGAACCCTGTCTTTCCCAATATCAATCTAATCTAACTCCTGTTCTGTGGCTGTATTCTCCAATATCTATCTAATCTAACTCCTGCTCTGAGGCTGTATTCTCCAATATCTATCTAATCTAACTCCTGTTCTGAGGCTGTATTCTCCAGTATCTATCTAATCTAACTCCTGCTCTGAGGCTGTATTCTCCAGTATCTATCTAATCTAACTCCTGCTCTGAGGCTGTATTCTCCAATATCTATCTAATCTAACTCCTGCTCTGAGGCTGTATTCTCCAATATCTATCTAATCTAACTCCTGTTCTGAGGCTGTATTATCCAATATCTATCTAATCTAACTCCTGCTCTGAGACTGTATTCTTCAATATCTATCTAATCTAACTCCTGCTCTGAGGCTGTATTCTCCAATATCTATCTAATCTATCTCCTGTTCTGAAACTCTCCCCTCAAATCTATCTCCTATTCTCTTTCTATCATTGTGATGAACAGATTCTGATCTGAATTTCTACATGTCAACCACATATTGTATGTACACCCTAACACTTTATCATGACTAGATTCGATCATGTACCATCTCCACATCAATGTCTGTTTATGACCATCCTTGCCATTGTCTGCCTTTAATCTTCTATATCAACGGTCCCTAACCTGAGAGAGATAAGAAAAAAATCCCATTAAAAATACATGGTATTAAACATCACATAGATTTATTTCAAATGATTATTTCATGTTTTGTTGTATGTGTTCCCGGGCTCACATGGGGAGCAAAGAATAGTAACACTGCGACCTACAAGGCATGTTGTAAGAGCGACTGTGGTATGGGGAAAGGAAGCTACCTAGTAAATAAAAAGCATCGAGAAATCGGATGTGCTAGCCTACTTGTAGGCGCATAACTAGTACAACGTACAATCCCTCTTAGGCTCAGATCACATACAGATCACAAAGAGTGGTTAACAAGTGGTCAATATAGAGCATTCATCCATACCTCAGTTGCCTCTTACAACATGCCTTGTAGGTTGAAGTGTTAGGATTCTTTGTTCCCCTGGCACACCCCAGCAACATACAGATGTTTTACCTTTCAAAACATCGATTGAGAGTCAGATATAACAACAACCTCAGTAAACAGAGTTCCCAAAGAGCCAATGGAGGGCATCAGTAACAGCTTCTACAGGGTGTTCAACTTAAAAGCAGCCCCAGTGATAAAATAGAAATTTGCCAGGTACGCATTGCATCTCGTCTATTTACTATTTAAACCTGTTCTGACTAGCCTGTCCTACGTCACATTTGTTCATCGCCCTTCCCCTACAATTACCACCATCACACAGCCTTGACCTATACTACGTCATAACTGAACCTTCCCATTTCCATTTATATATGCCAGATTAGCTCCATTCACAGGCTGCTTTTAAGTTGAACACCCTGTATTATTCCCTCTACTACTGGAAGCAGTTGTGTTGTATGCTACATTCTGTCCTGGAATGACCCTACAGTGGGTGCTAACTAAGAAACTCACAGCTTGATTTCTCACCACAAATGATCTGCAAAGTAAAGCTGGTTTGGGGTGCAGAACTCAGGAGAAAGTTGTGAGACTGCCATATGAACCTGAGACAGAGAAAGATATGGGACTGTCATATGAACCTGAGACAGAGAAGATATGGACTGCATATGAACCTGAGAGAGAAAGCTATGGGACTGTCATATGAACCTGAGACAAAGAATGAGATGGGACTGCCATATGAACCTGAGACAGAATGATATGGGACTGCCATATGAACCTGAGACAGAGAATGATATGGGACTGACATATGAACCTGATACAGAGAAAGACATGGGACTGTTATATGAACCTGATACATAGAAAGCTATGGGACTGTTATATAAACCCGAGACAGAAAGCTATGGGACTGTCATAGGAACCTGAGACAGAGAAAGATATGGGACTGTCATATGAACCTGAGACAGAGAAAGCTATGGGACTGTCATATGAACCTGAGACAAAGAATGAGATGGGACTGCCATATGAACCTGAGACAGAATGATATGGGACTGACATATGAACCTGAGACAGAGAATGATATGGAACTGTCATATGAACCTGAGACAGAGAATGATATGAGACTGACATATGAACCTGAGACAGAGAAAGATATGAGACTGCCATATGAACCTGATACATAGAAAGCTATGGGACTGTTATATGAACCTGAGACAGAGAAAGCTATGGGACTGTCATATGAACCTGAGACAGAAAGCAGGACTGCCATGACCTGACAGAAAGCATGGGACTGCCATATGAACCTGATACAGAGAAAGCTATGGGACTGTTATATGAATCTGTGAAAGACTACAGACTTTGTAATAGCTGCATATGAACCTGAGACAGACTGTGGACTTTGTCCTGGTAACAAACTTGAGTACCTAGCAAGACAAGTTAAAGTTACTTAAACATAGAAATAAAATGAAGAAGACACTGCTAATTGACAGCAGAGGCCCACCTATATATCCAATTCCATAAAACCTGAGCTTCATCAGGCTACTCAGTTTTGATACCATGCTCAAACACAGCAGAAACATATTGCTGGAACCACCTGTACATGTAGGTGCGATCTTGGGGGAAGGTGCCCTCTAGGAAGCCAATGTGACCACCATGTGAGGTTTTCACAATGGCAATGTTTTTGTTCTCCTCTGCATGTTTCGTTGGTATTGCTGATGACAAAAAACCAACAAAATATTAGTTGATAGAACTTCAAAATTAAACGTGAATCATAAATTAGTTAAAGTAAGAATAATTAAAGTAAAATGGAACAAGCAGCGGAGAAGATCATTAATGCTGTTGAATGCAAATACTACAGAAGAGTGCTTAAAATATCATGAACAAAGAAAAGAACAAATGCTTCTGTTCTGAAACAGCTTGATATTAAAGAGATTTGGCTATTAAAGAGCTTAACATCAAGGAAAATTAAATATTTCAGACACATCAAACAACATGTGTGGTTAGAGAAGATAATTTTGAAGGGAATGGTGCCTGGAAGAAGAATGAGTGGAAAATCTAGAAGACGATGGGTGCAAGATGTCATTGATGATCTGAGAATGGCTGCTGCTGACGCCGGTCAACTTGCACAGAATGCGAGTTTTCAGGACTACTGTCATTGGAGCCAAGTTCCAGAAGGGACAAGCTACTTGATGATGATGATGAATAAAAATTCCTTCCTTTCGTTCACTTGAAATATTGTCGATATATTCAATGTTGTAAGAGCCGCAGTATCATAGTTGTTAGTGAACTCGCTACCTAGGCTAGTGGTCCAGGTTTAATTTCCACAGTGGGCGTGGAATATTTTTCACTGTAAAAGTTTTCAGGCTGACCCATCCTCTACTGGGCACCAGGAAAAGCACTGGGAAGTATAGGAAGCCTGGCGTGATGTTAACCACATCACCCAAAGTGTGCCGTCGTCAGTCAATGAAAAATCGGGGTCTTACACAATATTCAATACACAATATTCAATAACCCAATTTAACTTGTTTTTTTTTTCTGGTAATTTTTTTTAATACAGGGTGTTCAACTTAAAAGTAGCCCAATTTACAGGCTTTTATTAGTCAATAGGGCTACTTTTATCTTGAACACCCTGTATAGAGTACAGAAGAGTTCTTTGTATATTACTGATAGAGAAGAGAACAAATAGATCTATCCAGAAAGAACTCAAAATCAAATAAAACTGGTTGATGCTACAAATAAGAAAGAGACAATTGAGGTATTGTGGACATATAAAAAGACTTGAAGGGCTGGAGAGGTATACCGGCAAAGAGAAAAAGACCACGGAGAGGATGGATTCAGGATGTAACTGATGGTTCGAGGTGGGACATCTGGTCTATGAGAGAGAAAAATTATGGAGGACTGTTGGGGTGGCAAAGTTCTGCTCAGGACAAGCTATTTGATGATGATGATGACCTTCTGGTATAACAAATGAGTTGCTTTACTTTTTAAAAAACTCAAAGCAAATGCACTTAACCACTTTGCTACAGATCCATTCTGTAAAGAAAATGCACTTAACCACTTTGCAACAGATCGTTACTGCAAAGCAAATGCACTTAATCACTATGCTATTCATGCTATTTTGGATCAGATGTTTCATCTGCTACCGTATGACAGTAGACGGTACCATTTGCAACTGTTAAACCCACTGTCAGATCAGATGTTTCATCTGCTACGTATGACAGTAGGCGGTACCATTTGCAACTGTTAAACCCACTGTCAGATCAGATGTTTCATCTGCTGCAGTATGACAGTAGACGTTACCATCTGCAACTGTTAAACCTACTGTCAGATCAAATGTTTCATCTGCTGCTGTATGACAGTAGACGTTACCATCTGCAACTGTTAAACCCACTGTCAGATCAAATGTTTCATCTGCTACCGTATGACAGTAGACAGTATCATCTGCAACTGTTAAGCCTACTGTCAGATCAAATGTTTCATCTGCTGCTGTATGACAGTAGACGGTACCATCTGTAACTGTTAAACCCACTGTCAGATCAAATGTTTCATCTGCTGCTGTATGACAGTAGACGGTACCATCTGTAACTGTTAAACCCACTGTCAGATCAAATGTTTCATCTGCTACCGTATGACAGTAGACAGTATCATCTGCAACTGTTAAGCCTACTGTCAGATCAAATGTTTCATCTGCTGCTGTATGACAGTAGACGGTACCATCTGTAACTGTTAAACCCACTGTCAGATCAAATGTTTCATCTGCTACCGTATGACAGTAGACGGTACCATCTGCAACTGTTAAGCCCACTGTCAGATCAAATGTTTCATCTGCTACTGTATGACAGTAGACGGTACCATCTGCAACTGTTAGGCCTACTGTCAGATCAAATGTTTCATCTGCTACTGTATGACAGTACTATCTGTAACTGTTAAGTCTACTGCCTTATGGAGAGAGGGGCTAGGGAGAGTAGAGGTTAAGGGAGTAAACCCTGATAGAATATCCACACTGCTTTGTGGGTCAGCACAGTTATGCAGAAGGCTAGATGAGTAAACCGAGACCACAAATCCAGAGAGAGGGACCCTAAGGCAGTTGATGGTTATATGTGTATCCATTCTATCTTCTGGGAATCTTTTGGCCAGTTAAAATATCCAATAACCAACTACTCCAAGACACAAGACAAGAGGCAATGAATGACATACTCAAAAAGAGAAGATGGAAATGGCTCGGACATGTTATGAGAATGAGACAAGAAATGCCTGCAAGGATAGCCCTCACTTGGACACCAGAGGAAAGAGAAAGAAAGGCAGACCACGGACAACATGGAGCGCATGATGGAAGAGGAACTGGACACCGCATCTCTGACGTGGGGCTCTGCGCTGAAGGTTGCACGGACAGGAGAGCATGGAAAGTCCTTTCTGAAGCCCCATGTGTCACTAGGCATGACGGGATTAAGTAAGTAAGTAATTCTATCTTCTGGCATCCCCTGCCTGATTCCAAACGTATGGACTTTGAATGAAACTTATTCTTCCTCAAACGCTCCATATCGACCACTTGTTAAACCCCTCTTCGTGATCTCTATATGATATGAGCAATTGTACGTTGTGCCAGTTATGTACCTACAAGTAGGCCAGCACATCCAATCTCTGAGACACTTTATTTACTAGGGTAATTTCCCTAGGC
This sequence comes from Arion vulgaris, assembly GCA_020796225.1. Lineage (NCBI taxonomy): Eukaryota > Metazoa > Mollusca > Gastropoda > Stylommatophora > Arionidae > Arion > Arion vulgaris. The sequence continues at coordinate 15,218,448 of CM036775.1, forward strand.
CCCTACCGAGTCGCTCTTATGACATGCCTTGTAGGTCGCAGTGTTGTTATTCTTTTCTCCACTTGTGGGCCCCGGCAACACATTGGCCACGCCGTCACATTTACACTGAGATAGTGCTCTTTTAGTAAGACACAAGACATTCTTCGCGCATTGAATGCTGGGTAATAAAAAAAAGTTCATAATAGCATCCATTTTGAATGTATTATGAATCGGTGAAACTGTGTAAAAGAAATCAGCTTAGTATACTTGTATGAAACGTGGGGTCAAAAAGGCTCATGAGGTCATGGTGGTAACATGAGCCAGGGTTAGCGAGGGCGCACGTTAACCAAGACCCTGCCCCTAACCTCCACGCGGTGACCCTGGAAACAGACTCTGGTTCTGGTCTGGCTAAGAGGGGCAGGGATCGGGAGAGGAAACTACTGGTAGTGGTAGCAGTGCAATTACGGAAATACGATAAAGATACATACAAATAAAATGCACAATTCTCCTGACCGATGTCCAACAAGATATTGCCCAAGTCCCTGAACGCAAAGAAACAGCAACGAAACGACTCAGACATGGATGAGAGGTGCATCCAGTGACCAAACGTATGCCCACGTAGGGCGAAGCTCGAAGCCCTGAGGAGGGCAAACATTGCCAGCCCGTCGGCAAGAATAAATAAGACACGACCGTAACGAATGAAAGTCTACCCTCGTGTTGGTGCGAGAGAAGATTGCAGCTGACCCGCATTGGTAGCCTGGTGCAGATACATGTACTGGGCAAGGTTTGCCGAGCGCAAAAGAACAAGTTGCGTTTAGTGCATAACGAAACTACCCGCCCTGGGAAAACCGTGCAAGGTACTGTGCGATTAAAATTAACATCCCCGGAAGAACTGAGGTTGGTGATGCCTAACGGAACTGCCAGCCTTGGGGCAACTGGGCAAGGTTCGATTGCAGTCGTAACTAACATCCCCGGAATAACTGGGGCGGGTGATGGCGGCGAGCGCAAAATCCTCAGTTACGCTTATAGTGCCCACTGAAACGACCCTCACATTGTTTGTACTCGGTCCCATGCCAGTGCTTTCGAGGTAATTGCAAATTGCCACGTACCGATACGCGTCTAGAAAAGGCAGAGAATGTTCCTTCCCCGGATCAAACTCAAAAATGTACGGTAAAGCAAGGCCGACAATGTACGGATCAAACAGGAAGCCCGGGTCCTGAACATTGGCGAAGGCCGATACTTTACACGGTGTTTTATACGAGTAAGACGCCGTCCGAGGACAAGCTGACAAGCCCGAGAAATATTTCTCAGTCAGAACGGGTAAAGCAGCGTAACTCACTGTCTTGGCGTAGATCACAAAGCCCAAATATACGGCAAAGTTGATCGAAAAGGCGTAGATCCGAAAGGATCGTTCTAGGAAAGTTCACCTAGTAAATCAAAAGCTGGCAGAAAACGGACGGGCGGGCCTAGTCACCATGGGCGCACAATCGTCCCGACGTAGATCACTCCGTTCTTGCCAGTGGACCAATTATACATCACAATAAGAATGATCAAATTGGCCGTGAAGAATGTTAGCAGAAGAAGAAGAAGAAGTATGAAACGTTTTTTCAGAAAATCTGAAATTTTTTATAAACTTTAAAGTATTCCACACTGCCTGAATATTTTATAAACATTTCATAAGGGAAAGCTACATATAACGAGACACTTACAAAGGGTCACCGCAATTATTTTGTACACCGCTACTATTTACGCAGGTATAGCTATTAAACAGCAAATTTTTATATGATCAATACGAATAGTGTCACTGAATCATACATTTTCAAAATGATGAATGATTCTTCTCTCTTGTGTGCAAGTTTTATTGTCAGGGGTTATCTTGAAGCTCCAAACTTGTGATCGCTAGAGTGACAACCCTGTTTTGTTTCGATGTTACTTTCACCGACTACTAATGTCATGTTCACTCTGACCATTTTAAAAATAGTTTTGTTATTTACAAAGCGATAAACGGTTAATTCTAAGCATAATTTCCAAACTGTTTTGCTGTATTTCTGCTGTGTGGTTGATATTTGTATCGAATATCTAGTTTAGTATTATAAATTCCTAGCTGAATGTGACTATATAGAATCATCCCATTGATGACAGAAGACATTATCTGAATATTATCAACGACCGACTACATTATGTTTTGGAGATCTAATTAAGAACTGTAACATTATGCTATTGTAAGTTATGAGTAAAAAAAAATAATAATAGAACATATTATTAGGATTGAAATAAATTGCTCTTAACTAAATGCTGTTTATGCACTCAAGTTATGTGACTTCAATTACATCCCATATCAACAGAAAAATTATATATATAATATATAGTAACAGCAAATAATTTTTATTACTGCTTGCATGCTCCAATTTTAGAAAAAAGCAGCTGACAGTATAGACAGAGATATCATGGTAAACATAGAAGAGGAATACACTAGTTCAAACACCATACAATATTTAAAACAATATGGTAATAATTAGCATCAGGCAGATATGTTCAAATTAGAAATAAACAAGTTACATGCAGATTTATTACTTTGTGAAAGTGAGGAGGAGAAAATAAAATGCAATACTAAAATTAAAAAAGCACAAACAAGCCTATCAGAACTTGAGTTTGTAGCACTGTGTGATAGGTCTGGTCCAGTATGTTCACATTTAGATAAAGTATTAGACAAACACAAAATCACACCACAGGTATATCATAGTACAGCTTTTGTTGGTAACCACTGTCATAAATACTTAACATGTAAAGTCTATAAAGATCTCACAGAACACACACACGATTGTACACACAGAATCAGGATATAATAAATATTGCATTGATCACAAGAGACATTTTTAATTCATTAAATACAGCATTTGAAAAAGTTCACAATTACATCTCACACAGTAGACCAATCCATGCTGACACAGTTCCAGAAATACAATTAGCAATACAGGAGTACATGACAATATACAGACTGTATTTTCCAGATAAAATAATTCCAAAACAACACATACAAGAACAACACTGTGCAAACTGGATCAGACTTAATGGTTTTGGGTTGGGCTTTTTAGGAGAACAAGGAGAAGTTGTACATTCAATGGTAGCTGGTATAGAGAAAAGAACAAGGAGGAGAAGTTATACATTCAATGGTAGTTGGTATAGAGATGAGAACAAGGAGGAGAAGTTGTACATTCAATGGTAGCTGGTATAGAGAAAAGAACAAGGAGGAGAAGTTATACATTCAATGGTAGCTGGTATAGAGAACAGAACAAGGAGGAGAAGTTGTATATTCAATGGTAGCTGGTATAGAGATGAGAACAAGGAGGAGAAGTTGTACATTCAATGGTAGCTGGTATAGAGAAAAGAACAAGGAGGAGAAGTTATACATTCAATGGTAGCTGGTATAGAGAACAGAACAAGGAGGAGAAGTTATACATTCAATGGTAGCTGGTATAGAGAAAAGAACAAGGAGGAGAAGTTGTACATTCAATGGTAGCTGGTATAGATAAAAGAACAAGGAGGAGAAGTTATACATTCAATGGTAGCTGGTATAGAGAACAGAACAAGGAGGAGAAGTTGTATATTCAATGGTAGCTGGTATAGAGAACAGAACAAGGAGAAGAAGTTGTACATTCAATGGTAGCTGGTATAGAGAAAAGAACAAAGAGGAGAAGTTGTATATTCAATGGTAGCTGGTATAGAGATGAGAACAAGGAGGAGAAGTTGTACATTCAATGGTAGCTGGTATAGAGAAAGAACAAGGAGGAGAAGTTGTACATTCAATGGTAGCTGGTATAGAGAACAGAACAAGGAGGAGAAGTTGTATATTCAATGGTAGCTGGTATAGAGAACAGAACAAGGAGGAGAAGTTATACATTCAATGGTAGCTGGTATAGAGAAAAGAACAAGGAGGAGAAGTTGTACATTCAATGGTAGCTGGTATAGAGAACAGAACAAGGAGGAGAAGTTGTACATTCAATGGTAGCTGGTATAGAGAAAAGAACAATGAGGAGAAGTTATACATTCAATGGTAGCTGGTATAGAGAAAGGAACAAGGAGGAGAAGTTGTACATTCAATGGTAGCTGGTATAGAGAAAAGAGCAAGGAGGAGAAGTTATACATTCAATGGTAGCTGGTATAGAGAACAGAACAAGGAGGAGAAGTTATACATTCAATGGTAGCTGGTATAGAGAACAGAACAAGGAGGAGAAGTTGTACATTCAATGGTAGCTGGTATCGAGAAAAGAACAAGGAGGAGAAGTTGTACATTCAATGGTAGCTGGTATAGAGAAAAGAACAAAGAGGAGAAGTTGTATATTCAATGGTAGCTGGTATAGAGATGAGAACAAGGAGGAGAAGTTGTACATTCAATGGTAGCTGGTATAGAGAAAAGAACAAGGAGGAGAAGTTATACATTCAATGGTAGCTGGTATAGAGATGAGAACAAGGAGGAGAAGTTGTACATTCAATGGTAGCTGGTATAGAGAACAGAACAAGGAGGAGAAGTTGTATATTCAATGGTAGCTGGTATAGAGAAAAGAACAAGGAGGAGAAGTTGTACATTCAATGGTAGCTGGTAAGAAAAGAACAAGGAGGAGAAGTTATACATTCAATGGTAGCTGGTATAGAGAAAAGAACAAGGAGGAGAAGTTGTACATTCAATGGTAGCTGGTATAGAGAACAGAACAAGGAGAAGTTGTACATTCAATGGTAGCTGGTATAGAGAACAGAACAAGGAGGAGAAGTTGTACATTCAATGGTAGCTGGTATAGAGAACAGAACAAGGAGGAGAAGTTGTACATTCAATGGTAGCTGGTATAGAGAAAAGAACAAGGAGGAGAAGTTATACATTCAATGGTAGCTGGTATAGAGAACAGAACAAGGAGGAGAAGTTGTACATTCAATGGTAGCTGGTATCAAGAACAGAACAAGGAGGAGAAGTTGTATATTCAATGGTAGCTGGTATAGAGAACAGAACAAGGAGGAGAAGTTGTACATTCAATGGTAGCTGGTATAGAGTTTGAGGTATAAGAAATAAAACTAAGGAATTAAAATTTATCATAAATACACAGCTGCTACAAACTTATCCAACTGTAAATACACAAGTTCACTGTGAGAAACATAAAGTTTAAATAACAGCAGACATGTGGGCTGTACAATTTTATTTGTCCCTGCTGTATTGTGTGTTGTATAGCTGTCTTTATAACAATTTAGAACAGTTATATACATATGTGTAATGTGTGTTTGTGAGTTGTCCTAGGTAAGCATTCTACATGTCAGTAAGTATGTATGAGCAAGTGTGCATGAGTAAATTATGAAGTAAAATTGTAAGCTGCTTAATCATGACTTATGTGGGCTAGTAAAATTGTATAATTATATTACAAATGTGAATTGTCAATGTTTGGAGATATGTATTTTTGTTTGAACTACCATTAGTAGTATATTTAGAAATGAAAGTATTATTGTGAAAGTATAAATTAATTATGTTAAACATTACATATTTCATGAAGAAGTAAACTAGATCCTTATGCATTTATGGAAATAGATGTGTAAATTTATGTTATTGTGATTTAAATATATATAACTTTTTGGTATGTTGAGATATGTTAAATATATATGCAATTTAATAGTAATTTTATAAATACCTCTTTGTATTTGACAGTTTTAAGCTATTGGTTATTGGTTACTAAACTGACGTCATTGCACTCGGGCAGACCCATAGGTGCTCAGTCTCCCCAACAGATATCGAAGAGTATGCATACTGATGGTTCCTGTGGCTCGCTGATTAAACACACCTCTCACTCTGCCTCTCAGGCATCCAGTTCGACTTGAACAACGGGTAACTCCAAACTGCTTAAATCGCTTGATCGATTCAACATCGATATTAGTGTCCTCATCCAACAGAGTCTCGAAGAGACCGAAGAATATCCCCTTATCCATCTTCAACTCCCCAACAATCGATGCTGTTGATGCAAGCCTGTCTGCTCTCTCATTACCGTAAACACCCGCATGCCCAGGACAGTATATCACGTAAGCCGCTGGAGGTTAGAAACTTCTATAGACGACATCCACTCATACCGAAACCTGCCCTTCTGGATCTTGTGAAGCATCGACTGAGAGTCAGATACAACAACTGCCTCAGTAAATGAAGTCCCAGAAATCCAATGGAGGGCAGCAGTACGGCCTCAACCTCCATCCTCATACTAGAAGTAGTTGTCCTGTATGCCCCACTTCGCTCTGCAACAACCCTACCATGCGCATTAGCCAAGAAACCCCAGCGGATTTCTCACCACGTTGAACTGACCCATCGGTATATACAATAACATCATCATCCCTTGCATTATCTTCTATCAGCTGCTTAACTGCGAGATCAGCCTTCATGTTGCCCCAATCTCTACATTCTCTTCCAAGAGTAATGATAACGTTGAGATAGTTCATCATGCTACCATCTGTTGGGATCCATTCTTCCCCTTTTGGTAGAGTCGCAACCGTAGTCACCTGGCCAATTGTTCTCTCAGCCTGGGTCATCCACGACATGCCATTTAAGCTATTATAAATGACCAGACATAGTGAACTACACGATGAACTACAATTATTTTCCACAACCAGATTAGAAAATTTTTTTTTTAGTATTTTTAATTTGTTACCTTGTCAAAAAACTAAACGTTGTATATTTTTGTAGCGTGATATTTCTACTGCAATGAAGATTAACAACATACCCCATCAGTGTAATTTGGTCATCCTCAGGTAGTTAGAATGTAACTAGTTCATACAGATATAACTTCATAATTATATTATATAACACAGTGATACTGCACAAAATTCAAGAGCAACATATGAAAATTGATTATATTTTAACGTAATAGTATACAGTGTGTTTTTACATTAACAACAGCCAGAATTTAAAGCGATGTATATAAACCGACCAAACAGTCGCCATTTCGTACTCTTGCCCAGGAATGTAAACAAAGGGTATCTAAGCGCAACAAAGGGACATTACTAAGTGAGCGCTACTGGTACGTCGTGTGGCGTAGATGAAACGATAGGGTAGAGAGGGGGTGTATGAATAATGGACAAGGCACATTCCCTATACCAGCTGCTCAGGATAGGCATAAATGAAGAGGACACAACACGAACAGATGCGAGATATAAGTCCTCCCAAATCAATTGACCATCTGTAAAGATGAAAAAGATTAAAGATATAGAAAATAAGTTGAGTACATTTGAAAATAAATGTCTGCGAAACATAATGAACATAAAATGTGATGAATCAGAGAAATGTCAGGTCAACCACTAGCAACAACTGTTATAAAAAAGAAGAAGTTGGACACACTGTAACTCTTTCCACGCTTTTCGCCGCACACTGTGCCACGGTAGAAGTCCATTGCACGCTATTAGCCGCACACTGCACTATTAGTTGCTTCCCTTATAAGAAATCTTTCTAGTTTTACTTCTACTATTTTACTTCTACTACTTTTCAACCTTGTTATTCTATTAGGTTGTCCAGTTTTCTTCAATTTAGTATATAATAAGATATATATATTTATGTTTATTTATTGACGATTAGTCAGAATTTTTTTTTAATTGTTTTTTTTACCTCCTTGAATTAACTGTTGAATAAACCTTGAGGAAATAACTCTGCATGGAAAGAGTTGATAAGAAATGATCGAATATCAAAGCAGGCATTGAAGTGGGATGCAAAGGGTTCAAGAAAGAGAGGATGCGCTAGGAAGGCATGAAATGAACTTTGCTGAGAGAGGCAAGAAATATCGGTCTCAGTTCCATGGTGGAGATTGAGCGAGTTGTCCTGGATAGAGCGAAATGGAGAAACTGCTTGCAGGCTGTATGTAACGTGTACGGACAGAGAAATTATTATTATAATAATTACTATAAAGACGAAAAGGACACTACATTCATAGCTCTGACAGTACTTACAGTAATCTGGTGCGAAGGGGTCATCGGCTGCACTCAAACACAGAACTGGCTTAGCTAGTGTGTGCACTTTGGTGTGAAGGGATGCTACTCTGTAGTAATGATCTGCAGACTCAAACCCAAACAGCTTGCATGTCAGTCTGTCATCAAAGTCTTTAATGGATTCACTCTGTGTGTGGGAACAGAAACAAAACCAATTATCTTTGAACAACAACGATAACTACTTGGTTATCTTACAACGGTAGCGAGTTATAATATCTTCTTCTTCTTTGCTTTCATTCTTTACTACCAATTTTAATCACTCTTTGCGATATGTTTGATCTTTGCCAATAACGTGTATACGTTGCACATTGGTTTGCAGGTCCCTTAATGTCATAGGCATCTACACGTTTAGGACATGTGCGCCCGAGAGGTTACCGGGGCCCAAATTTAGGATGTAAAGAATAAAACCACTGTTACCTGCCATGCATGTCATAAGAGGCGACTAAGGATGTTTGGCTGAAATCGGATGCACATGTCCTAAACATGTAGAAGTCTATATGTTTAGGGCCTACCAAACCAATGTGCAACGTACACACTTTCTTGACAAAGATCAAACATATCACAAAGAGTGATTAAAATATCCCGGCCGACCAAATCAAAGCAACTAAAGAGGTAGGAATCAGCTGGCTCCATAGACTATTCAACCAAGTCTGGATCACACAAGAAACACCAGAAGATTGGAGGAATGCTACAATTGTTCCCATCTGGAAGAAGAAAGGTAGCAAGAGGGACTGTACAAAGTATAGAGGCATAGCGCTACTGAGCCACACTGGGAAAATATTCTGCAAAATACTTGAGAAAGGCTCCGCCACATCATCGAGCCACAGCTTAATGACTCCCAAATGGGATTCAGGAAGAACAAAAGCTGTACAGACGCAATATTCGCCCTCAGACAGTTAGTAGAAAGGACTATCGAATCCGACAAACATTTACACGTTGCATTTGTAGATCAGGAAAAAGCGTTCGACAGCGTAGATAGGCACAAGTTGTGGAAAATACTAACAACCTATGGGTTAATGAACACCTAATCAACCTTTGCAAGAACATTTATACTGACAGCCAATGTCCGATTAGAACAAATACAGGATTATCAGAAAAGTTTCACGTAGGGTCAGGAGTAAGACAAGGTTGCGTACTATCCCGCTGCTATTCATCACGACATTGACCACATTTGTAAAATAGCTAACACCAGCGAAGGAAACAACCTAGGAGAACTCTTAAATGAATTTCTTTTGCAGACGATCAGGCAATCATATCAACAACAGAAGAACAACTACAACAACACATCAACAGACTCCAGTTAGCATGTAACGAATACAACATGAGAATTAACATAGACAAAACAGAAGTAATGACATTCGCCAGAGAGGAAACACTACCAACATCTCCATCGATAATCATCTACTAAATCAAGCAAAGATTTCACATACCTGGGAGCATTTTTTCAGCAAATGGAAGAATAACTAATGAAATTCAACACAGATGCAACAAAGCAAATCAAATGATAGGGCAAATGGCGCCAATTTTAAGATGCAAACACGTCACCATGAACACAAAAGAGCAATGTTCAACACAATCTTTCTCCCACATTATGTTACCAGTGCCAAACCTGGACGCTGACAACAAGCGATAGAAGAAAACTAGTCACAACAGAGATGAAGTGTCTGCAGAATGCTAGGAGTAACAAGAAGAGACCGGTTGAGAAATGAAGACATCAGGAAAAAGTGGGTACAACATCAGTACTAGACTTCATCAAGAAACAACAAATTAAATGGTTCGGTCACGTAAGCAGATTACCATCAGACAGTGCACCCCAAAGAGCAATGCTGCTCCGATACAATGGGTTCAAAGCAAAGGCCGCCACCATAAAGATGGACCTCAGAGATAACAGAGCGACGAAAGAGACTATCTACGAAGCGCATACTAGGGCCCGTTTTAGAAATCTCTTCCTGACCTGACGCTGTGAGGCATACAGGATTCAGAAAGAAAGAAAGAAAGAAAGAAAGAAAGTGATTAAAATTGGTCGTAAAGAACAAACGCAAAGAAGAAGAGGACATGTGCATCCGATTTCAGCCACGCCTCCTTAGCCGCCTCTTACGACATGCGTGGCAGGTAACAGTGGTTCTATTCTTTACACCCCAAATTTGGGCCCGGTAACCACTCGGGTGAGTTATAATATCTGTTGATACATGATAATATAAGAACATACCTTAAGGAAATGAGCTGTGGTTATTTATAGCCACATAAGGAGTATCTCTGTGGCATAGAGGTTAGGTGTTCACCTTTCATTACAAAGGTACTTGGTTCACTACCTTGTAGAGAGTTGAGCCATCAGGATATTTTTCCAGAGATCTCTGACCTCAGTATATGTGAGATCAAGTTTCCAGTCCTATCGGAGATGGATGATAAAACATTGGTCCCATGTTCAAGTTGAGCACGTAAAAGAACCCTTGGCGGTTCAAAATCGAGAAGAGCAGGCTGGAAAGCTGCTGTATAATTTATTATTAAAAAATAACAAACCCCCTACTAAATATTTTCACCATTTTCTAAATGACATCAGGGACCCTCGTCAGTGCAACGGAGTTTGTGCACTATCACTGAGAACTTCCTGTGCAAGAAAGAGATCGGAGCACACATGGTTACTCTGCAAAGTGCAATGATGATGGCCCTATCAATCAATCTTCTTCGAGCGCTCATCATTGTCCACTTGTTAAACCACTCTTTGTGATTTCTCTCTCTCGCGCACGTGATCACCGCTTAGACTGATGTACCAGATTTCCCCATGAATTCTGCGTCTTATTCATGTGAAAATCAGATTCATGCAGCCTTAGCATGGGTGTGCTTCGTCATATCTTCAGCGTATTTGGAGCTTTGGTGCATATCCTTCGGCGATGTGTCCGGTTTTAGCCAGTTTTACTGGGTTCGCTCTCCGTCAGCCTTGGGCTGTCCCCAGCCGACCTGCAAAGCAGCAGGTTTCTTTGAGATTTGTGTCTAAGCCTAAGATCGATTGTACGTTGTTCCAGTTATGCACCCGCAAGTATGCCAGCACATCCAATTTCTGCAACGCTTTTTATTTACTAGGGTAGCTTCCATGGGCCCCTACTTCAGTCGCCTCTTACGACATGCCTTGTAAGCGAGCGTTACTATTCTTTGCTCCTTACGAGCCCTGGGGCAAATCAATCAATCAGACACATAACAAATCACATACATCTATTGATACATAACAACATAAGTACATACCTTCAGGACATGGGCTGTATCAATATCTAGATGCTTCTCAAACAAGTGTAGATTTCTGGAGAAAATATGATTTGATTTTGTTTGACTTCTAAGAGCAAAATAAGCGTTATTTATGCAAATGTGAATGTATATATGTAGGAGCATCAACGAGCCACATCATCGAGCCACATCGTCGAGCCACATCATCGAGCCACAGCTTAATGACTCCCAAATGGGATTCAGGAAGAACAAAAGCCGTACAGACGCAATATTCGCCCTCAGACAGTTAGTAGAAAGGACTATCAAATCCGACAAACATCTACATGTTGCATTTGTAGATCAGGAAAAAGCGTTTGACCGCGTAGATAGGCACAAGTTGTGGAAAATACTAACAATCTATGGGGTTAATGAACACCTAATCAACCTTTGCAAGAACATTTATACTGACAGCCAATGTACGATTAGAACAAATACAGGATTATCAGAAAAGTTTCACGTAGGGTCAGGAGTAAGACAAGGTTGGTACTATCCCGCTGCTATTCATCACGTATATTGACCACATCTGTAAAATAGCTAACACCAGCGAAGGAAACAACCTCGGAGAACTCTTAAATGAATTTTTTGTTGCAGACGATCAGGCAATCATATCAACAACAGAAGAACAGCTACAACAACACATCAACAGACTCCAGTTAGCATGTACGAATACAACATGAGAATTAACATCGACAAAACAGAAGTAATGACATTCGCCAGAGAGGAAAACACTACCAACATCTCCATCGATAATCACCTACTAAATCAAGTAAAAGATTTCACATACCTGGGAAGCATTTTTCAGCAAATGGAAGAATAACTAATGAAATTCAACACAGATGCAACAAAGCAAATCAAATGATAGGGCAAATGGCGCCAATTTTAAGATGCAAACACGTCACCATGAACACAAAAGAGCAATGTTCAACACAATCTTTCTCCCACATTATGTTACCAGTGCCAAACCTGGCGCTTTGACAACAAACGATAGAAGAAAACTAGTCACAACAGAGATGAAGTGTCTACGCAGAATGCTGGGTGTAACAAGAAGAGATCGGTTGAGAAATGAAGACATCAGGAAAAAGTGGGTACAACATCAGTACTAGACTTCATCAAGAAACAACAAATTAAATGGTTCGCCACGTAAGCAGATTACCATCAGACAGTGCACCCCAAAGAGCAATGCTACTCCGATACAATGGGTACAAAGCAAAAGGCGGCCACGCAAAAGATGGACCTCAGAGATAACAGAGGCGACGCGAAAGAGACTATCTACGAGCGCATACTAGGGCCCGTTTTAGAAATCTCTTCCTGACCTGACGCTGTGAGGCATACAGGATTCGAGAAAGAAAGAAAGTGTCCTGAGAGTTTAGTATAGTTGTTGGATCATCATCGCTGCACATCAAACCAATTAGTCCATAAATGCTCCAATCTCCACCACAGTATGTCTTTCAGCATGTGGCAACTAACAACACCAGTTCTTTGTCGGTTTACTATTATCTGGGGGTCTCTGTTGCTGAGAGGTTAAGCCCTTGCCTTCCGAGTAGAAGAGCGTGGGTTCAAATTCGGACCGTGCCATTCTGTTCACGGGTGCATTTTTTCCCAGAGACAACTAGGATTGTTGCAGGAGCAACAGAGTTTGTGCTTTGTGCAATACTCTCTGCAGGTGGCGTGCCATTTCTACGAGAGGGACCGAGCCATATGGGGTAAAACCCGGTGCAATGAAGTCAATCTTTCAGCTTTAAAACTATTCTTCTTTGGCTATCAATATAGTACTCTTGTCTAGCTATACCACCCCTTTCGATATGCTTGAGGATCTGGACTTTGCAGATGATATAGCCCTGGTGTCACATAAATATGAACATATACAAGAGAAAAGTACAATACTTCACATCACGGCAAAGACAGTAGGCCTCAAAACAAACACAGGTAAAACAAAAATTATGACAAACAGTGAAATCCAACAACCAGTAATGTTAGAAAATGAAACACTGGAAAGGGTTGAGCAGTTTACATATCTTGGTAGCGATACTGACACTAAATGGTGGCACAGAGGAAGATATAAAATCACGTCTAAGTAAGGCCAGAACCGCTTTTGCCAGAATGAAACCAGTATAGAAGTCCAAAATCTACAATAGGACCACAAAACTTAAACTCTATAAAAGCATTGTTTTGCCAGTTTTGCTCTACGGATCGGAGTGTTGGAGGATGACCAAAGGAGATACTAGCAGGCTGTCAGTTTTCCACCACTCTTGTCTTCGCAGAATCTTGGGAATCTTTTGGCCAGTAAAAATATCCAATAACCAACTACTCCAAGATACAAGACAAGAGGCAATGAATGACATACTCAAAAGAGAAGATGGAAATAGCTCGGACATGTTATGAGAATGAGACAAGAAATGCCTGCAAGGGTAGCCCTCACTTGGACACCAGAAGGAAAGAGAAAGAAAGGCAGACCACGGACAACATGGGGCGCATGATGGAAGAGGAACTGGACACCGCATCTCTGACGTGGGGCTCTGCGCTGAAGGTTGCACGGACAGGAGAGCATGGAAAGTCCTTTCTGAAGCCCCATGTGTCACTAGGCATGACGGGATTAAGTAAGTAAGTAAGTCTAGCTATACCACATTTGACTTGGAATTCTTGCACTCTGGTTAGTGTTGTAGATTCACCACTATTACTTGAATCATTTACACAACCTCTCTCCCAAAGAGAATTTAGTATATCAGCGTGGTTCATTGCTCGCCGGCTTTTTACACTTTTTAGGTCGCAGTGGTACTATTCTTTGCTTCTGTTGTGAGCCCTGGCAACAAACGGGCGTCTCCAATCTTCAATTCAAGCTCTTGTACTCTAGCAGTTGCCATGGATTGGTTTAAATGAAAATATTATTTGTGGCCACACTCTATGAGGGTGTTCAAAATATCAGCTCTATCCATTAGCTGATACCCTGATATGGTGACAGAGCCAGTCAGCCAGCCTGTCTGCTCTCTCAATGTCAACGACACCCATGTGCCCGGAACGAAGATAAGTGTAATTCTGCAAATTGTTGACACTTGTAGCGATTCAGCCCATTGTCTTCGCACCGAACCAGTCTCCATCTTTCGGATCATACTCAATGAATCACTCAGAATGCACGCATGAGTGTAGTTTTGTGACTCCAGCCAGAGTAGTGCCTTAGTCATCGCCAGTACCTCCATTGTCATGCTGCTTGTTGTCATATGAAATGCACCACTTGTTTCCTGGGCCATTCTGCCACATAAGCTTGCAAAAAAGGTCCATGCTGACTTTTCTTCTTATTTTTCTGCAATCAATTTCTGCTATGCGACTGCTCCGACATGTGTCATAAACATGGCGTGTCTTGAGGTATTCATTGGTGCCCATATTTTGTTCTGAAGAGTCATAATTGCTGGATGGCAGGGATATTGCTGGACAGCAAGGGTATTAAATTATTTGAAGTGTTGAGGTGAGGCATGTTCCTAAAAAAGTTGAGGATCACTGGCCTAGTCTTCTTCCTCTTTTCTCTAGTCCTGTTTTGCCTCACAGCATCAGGATAAGAAGAGACTTCTAGAACGGGCTTTTATGTGTGCTTCATAAACAGCATTTTTCATCGCCTCTGTTAATCTACTTCTTTTGTCGTCACACTGTTACCGGGTTGTTGCCCAGTGTCGTGGTTTTCTGTTTTTTCTTGCACTGTTCTAGTGGATGGAGTGATGTGATTCGAGCTCAGAATATCGGGGTTAATAGACCGATTCATTACCCCAGAAGCCACAGACGTCACCCGGTATTAATCTACTGACCTATTATAACCACTTGTATTTATAATGTTGACAAGTTAAACATAAGTGTATAACTGTTGTTTGCAGTAACACTATAATACCTGTGTCTCTGTCAGATAAGAAGATATGTTTTTATCTAAACTTATCGAAAGCCTACTTACTTTCTAATTATCTTATCTAAACTTATCTAAGGTTAGCCTAGTGTGGCATATGAGGAAGCAAAAGTACTGATATAAATAGTCTACAAGAACAAATGGGTGAGAGATCACCCAGGTCAAAAAAAAATGATGCATTCTACCATTTCATACTAACTGTCTTGATGATTCCATTTTCAGGTTGTGCGCTCTTGCAACTGGTGTATTCGGGTTCACTTTCACCAAGAGGTCAAACCATTTGAATCTGTTTTTCAATGAATCTAACCGCCGAGTGGTTACGGGCCCAAATTTGGAGTGTAAAGAATAGAACCATTGTTACCTGCCACGCATGTCGTAAGAGGCGTCTAAGGAGGTTTGGTTGAAATCGGATGCATGTGTCCTAAACGTGCAGAAGTCTTTGTGTTTAGGGGCCTACCAAATCAACGTGCAACGTATACACATTCTTGGCAAAGATCAAACATTAAAATTGGTCGTAAGAACGACGTAAAGAAGAAGAAGAATGAAGCTAACAACAGGTGTTGTTCCGACTGTTCTTCTAATTTCCACATTTCTTATATGGTCTCTTCTTGTTTTATTTACCGCTTTCCTCAAGAATTTCATTTCACAGGTGGTAATTTTCCAATTTTGTTCTTTTGTCAATGCCCATGTTTGGCTCTGGTAGCACAGTGTTGGTATGAAGATTGCATTTATAATCTGTCTTTTAGTCTCTACTGAAATTGCTGGGTGTTTCAAGATTGGGGTAAGTTGCTATGTAATGTTGTTGGCATGCTGGATTCTAGTTTCGATCTCTCTGTCCAGTCTACTATCAGATGTGAAGATACTTCAAAGGTATTTGAATTCTCTGACCTGCTTTAGCGTTTGGTCATTTATTTGTATGTGGATATATTTATGTTCTCTGTTTATAGTCATGACTTCTGTCTTTTGAATGTTGATCTCACCCGAGTGGTTACCGGGGGCCAAATTTGGGTGTAAAGAATAGAACCACTGTTACCTGCCATGCATGTCGTAAGAGGCGAATAGGGAGATTTGGTTGAAATCGGATGCACGTGTCTGCTAGGGAATGCTAACCCGAAACAAATGCTTGAAGAAAACGAATGCACCAGACCCTAAGGTGCATAACATGGTGCAACGACCCTTCACAATGAGGAATGGAATAACGGATTCTACGGTCGCCAATCTGCCTCGGAGATTTAGTCACGCAGTAAGAATGTCAGACCTACCATCACAAGGGTAGCCAAAACTTACTGCAGGAAGAGGTCGGCACAAACGGGAAGCAGAAATCATAGGAATTATATCCTACAGAACTGCCCCAGTGTGCAGACTTGAGAAGAAAGAGGTGGCCCACTTACGCTAGCGTACAAGACAAACTGTATGATGTGGCTGATAATCTGAGGCAGACGGCTGCCTTTATTAGAGAATCCAAAATCCCAATCTAGTGAGAACGCAGAAGAAGAATGTTGATCTTCATGTTGTATTTAAATATAAAAAATACAAATAGAACATGAAGATCTAATATTCAACATAGAAAAACCAACTTACTTTCTAATCATGTTACAAAGATTATTAGCCAGAAAACGGTTGAACATCCAGTAGTTTAATGGTCTCTCAAGGGACAGCAGTGACTCGTGTAGATCATAGGCAGGTGAGATAATCATTGCTGCTATTAACTCCGTTTGTGGGCCAACAGTGGCTAAATAGTTGAACAAGATGATTCTAAAACAATGAAGGAAAAGAGAATATTTTTTCATTTTAGTAAAGTTGGTATTAAAGTATAGTATTAACATTAAATTGAGAGCCGCTGTAGCGTAGTTGTTGGTGAACTCGCTTCTCAAGGCTGGTGGTCGGGTTCAGCTCCGCAATGCGCATGGAATTTTTCCGACCGCGACGGCTCTCAGGTCGACCCAGCCTCAAATGGGTACCAGACATGCTCTGGGAAAGTAAAGGCAGTTGGCGTGATGCTGACCACATCACCCATTGTGTGCCGACTGTCAATGAAAAATACAGGCCTAACACTGTATTGACCTATATACCACGAGGTATGAAAGGGTTCCTTTATTTTTTTACTTCTAACACTAAATTACGAATTTTCAATTCAAATGTTGTATCAATCCTAACATATGCTAGCGAGAGTTGGAAAATGACTAAAGATATAGAAAGCAAGTTGAATGCATTTGAAAATAGATTGCGAAAAATAATGAATATAAAATGGAACACATTCAGGAGAAGTGATGAAATCAGAGACATGTCTGGTCAACCACTAGTGACAACTGTTATAAGAGAGAGAAGATGGAGATATGTTGGGCACACCTTGAGGAGAAATGATCAACGAATATCAAAGCAGGCATTGAAGTGGGATGCAAAGGGTTCAAGAAAGAGAGGTCGACCTAAGGAGATCCTGAAACAAACTTTGATGAGAGAGGCAAGAGGTATCGGTCTCAGTTCCATGGATGAGATTGAGCGAGTTGCCCAGGATAGAGCGGTATGGAGAAGTTACTTGCAGGCCCTATGTAACGTATAACAGTACGAGAGGAATTATTATTATTATTATTTGAGTAAAGTTGTTATGTTTCTTCTTCTTGGAATGTTCTATATCGAGCACTTGTTAAACCACTCTGTATGTGATCTGTACGGCCGCATGGCTAGTGCAGTCGTAGCAAAACTGTTCAGGTTAGGAGTTTTATTCTACGCCCTCGACAGAAAAAATCCTTGGCCTTATCGTGGATTGAACACGGGTCTCCTGCATGAGAGCTGCGCTCTAATCCATTCGGCCAGATGCTCCTACTAATTGTAGTTCAGGAAACTTTATACATACTTCTTCTATCTTCTTCTTCGAACGCTTCATATTGACCACTTGTTAAACCACTCTTTGTGACCTGTATATGATTTGAGTCTAAGAGCGATTGTATGTTGTGCCAGTTATGCGACTACAAGTAGGACAGCACATTCAATTTCTGCTAGAAGTTCATTCAAATTCGCATTCCAATATAACATGAAGGGTCCTTTCCTGGAACCCACAGGGACAGTGAAAGAGAGGGAGGCCTAGAAATACATGGAGATAAGATTTGGAGGCAGAGATCAGTAATATCAAGAAGAGTTGGAGATAGCTAGAGATAGGAACTAGGCATGAGTTGGTGGAGGGCCTATGTCCCAATCCAGGTTAAAAAGGCAGAGAGAGATATCTCTTGTATTTATGGTACATTTTCTTGTGTGTTTGATTCTTCATAAAGTGGCTTTTTGTTGATGTGGTATACACTAGACACCACTGTTGTCACATAAAGAGATACCGCTAAAAACTAAAGCAAATCTTATAAGAATGATTTTCTGGCCAACACTATGTTACCAGTGTCAAACATGGCCAACACTATGTTACCAGTGTCAAACATGGACATTACTATGTTACCAGTGTCAAACATGGCCAATAACAGCAGCTAATGAGCGGAAAATCATAACGGCAGAGATGAGGCATCCTATACACGCGTAATAGGATGCTCCCCACTTCTATAAAGAAGTAAACGGTGGAAGAGAAGAACGTATAGACTAGAAGCTACTTCCAGTCTAAAATAGCAAGGAAGACTGCAGTAAACCTAAGCAGAAATGATGAAACATTTAAGGTTTTTAGTCACACGTTTTCATTTTAGGGCCTTTAGGGATTCTGGGAACCTGTTATAAGATTCATTGAAAAACAGAGACTCAAATGGTTTGGCCACTTGATGAGAATGAACCCGAATACACCAGTTGCAAGAGCGTACAACCTGAAAATGGAATCATCAAGAGGAAGGGCAGACCAAGAAAAGATGTGTTGATGGAGTTAGACATCTTAAAACTCCACAATCCCACAGCATTTCAAGCATGCACTATCTCGGAAACCGATCATCAGTTAAACCTGCTATGCCTAACGGCAAAAAAGCAGAGAAGGGCAAAAAAAGGGATTCCTGATCAAGGACTCTTAGAATGATATGAGACTGTGAGCCATCTATACCAGTGGTTCTCAACCAGTGGGTAGCGACACCTTTGGGGGTCGAATGACCCTTTCACATCGGTCGCTTATGACCATAAGAAAACACATATTTTCGATGGTCTTAGGAACCGAGACACCGCTCCTCTATCCGTTTAAAAGTGGGTCCGCCCACGTGCAGATACGCCAACATACCAGTACCCAGCATTTGTTATTAATCACTAAGCTTTAATTATGTTCAATTTGTAACAATGAAAATGCATCCTTTCATATAAGCTGTTTACATTACGATTCGTAACAGTAGAAAAATTACAGTTATGAAGTAGCAACAAAAATAATTTTATGGCTAGGGATCACCACAACATGAAGCACTGTATTAAAGGGTAGCAGCATTAGGAAGGTTGAAAACCACTGATCTACACTTATTAGCATTTCACATGATGATGATGTGGCTGCTGTGTTACGCTGTACTTACCCGCCAAGAGAGACTCCAACGCCCATAAGTGGTGCTTCAGGATACTTTTCTTTGATGTGGTTGATCACAAGATGTAGATCATCAGTGTTGGCAGCACAGAATGTACGCGGAGTCTGCAAATGCAAAGAAGGAAACAGGATGGTACATTCCAAGATTGTCCTAACAACTGCTGTTATGCGTTATATAATAATAATATTTACAGATGAATGATGAGAATCCCATGGACTGCTAAAATGACTAATGTTGAGGTGTTGAATGAGATCAAGACAGAGAAAGCTTATCATTAATATAAGAAAGAAGCAGTCATCATTTTTCGGACATGTGATGAGGAATGGAGATTTAGAAAACTTTGTAGCAACCGGTAAAATCAAAGGTAGATGAGACGAGAGAGAAATTTTGAATAGCCAGACTTCATGGCACGGAAGAGCATCAACATCTGAGATGTTAGCAAATACCACAGACAGAGATTTGTGGAGATCCATGATCGCCTACGCCAGCGGCACGGACCTGATGATTAATAATAATATTAATAGCCGTTCATCGCAAGTGATGATGACAACAGTCTCAGACGTGTGCTGCTACATCTCTCTGGTGTGTGCGGAGGCGACTATAGAGTCCAATTCTCAAACATAATCCTCTGCCACAGGTAGGCCATGCTGGAGAATGACAGAACAGGATATGTCCAGACTCTCCACATTTCATACAACTTGTCTGCGAAAAATCTTACGCGTGTACTGGCCGACTACTATCTTGAACCAAGAATTGCTTGCATGATGCCAACAAGAGAATATGGGCACTATCATCCGAAGACGACGCTGGAGATGGATTGGACATGTGATGCGCATGGAGACTGGCTCCGACATGAAAACTGCACTGAGATGGACTCCAGAGGGTAGGCGAAAGCGTGGAAGACCCAAGACGACCTGGAGGAGAATGATAGAGCAAGAACTGAAGGAAATGAATCATAGCTGGAACGCAATGCAGAGGAAGGCCATGAACAGGGAAGAATGGTGTGCGTTTGTTGCTGCCCTAAACGCCAAAGGCATAACAGGCTAAAGAGAGAGAGACAGGTAGGCCATACATGATCAAAGTTAGACATGTGAGTGCTGTGTGATCTGTCTTTTCTTGCAGCTCGCTTTCTATGCACCTAAACAGCACATCAATTCTCAGCGTGTTCCTTGTGTGCTGTTACTCTAATTACAGATTTCAATGACACATATCATCAGTCCCTCATAATATATATCCTCCCAAACTGTTGTATGTTACATAGGGCTTGCAAATAATTTCTCATACTGCTCTGTCATGGCGCCCGTGTGTTGCCGGGCCAACAAGGGAGTAAAGAATAGCAACACTGGACCCACAAGGCATGTCATAAGAGGCGACTAAGGTGAGGTTTGGCGTAGGGCTGGCTACACTATCCAGTAGAAAATTTTAGCCACAAAATCCAACCAACCTTGCGAAAACCAGAAGGGAATATAACAAGAAGGGTTCTTTTCCCGGAACCTGCAGGGACAGCGATTAAAGAAGGAGGAAGGATCGGATCTTTTTCCATGAGAAGTTGAATCCTGATTATTTCTTACTCTCTCAGCAAAGTTCATTTTAGGGTTTCCTAGGATGTCCACTCTTTGTGAACCCTTTGCCTCCCACTTCAAAGCCTGCTTTGATATTCTTTGATCATTTCTTCTCAAGGTATGCCCAACATATCTCCATCTTCTCATTCTTATAACAATTGTTACTAGTGGTTGACCAGACATTTCTATGATTTCATCACTTTTCTGAACTTGTCCAATTATATGTTCATTATTTTTCGCAGACATCTATTTTCAAATGCACTCAACTTACTTAGCCTCACAAATAAAGAATTAAAATCAATCAACGACACATGTCAACAGTCCCTCTAATGAAAATGAAAATCGTGGCATATCTTTTACAGGACTTAGAAATCAACCACAGTAAACAAGTCGTCAATTTTCTAGGCACCCCTTATATGTTTAGTAGTTTGTCATTGCTTTCTGAACGGTGAGGTTTATTTTTACTGTTCGTAAAAGTCCATGAGAATAAATTGCTTCCCAACTGCGGCCGGAGTTTGAACCAGGTGTGCTTGGGTTGTGATCGACTCACTACCTCTTAAGCAACAGACGCCCACTAGTATCCTTCTAATAAAGAATTAAAATCAATGTCACCAGTCTCTCTAATAACTAAATTGATGACATATGTTCATCATCACTACATACATACGTTTCACCCGAGTGGTTACCGGAGTCCAAATTGTGGGTGTAAAGATTAGAACCACTGTTACCTGCCACACAAGTCGTAAGAGGCAAGTAAGGAGGTTAGGCTAGCTACCCCATCCCTTAAAAAAAAACACTAGATGGCTACAGAACCCACAACCACAAAATTCATAGCCCCCACCAGAGGAAGAAGGACACCGCAAGGAGGGACTTCTTCTTCTTCTTTGCGATCGCTTTTTGATGATTATACCGTTAGACGCGTTCTTATAATGAAATCGACTGTTGTCTGGAGCTCATCTCTAGTGCCATGTAGTTTTGAATGTAGTGTTGTGTTGTAGGGCCAGCATTCCTTTCTTGGGAGGACATACAGGGGGCAGTCTTGCAGGACATGTTCTGTGGTTTGTTCAGCGGAGCCACAGGGCACAGAGGGGTTGGGGACAATCGCAGCCTGTGTAGGTGTTTGTTCAGTCTGTTATGACCTATCCTGAGTCGGAAGATGATAGTCTGTCCTTGTTTGTCAAGTGTGTGGTAGTCATCGTTGGATGGTTTAGGTTCTTTTCTAATGTCCAAGGAGGGACTCATGAAGCAACCCAGTGAAATAGCACCTGGAGACGGGAGTTGGAGATGGAATGCAAGAAAATGGGGAGAGATCTGGAAAAGATGGCCTTTGGATAGGCAGGCTTGGAAGGCTTTGGTTGCAGACCTATGCCTTCCTAGGGGTGAAGGGTGAAGAAGAAGACATACATACCTTTAGACTAGTGTCCCCAGTTCCTCTGTTGTTGAAAACCACACTTCTGTAACCCATCTCTGTAGCATCATGAACAAGATGCAGGATGTACGGTTCCTTGCTGCTGCCTGGAGATGATGAATAATATGGAAACATCGATTATTTGTTTTCTTTCTCCTTGCCTGGCTCTCGGGTAACATTAGGCTGACAAGCTCAGATAAACATTTTGTTTTAGAAATCAGACCCCAAGTGTCGCATGACCATAGCATCTCAGTATTGCTAGATATTTTTTTTTCCGATCCAGAAGCACTTGAGCTTTCAGCTCCTCGGCTCGGTGCCATGGACATCGTAACCCTTCGGTTCGTGCCACGAACACCGTAAATTTGGAGAACCTGTGGCTTTTCTGCCAGCCAGCGGAATTGAACCGCACTCACAGGAGACTTGTCACCCGTCGTCCAACGCGCTATGAACATGCTGGGCAGGCGGGCGATTGTTAGATATAAATGAATTTATTTTAAAAACAATACAAAGTGCAAGAACCAGGTTATATTATGTTACAAATTAACCATAACACTAAGGAATATCAGTATTATTAACACTTTTCATCAAACTAACTTTAAACTAGCTGGTCGCCTGTGTGCTGACGGGCCAGCAAAGGAGCAAAGAATAGTAACACTGCAAAATACAAGGCATGTTGTATGAGGCGACTAAGGTAGGGGAAGCTCATCATCATCATCAAATAGCTTGTTCTGAGCAGAAATTTGCCACCCCAACAGTCCTTTGGAATTTCTCTCTCTCAAAGGCAAGATGTCCCGCCACTGCAACCCTCATGTTCAAACCATCAGTTACATCCCGAATCAA
This sequence comes from Arion vulgaris, assembly GCA_020796225.1. Taxonomy (NCBI): domain Eukaryota; kingdom Metazoa; phylum Mollusca; class Gastropoda; order Stylommatophora; family Arionidae; genus Arion; species Arion vulgaris. The sequence goes on from CM036775.1 coordinate 15,241,860, forward strand.
TCTTCTCCATGGTCTTCCTCTTTTCCTCTTTGCTGGTATGCCTCCTTCCATGATAGTCTTCTCCAGCCACTCATGTCTTTTTTTTATAGGAAGCTACCCAGAAGCACTTGAGCTTTCAGCTTTTCGCTCGGTGCCATGGACATCATAACTCTTCGGTTCGGTGCCACGAACACCGTAAATTTGGGAAACCTGTGGTTTTTCTGCAAGCTGGCGGAATTGAACCCACACTCACCGAGGGCTAGTCTCCCGTAGTCCAACGCGCTGCTAACATGCTGGGCAGACGGGCATGTAGAGGATTAAAGCATCTTTAAGCTGAGGCACGCTTTTCAACCTAAGGACCAACCGTGACCTCTGATAACATACAGCCTGCGGGCTCTGGTAAAAATTCTAGGAAATAAGACGACAACCGTCACGTGATCCGCGCATCACAAATCACATTGAGGGGTTTAACACATGGTCGATATGCAGCGTTTGAAGAAGAAGAAGAAACTAGCTAGTTGACATACCTGTAAGACCAGGAAGAAAGAAAATGGTTGGTCGTGTAGGACGAAGAAGAAACTAGCTAGTTGACATACCTGTAAGACCAGGAAGAAAGAGAATGGTTGGTCGTGTAGGACTTGGATATGTGCTCTCATCGTTTTCTTGCCAATCAATTCTAATCTCTCCTCCGTCCGGTGTTTTCAAATCCTCCCTAAACAGGAAACATATTACAACAAGTTAATGGCATATCAGCAAATAGAATAATAACTCTAAAGAAATCCAACAAAGATGCAATAAAGAGAATCAAATCATAGAACAAATGAGACAAATCTTTTAATGTAAAATTCAGAACATAGAAATAAAACAAACCATTGAGGTCAAATACTTAGGAGCAATTTTCACAGCAGATGGCAGTATTGATAGAGAAATCAGCAATCGATGCACAAAAGCTAACCAGGTATTGGGACAGTTAACACCACTGTTGTCACATAAAGAGATACTGCTAAAACTAAAGCAAATCTTATAAGAATGATGTTGATTAATCAATCTCCTTGCATATTTAGTATGTCGTTATTTTTCGGGCTGCACCAATATGGACACCCATTTCTCTCAATCTGGTCAGCGAGTGGGATTCACAGCCCTGAAACTCCTCTGTTCAGAAAGACTCTTTCAATGCGTGAAGAATGTCATTTCGATCCATGGCAGCTCCCTCTGATATTGTAGCCAAGCCAGCCAATCTATCAGCTCGTTCATTACCCCTAACTCCTGCGTGCCCAGGGATAAAAATGAAGGTGATTTCTCTGATCATTGTCTGTACCAGTACCTCCACCCAGTTATGTCTCACCATTCCTGATTTGACTTTACGAATCATGTTCATGGAGTCACTGAGTATGAAAACACGAAAGTAGTTGTGAGAAGCCAACCATTTCACCGCCTCCGTAACTCGCCCGAACCCCCAAAATAGCATTGTACCACACAATCTTTCTTCCAACATTATGCTATCAGTGCCAAATCTGGATGCTGATTATTGGCTGCTAAACTGACATCATCGCACTCCGGTCAGACACATAGGTGCTCAGTCTCCCCAACAACCTGGGACGCTGACATCAAGCGATAGAAGAAACTAGTCATGACAGATATTAAGTGCCTACACAGAATGCTGAGAGTATCAAGAAGAGACCGGTTTAGAAATGAAGACTTCGGGTGAAAAGTGAGTACAAAATCAGTACTGAACTTTATCAAGAAACAACAAATTAAATGGTTCGGACACATAAGTAGATTACCAACAGATAGTGCGCCTCAAAGAGCAATGTTACTCCGATACAGTGGATACAAAGCAAAGGCTGTTCCCAATTACTAAACTAGCTATAACAATTACAAAATTGACCATAACAATTACAAAACTGACCACAACAATTACAAAACTGACCATAACAATTACAAAACTAACCATAACAATTACAAAACTGACCACAACAATTATAAAACTGACCACAACAATTATAAAACTGACCACAACAATGATAAAACTGACCACAACAATGACAAAACTGACCATAACAATGGCAAACTGACCGTAACAATGACAAAACTGACCATAACAATGACAAAACTGACCATAACAATGACAAACTGACCGTAACAATGACAAAACTGACCGTAACAATGACAACACTGACCGTAACAATGACATAAGTGAATGTAACTGTAACATACCCAGTGTAATTGACTGGAGTACTAGACTGAAGTGCTGCTCTGACAATGGTTTGAGCATGAGACTCAATACACCACCAGGTGGGCCAGAATTTCTCCCTAGAGACTGGGCAGTGTTGATCAATGAACTTTCGAAGTCCTTTGTCCCCACAAGATATAACGGGTCTCTAGGAAGGAAAATAGAATGTGAACAAGTCAAGGAGCAAATCTTCTTCTGATTTCTATTCAGTTCTCAATGAAACATAAAACATATATTTGATTTATCATCAAATAGCTTGTCCCGAGCAGAACTTTGCCACCCCAACAGTCCTTCAGAATTTCTCTCTCCCATAGGCCAGATGTCCCGCCTCTGCAGCCATTATGTTCAAACCATCAGTTACATCCTGAATCCATCTTCTCCGTGGTCTTCCTCTTCTTCTCTTTGTCAGTATGCCTCCTTCCATGATGGTCTTCTCCAGCCCTTCATGTTTTTTATATGTCCAAGCCCGCCTGCCCAGCGTGTTCCTAGCGCGTTGGACTGCGGGTGACTATCCCTCTGTGAATGGGGTTTAATTCCGCGGGCTGGCAGAAAAGCCACAGGTTCCTCAGATTCACAGTGTTCGTGGCACCAAACCGAAGGGTTACGATGTCCATGGCACCGAGCCGAAGAGCTGAAAGCTTAAGTGCTTCTGGATCGGGAAAAAAAAAATATATATGTCCAAAATACCTCAATTTTCTCTTTCTTATTTGTAGCATCAGCCAGTATTTTTAATTTTTTAGTTCTTTCTTGATAGATCTATTTGTTCTCTTCTCTGTCCATGATATATGAAGGACTCTTCTGTAACACTTATATTCAAATGCACATATATGTTTTTCACTGCTTTATTAAATGTCCATGCTTCACACCCATACGTTGGTGTGATTTATATTTGATTATGTATGTATTTTACTATTATTTGATTGAGTTATTCATACGTCAACAACAAAATAGATAATAATTATGTCAGTTATGTTATGCTATAAATATGATGATGATGCTCGTCCATCACGAGTGATGATGACCACACAATTTTCATCCAAGGAATGTAGTTGCGTTATGTTTGTCTGTGTGTGCGTAGATGACTAGTGAGCCCGATGCAGGTTTGAAATGTTCTTGTACAGTGTGGGCAAGGTATACTTGCACGGAGTTTTACTGCCTTTCTATTTTGACGTTTTTGTTCCATCCATGCTGTTCTACCTGCCTTGCTTGCGATGGACGGCTATTATATTTTGTCATTTTCCATTTCTCGCTGGTAAATATTAGGACTAATACTACTTCTCCTTCTTTGAATGCACCATATCGACCACTTGTTAACCACTGTGTGATTCGTATGTGATCTGAGCCTAAGAGCGATTGTATGTTGTGCCAGTTATACGCTTACAAGTAGGCCAGCACATCCAAATTATGCGATGTTTTTATTTACTAGGGTAGCTTCCTTAGGCCCCTACCATATAATCGCCTCTTAGGACATGCCTTGTAGGTCACATTGATACTATTCTTTGCTTTCCTATGCGGCTCTGGACTACATGGGAGAAATGCATTCAACTTGATTGCTATATCTTTAGTCATTTCCAACTCTCGCTTGCAGATGTTAAAATTAAAGTTAATTGCATATCCTTTACAGGACTTTGCGAATCAACTCCAGCTTTTAACGCTGTTTGTGATTTTTCTAGGCATTATTACGTTCAGTAGTTTGCCATTGCTTTCTGAGCGGGTGGTGTCATCGTCCTTTTGTAAAAATCCACTCAAACAATTTGCAACCAAACTGTCCGCAGCGTGATTCGAACTCAGAATGTTGGGGTTAATAGACTGAGTCACTATCCCCTAGGCCACAGATGCCACCTTGCAGATGTTAGGATTTATAAAACATTTGAATTGAAAATTCGTAATTTTAATTTATAATTTAAATCCGGCATTGGCGGAGTTTACCAATAACACCAGAAAAGACAGAGTCACCAACATCAGCATAAGAAAGAAAGTTGGCACATAACCTTGCTTGAATTACATTGAGAAACAAAGAATGAAATGGTTTGGCCACTTAATAAGAATGCATCCAAACTCCACAGTGTACAGAGTCTTCTACAACAGAACATCGGGAAAGAAGGCAAGAGGAAGACCACGAAAAGATGGTTAGATAGCATAGCAGAATCCTGTGAAAGAGCAAAAATAACAATCACCCAAGCCACAGAATAGCGCAGGATACAAACAGAAAACCACAACACTAGGCAACAACCCGGTAGCAGCGTGACGACACAAGAAGAAGATTGGCGGAAGTTAACAACATATTAGAAATGAAACTGCATTTCTTCTATTTCTGCTTCTTACCTTTCCAACACAGACAAAATAATACACAGCATACAGCAAAGCAAAGCAGATGGATAATGGTACAGAAGGAATATCAGTCAATCCGACAATCAATGAAGTGATGGATTCCATAGCTGGGTGATGTATTTTTTTATGATTCCGGTAGGAGAGGATCCGAGGTTCAGTTTGATGGAATTTTAATTAGCCAGTGTTCTGTTCTCAATGAATGCAACTTCCCATAGAAAAGTAGAAGTCTGATCTGAAGAAAACAAATACAGAAGTTATGTAATTGTTCCAAAAAATTATTTTACAAAATATAATTCTGGTATTTTTTTTGCTGGTGGTAGCAGCTTCTTCTTCTTTCTCTCTCTCGCGATCATTCTTAGATTACTTTTTATCATTCTATTGTGATATATAAACAGCCAAACATCAAGAACGGATGAACATGCACAGCTTTCAGTACCTATTGGAGCTCTGGTGCTTATCCTTTGGTGGTGTGTTTAATTTCAACCAGTGTTTACTGGGTTCGCTCTCCGTTAGCCTTTTACTGTCCCCAGCTAAAACCCACAAGGCTGCAGGCTGCAATTTTCTTTTAGGAGCGACCCTTAGATGGCCAGCCCTCCCGGGTTATTAGCGCCATCTGCCCAGCAAACCTGTCGTTTTGTGGACTCCTTGGTTTGCCGCCCGTCTGGTTTTGTGTACGGTTTGTTGCTAGCCCTTGATTGTCCCCAATCAAACTACAAGGCAGCAGTAGTTTCTTCTTCTTCTGCGATCAACTTCTGCTACGCGACTACACCAGTATGTGTCATATACAGAGCGGTGCGCTTGAGGTCTTCACTGGTTCCCCCATAGTTTGTTTTGCAGGGTTGGTTCTGTTGGCCAGATTTACATTCTCACACTGCTCAAGCTGGGGCAGTCTTGCAGGATGTGCTCTGGGCACTGCTTTGGTGCTCAACAAGTGCAGGCAGTTGTTATTGGTTTGATGTACAGTGATGAAGATGACATGTGCAATTAAGGGGATTCGGGGTATGAGGATCATGAAGCTATTTTCGTTGTTTTCACATTAATGTAACATTTGTATAACCATTTTGAAAGATTATGACTTAGAATAGTAGAAACAAATTATTTTTAAAAAAATGTCAATGCGTTGCCATGGAAACAATACAAAATGGCCACCAAAAACAAAATTTCAAATCCTAAGGCTCTGAATCTAATGAATGTAAATGAATTCTGTTTTCCCTCTAAGGTGCGCAATTGTAATATCTAAAATATTACACATGATTTTAGGATATATTAAATATTTTATTTTTATACATTTTGTGGTAAAAATTCCCTAAAAATTCGGTCACAAATAGCTGTTTTTGGGGGGTGTGTTTACCCCAAAATTCATTAAAAGTGTAATATTTAATATATCCTAAATATCATGTGTAATTGTTTAGATATTACAATTGCTCACCTTAGAGTGAAAACAGAATTCATTTATATTCATTAACTTCAGAGCCGTAGGGATTTGAAATTTTGTGTTTGGGGCCATTTTTTATTGTTTCCATGGCAACACATTTACATTTTTTTTTTTACAAATTTTTTCTACTATTCTAAGTCATAATCTTTCAAAATTGTTATACAAATTCTACATTAATACCACAGCAATGAAAAAGTTTCAGACCAGAATCCCCCTTAACAAGCACAGCTGAAATATTCAAACTTTATATAGGAACTGTCCAAAACACACTGCGTGAATTCACTATAGTCTGTCCATTAATTCGTGAGCACGTTTGAAATTGATTTTCTCGAAAACTACCTGTTGGATCTCAGTGATTTTTGCAAGCAGCCTTAGAATATCCATGACGCTAGAGAAATATTTTTTTCCAAGAAAATTTGATGTAGTTTGAAATATTTCTTCTTCAGGTTATATTAAAATCAACCTCACCGGATTGTACACAATAGTAACAGATCTACGGTACACAGGCGCGTTGTTCTAAAAATACATTATGGTAACATTGAAATATCGTGAGTTTCACGAATTCCGTGCACCTAACCCAGTCGACTTTGAAAGCGGAAAGCATATGACGTTATAATTGGGATACCGTTGTATAGTTATAGGCGTATCTAGCTATTTGTATGAAGCTATTGTATCATATTTGTTGGCTTATCAAAACTGACATTGATATCACATTCATAATGAGTCTGAAGTGCACATTTATAACAATGCAGAAGGTTACAGTTTTACTATACCAACACTTCCGTAGGAAATCTAAGAGAGGTCATCTATATTGCGATATTCATAACCCTGAGAAACGAACACAACTGGCGCTTGGTCTGAATAGAGAATCCTTTTCCCGATGGATTAAACAGGACACAAAGTGCACTAATGTCAAGCAAGGAAGGAAAAGAACAATTGACGACTTTGACATAGATGTCATAAGACGGAGCTCTTGAAAATGTTTGCAACAAATCAACTTGTTACTCTCAGGAAACTGAAATTAAAACTGCAATCAGAATGCAGCATAGACATTTCTAAAAGTACTCTATGAAAAATTGTAAGAGCCGCGCTTCACCTTCAAGAAAACTATAGGCGGCAGGAATATTATTTGTGAAAAGCCACATTTAATTGCTGCCGAAGTAAATACCTGAGGCAGATCCGTGAGCGCGGAGGCAAGGCTATGATATTGTATATTTGGGCGAATCCTGGGTCAATGCTCACCACACCAATGCTAAAGAATGGCAATCAGTAGACGGTGAACAGAAAAAAAAAATACCAAGCAGCAAAGTCCAGCGTATTATAATAACACATGCAGGAAGTAGTGAAGAAGGTCTTGTCCATGACGCTGGACTTATTTTCCAATCAAAAGTACCGCGTGTAGGACTACCACACAGAAATGAATGGACATATTTTCAGGCACTGGATGGAGAAAGATCTACTTCCAATTCTAAACTGACCATCATGCTTGGTAATGGATAATGCATCCTATCACAACACAGTATCAGCGGAAGACAAAGTACCAACTACATCAAATACAAAAGATCAAATTAGGACTTGGCTTGCTAAGGAAAATGTCAGCTTCGATGATACATATTTGAAACCCGAGTTGTTGCACCTGGTGAGGATGACAAATAAGACAAAGGTGTTTCATATTGACAAAATCATTGCGGAATACGACGCGTGCTTTGCGACTACCTCCATATCCTGCTCACCTCAATCCGATAGAGCTTGTCTGGGCTAAAGTAAAAGGGCAAGTTGCCGAACAGAACAGGACGTTTAAAATGTGTGATGTTGAAGTTCTGACACGTGAGTCCTTCTCAATGATAGACATGCAGTTCTGGAAGAAGTGTGTTGAACATGTGCTCCGAGAGGAAGGCGAGTACTGGCACCGAGATGGATTACAATTTGTCCAGCCAGTAACAATTATCAACCTCATGGAATCGTCAGATTCGGGATGATACAAATCATATTTTGATTACAGACTGAGAAATAGCAACGTATACATTTCCATATCCAATTGCGTCTACCATCATACAATTTGTGGTGAAGTTAAGACACCCTGGGGTCTAATGGTGACGAAGGGGAGGACTAACTGTTGCATATTGTATCCAAGTTCACGATTGCACATAAAGGCAACACACTTAATTACTTGACCTATCAAGTTAATATGAGATACACCTATGAATAGAATTGACATGGACAAATTCTAGGGATACTGTAAAATCTAAAATTTGAGCCCTCGTATTTGCAATTGTCATAAAAGATCAAAGGAATTCGCCGATGTGCAAAATCCGTAGCATCTATGGACTACTGGTTAGCTTTATTTTAGCGTCATGGATATTCTAAGGCTGCATGCAAAAATCACTGAGATCCAACAGGTAGTTTTCGAGAAAATCAATTTCAAACGTGCTCACGAATTAATGGACAGACTATACCAATGACACTGTGAAAACGAGTACTCCAATACTTCTGTATGGCAGCGAATCATGGACAATGAATAAACAATCAATACGATCATTGGAAGCCACAAAGATGTGGTTTTACAGAAGAATGCTGAAAATTCCATGGACAGTGAAGAAAACAAATGAGGAGGTTTTAAATCAGGCCTGCACACAAAGAAACCTTATTAAAAGAATAAGAATTCGACAATCAAGGTTCTTCAGGCATATAATTTGAAGAGAAGGTTTAGAACATTTGGTAACAACAAGTAAAATTCAGGAAAGGAGAGATCGTGGAAGACAGAGGGAGAAGATGCTGGATGGCCTGACATCATGATTCGACACAAGATCGACGTCAGAACTGATTACATGCACCAAGCAGAGAGAGTTGTGGAGAGACATGATCGCCTACGCCGGCAGGCATGGCACTGATTGATTGATACAGGACATGTGAAGAGATTACTAGATAATATAAACAACAGCAACGTTCCAAGCCAGTTCTTTGTACGCAGCTCATCAAGGATATATTATTCTTATTTGAAATAATTGTCAATATTGATTTGTCAAACAAACATACAATATGGCGACAGGTGTGAACAATAATTAAACATATCAAATTTATACTGTCAGAACAGTGCTACTTCTTCTTCTTCTTCGAACGCTCCACATTGACCACTTGTCAACCACTCTGTGTGATTTGTATGTGATCTGAGCCTAAGAGCGATTGTACGTTGTGCCAGTTATGCGCCTACAAGTAGACCAACACATCCGATTTCTGCGCTGCTTTTTATTTACTAGGGTAGCATCCCTAAGGCCTACATCAGTCGCCTCTTATGACATAAATTGTAGGTTGCAGTGGTAGTATTCTTTGCTTCCATTGCGGGCCCCGGCACCACATGGGCGAAAGAGCCTAACAGCAATTGTACATTGTGCCAGTTGTGCGCCTAGAAGTAGTCCAGCCCCCTCCGATTTCCACGTCACTTTTTATTTACTAGGGTAGCTTCCCTAGGCCCTACCTCAGTCGCCTCTTATAACATGCTTGGTAGGTCGCAGTGTTACTATTTTTGTCCCCCTGAGGACCCTGCAAAACATGGGCATTTATTTAAGTGATATTAAACTAGTTATCAACTGTACAACCAAATATATATGTCTGGGTTATCACACACCATAGGTCACATACTAGCTAATCTGTAACTGTTATTATCATATGTTATCATGATCTCTCAGCTTAATATTTGATTCAATAGACAAGAAAGGTTAAAAGTTCACCATCTTGATAAATCATGAACTTTGTTCATATCTTCACAGCAACATCATCTAGAGCCTTGTTCTACCATTGGGTAGAGACAATCGGGTCACATTTTTCATTTCTTGTGTGCTCTATTGTGTATGTGATCTATACTGTATGTGATCTATACTGTATGTGATCTATTGTGTTTATGATCTATACTGTATGTGATCTATTGTGTATGTGATCTATACTGTATGTGATATATAGGGTATGTGATCTACTGTGAATGTAATCTATTTTGAATGTGATCTATTGTGAATGTACTTTATTGTGTGTGTACTCTATTGGATCTGACTAAGGCATTTGACACAGTCAGCAGGCCAAGTCTTTATAAAATATTGAAGTATATTGTTTGTCCCCCAAAGTTGCTCCAATTGATTGTTTCCTTCCATGAGGGCATGAAAGCCAGCATACAGTTCGATGGCAGCACATCTGATAGTTTTGAGGTTAAGAGTGGAGTCAAGCAGGGCTGTGTCCTTGCCCCACTCTCTTTGGTATCTTCTTCGCAGTCCTTTTGAACCACGCCTTAGGGACGCTGATGGTGATGTTTTCATCCGCACTAGATCTGATGGTTCACTGTTTAACTTGGCTCGCTAAAGAGCCAAGACAAAAACGACGGAAATACTTCTCAAGGACCTCCTTTTCGCTAACGATGCTGCCTTAGTCGCACACAGTGAGACTACACTGCAATGTCTAATTAATAATTTGTCAAAGGCATGCGACCTCTTTTCTCTGACAATAAGTGTCTCCAAAACAGTTGTATTATGTCAGGGAGGTAAGACATCAAATATCACTTTAAATGGCAACCATCTAACACCAGTGCAAAAATTCTGTTATCTTGGGTCCATGGTCACTGCCAGCCTTTCTCTTGACAAAGAAATCAACGCTCGTATAGGGAGTGCGGCTACTACATTCGGCATACTATCAAAGCGGCGTGGGACAACAAAAATTGACATTGCAGACGAAGACTCAAATATATCGAGCCTGTGTAATTAGTTCTTTACTATATGGCTCAGAAACATGGACAGCCTACTCAAGACACGAGAGGAGACTTAACATCTTTCACCTTCGATGTCTCCGAAGATTATGAACATTAGGTGGTACGACAAGATAACCAACTCTGAAGTACTACAACGTGCAAATCTGCCATCCATCATGGGCATGCTCAGCAGTAGACGACTAAGATGGTTGGGACATGTGAGAAGAATGGAAACTTATCGCATACCAAAACAAATGTTGTTCTGTGAACTTTCGGAGGAAGAGGCACCAGGGCAGACCACTGCTCAGATATAAAGATGTCTGCAAAACCTCAATGAAAAACTTTTCATAGATCCCAGCACATGGGAGGGACTAGCTGATGACAGAGTTGTGTGGAAAGCCAAATTACGGAAGGCGCAGAGTCTTTTGAGAAGAGACTTATGTACGAGCTGAACAACAAGAGAGAAAAGCGAAAACTCAGAAGTTGTCACAGTAAAACACTTGCCTATTGACCGTCTGTAAAGATGAAAAGGGCCATATATACATATACATACATATACACATACTCTATTGTAGACGTGCTCTACTATGGAGGTGCTCTATTATGAATATAATCTATTGATGCATCTCTGTTTGTTTGTTTTGTGGGGGATTAAAGACTCATTGAAACACTTCAATGGCACTCTTTGTCTCCAAAATGCTTCGATATAGACACCCTGTATTGGGGAACCCTTGCGCAAGATTGCTAAATGTATAACAACATAAGTGGAATTTGCTCTACAAGATGTAGAATCATACACATACCTTGGCAGCAACATAGACACAGAAGGAGAAACAAACAAAGATGTCAAGATAAGAATACAAAAAGCAAGAGGAAACTTTACTGCATTGAGTAAGATATGGAAGTCAAAGGAGATCAAAACAAAAACAAAGCTGAGGATGTTTCAATCAAATGTGAAGTCAGTGCTGTTCTATGTCTCGGAAACATGGAGGACAAAAAAAGAAAACACCAGAAAACTACAGACCTTCATAAATGGATGTTTACGTAGAATAGAGGGACTGAGATGGCATGATAAGATTACGAACAAGGAACTCAGAGAAAGAACAAAGCAGATACCAGTGGAGAAAGAGCTCAGGAAGAGATGCTGGCGATGGATAGGACATACATTGAGAAGACTGACAAGAAGCATTGCAAGACAGGCACTGTTTTGGAACCTGCAGGGAAAGAAGAGTAGGGGAGGCCTAGACAGACCTGGAGAAGAGAGCTGGAGGCTGATTTTAAAAGGATAAGTAAAACATGGAAAGAATTGGAAGGGATGGCAAGAGAGGGAAGAGCTGGAAGTTTGTTAAAGACGTGCTCCGTTGGAAGTTGAAAGGTGAAGAAGAAGAGGAATTTGAATCACTGTAAATCATCGTACTGCAGAGAAAAATGAGCTACCTGAAAAGACACACAACATGTCCAACCCTGATCATGTATGCCCCATATGTAGTAGGGGATCGTGGTTCAGGATTGGACTCTACAATCACCACCACACACATCAGAGAGGTGCAAGAACACACATCAGAGAGGTGCAAGAACACACATCAGAGAGGTGCAAGAACACACATCAGAGAGGTGCAAGAACACATATCGGATGCTGTTGTCTTTATTGCTTGCAATGAACTGCTATTATTATTATTATTCTATTGAGAATGTTCTCTATTGTGCATGCTCGCTTTTGTGGATACATTTTATTGAACATGTACTCTAGTAGGAAGTCATGATAGCAAAGTAGATAACTCAATATCAAGTGACAAAGCAAAAGGCTCACCTAACATCCAAATTAACAATGAAGAACTCCAATGTGTAGAGAGTTACTAATACCTGGGTTCAATAATTAACAATAACGGTGACTGCTCCAAAGAGATCTCAAGAAGATTGGCAATAGCAATCAAGAAGTAAAACACAATGAAGAACATGTGGCAAAGCACCAGCAAAATATTAAAATATTGAGAACATGCATTTTTCCAGTGGCTACTTATGGTTGTGAATCATGGACCATTACACAAAAACAAGAACGAAAATCCAGTCCTTCGAAACTAAATGCTACAGAAACATCCTATGAATACCATGGACAGAAAAAGAAAGAACACTGATGTTCTGAAAGAACTAAATGTTAAAGAGAATTGGCTCATAAACAACATACGATACAGAAAAATTAGATACTTCGGCCACATTAAGTGTCACGATTGCCTGGAAAGAACAATATTAGAGGGCAGGGTCCAAGAACACAGAGGCAGACCAAGAAGAAGATGGCTACATGATACTAAAGAAAACATGAATATGACCATCGACGAAGTGGGTGAACTGGCTAGAGACAGAGTGAATTTCAGATGTGCTGCAAAGAGAGCAACGTCCTATAAAGGATATGCACCTTGATGATGATGAGATAACTCACTGGATTCAATATATATGGCCTTTTCCATTTTTCATTATCAAGTAGCTTGTCCCTTCTGGAACCTGGCTTCCATGACAGTAGTCCTGATAAACTCTCAGTTCTGTGCAAGTTGATCGGTGTCAGCAGCAGTTATTCTCAGATCGTCAATGACATCTTGCACCCATCATCTTCTAGGTCTTCCTCTCATTCTTCTTCCAGGTACCATTCCCTCCAAAATCATCTTCTCTAGGCCTTCATGTCGTTTCATGTGTCCAAAATATTTAATTTTCCTTAATTTTATGCTCTTTACAGACGGTCAATTGACAAGTGTTTTACTGTGACAATTTCTGAGTTTGCGCTTGTCTTTTAACTTCATCCCAAGGTCTCTTTTCAAGATTCTGCACCTTTGTGCAATGTTGTTCTCCACATAACTTGGTCATCAGCTAATTCTTCCCATTTGATGGGACCGAAAGATAAGTTCTTCATTGAGGCCTTGCAAACAATAATATTCAATCAATAATGTATAGGGATACAATAATTATCAAGTAGTAACATGTCCCTTGCAGAATGTCACTTTCATCACAGCCCACCTGAAATTCTCTAGCAAGTTCTCCTGCTTCTTCCAGCATCATGTTCAATGTTTCTTTGATGTTCTGCTGCCACCTTCATCTTGATCATCCCCTGCCTCGTACTCCAGGAACCATGCCTTCCATTACCGTTCTCTCCAAACCAATATGACGTTTAACGTGGCCAAAATATTTCATCTACATGATGTTATTTTTGAGTAAAATGCTTCTCTGTATGCATGTCTTGTAAGATTTCTTTGTTTTTTCTCTACTCTGACCAGGATGTTCTAAGAACTTTTCTGTAACATCTTGTTTCAAACCCATTTAATTCTTTAATGTTTGTGTTATGGTACACAATAATGTATAGAGGTACAACTCCTAGTACAGACTAATCTCTAGTCCATACAGCTGAAAATGGGTACCCAACTCTCTGTATTGAAAGAATATTCCGAATCATCACCGGGTGCTGGCTACTGCGTAAGTCTTCAGATGTCTGCACTTTCAGTCAGCTGAAATAGACTGGGCACCAATGTTGGGAGTCCTGAATGAAGAGATGTAAATTCTGACCAGCGTTGTCATACTTTTTTATTACCTCACTATTTGGAACACCTGGCCCGAATAGAATAAAGCGCGCTCTCATAGGGAGACCAAGTGTTCAATCCACAGTAAGGTTAAGGATTTTGTTCTTTTTTCTTTTTCTCTCCAATCCTGTTTTGCCTTGTAGTAGCATGCCAGGATCTGGCGTTCTCACATCCCAGGTGGTAGCTAACAGACCAGACAGGTAGTTTAGATAGATAGGTTGGTAGATATGAAATTAGTAGACTGTAGTGTTTGCACACCAAATCTGCACACTGTAAGCAGATAGCAACACTAGAATGAGACATTGACGTAGTGAAACTAGTTGACGTAGATTGTTAGTACTGCTTAGCAATGTAGTGACAACATAGGGAGACCGATATAAACATTGATAATGGATGGACGTGTTTGGATCTATGTCCAAAAAAAGAATACTATAACATCAATAAATACATAAGAACTGAACAAGATCACGTTTGTCACTTATATTGTATCGTCTGTTGAACCATATCTACAAACCATCCAAGAGGAACATCAATTAAGACAAGAAAATAGATATAATAAACCTCAAGAGAAAAAGGAGCGCCCCATAACAATAAAACCCCAGCAGAACAACAACATAACAAGGGCTCCTACTACAGCCTCATGATAAGAAGAGATTTCTAGAACGAGCCCTTATGTGCGCTTCATAAATAGTGTCTTTTGTTGCCTCTGTTATCTCTGGGGCATAAAAGAAAAATCTTAACCTGAACAGTTTCGCTGCGACTGTACTAGTCATGCGGCCATTAAATTTCTCAGGCTCATGTCCTCCCTGTTCTACACAGCCATAAAAAGTGGTATTAGAGACAGCAACAACAGTTAACTATTGGAATGCATCAAGTAGCCTCTCACTTTATTATCAGTTATATGAGGACTATCATCATAGCACTCCGGACATGTTCATAGGTGCTCCGATCTCCGCCTCAGCAAATCCAGCAGCGTCCCAACACGCCAGTTCAATGTTGATTAATCAATCTCTTTGCATATTTAGTATGTCGTTCTTTTCGGGCTGCACCAATATTGACACCCATCTCTTTCAATCTGGTCACCAAGTGGGATTCACAGCCCTGAAACTCCTCTGTTCGGAAAGACTCTCTCAATGCGTGAAGAATGTCACTTCGATCCATTGCAGCTCCCTCTGATATTGTAGCTAAGCCAGCCAATCTATCAGCTCATTCATTATCCCTAACTCCTGCGTGCCCAGGGACAAAAATAAAGGTGATTTCTCTGATCATTGTCTGTACCAGTACCTCCACCCAGTTGCGTCTCACCATACCTGATTCGACTTTATGAATCATGCTCATGGAGTCACTGAGTATGAAAACACGAGAGTAATTGTGAGATGCCAAACAGTTCACCGCCTCCGTAACCGCCCGAACCTCCATTGTCAAGCTACTTGTGGTTGTTGCTTATTATATGGCTATTGAGCTAACAATATAGCACAGATACATGGATACTCAGTCTTGACTAATAGATATAAAAAATTATGCCTGCTGATGGTTCCATGACTTGCTAGTTAAATATGCAAATCATTAGATGTCTTAGTTGTCCAGTCCTAGTAGTAAAATGTTTAATTTCAAACTAGTTTAAAAACAGGATGGGTGCATCATCCATGTGGGTGTCCTCATCAAACAGGCAAACGCTATCAGGATTGCAAAAAGAAGCTCTTTATGGACACAATCAATACCTACAAAAAAATTGGTATTGACATGACACCTGGATGTATTTCTTGAAATCACATCCACAGTTGGTTGTACATATGTGGGTTGCACCAGACTAGATCCATGGAAGACGCTTAGGTTTGAGGCTTTATACTAGAAATAGTGCTGTTTGATCATGTGTGTCAAACACTAGTCTTCACTTACCAGAACACACACTTAACCAAAAAATAACATTGCAAATATGTCTAACGTGCAGCTCTAATGAGTAATGGTTTTTTTTGGTTACCTCTAGTCACATGGTATGGTAATTCACAAATCAAATTAAACACAGACCCATTGTCAGTGATATGTGATTGGGTTTAGACAACATTCAATCGCATTGCTTGATATCTAATACATTTCTTTGTTATTTTATATAGTTATCATCGGGTAACAGTATGGTAGATTGTCTTGTGTATGTTAATTATAACATTCCTTCAGAATTCTCTCTACATGGTCATATAGGTTAGATATAATGTAACTGTCTGTTGGATAGGATCCAACAAAAAGAGCTGCTGGATATGTAACTGTCTGTTGATAGACCCAACAAAAGAATTGCTGGATACGTAGCTGTCTTTTGGATAGGATCCAACAAAAAGGACTGCTGGATACGTAACTTGCTGGATACGTAACTGTCTGTTGGATAGGATCCAACAAAAAGGACTGTTAGTAGAACTTAGTAGTGTTGGATACCGGATAGCCGCGGAAAACTGAAACTAAACGTGAGAAGTGCGGGAAATAATACAATAGAAATGTTAATAAATCAAAGAGGACAAGAAAAACGAACCAAAAAACAAGAGATGCAACTAGTATTGTCGCTATTCTTGAAAATTATAACAATAATGTATTATTATAATAATTATTATTAAAAAATCATAACAAAACAAACTGCCATTTCATCGCATCCAATTTCTGTACTTTATCGCTGTACTTTAACACAACTTATAGCAGCTCACCTTGTGTTGCTCAAAGTAATTTCGATAATGAAATTACCTGATGCCTAGAAGTTTAATCAACACATAATTAAGATGGAACTAAGCACTTTTCAAAGTGGTTGACACCTTCAACTAAACTGTCGTCTGTAAAGAACCCTGTGAACTTCGCATCGCAACTACTGTGTACCAGTTTACCTTCCGGGTTAAAGTTAAAATTAGAATTGGACTTTTCCCAATACTAAAATGCCTGCTATATCTAGATAAAGTGCCGCTCGCGTGTCTTGCCACTACGCTGACACTTTAATAGATTGGTAAATAAGTGAGGCGTTTAACGTTATTCCTATTTCAGACACTTCTGCGCCAGATATGTTTTCATTCACTTCATCGATTTATTGATTGTTTTCCCAGGGAGTACGAATTTGCACTCATTTTGTCATGTGTCAGGTCCACTGCAAATAATATAGTTTTGTACCCCCTGAAATGGCATTTCTTCCCTAAAGGCACATTTGAACAGGGGTTGGGAAATGGTGGGGGTGTATTTCGAATCGTTCTACCAAATCCTAAAATTGCTGCCTGTATCGATATGACAAGTGGTGCACTACCATTAATTGGGCAGTCTTCTATTCCAGAGGGGACGTTGCTGCGAAACTCTTGGATATAATAATAGCGTCCATCGCAAGCGATGATGACAACAGCCTCAGACGTGTGTTGCTGCACCTCTCTGGTGTGTGTGTGTGTGTGCGGAGGTTCAGTCCTCGAACACAATCTCCTACTACAGGTGAGGCATAGATGATCAAGGTTAGAAATGTGGGTGTTGTGTGTTTTGTCTTTGCGAGCAGCTTGCTTTCTCTGTGCCTCAACAGTACGACGATTCTCAGCTTTGCGAGTTCCTTTTGTGTTGCTGCAGCGACATATTTGGCGATCTTGCACAAGAGATGCGATGCACGGGGTGCCTATACTGAAGCATTTTAAAAACAAATTAAGAGCGGGACAGTGCGGTATATTTTCGCAGTATGATGCGTCTTCGAAATGCCGCCCCTTAAATATGTTTTCTTTAAAATAACCTTCAATTGTGATTTTGATTTCGCTGCTTATGCCGCCCCTCTTACGGATCCGCCTGATTCGGCCGCCTCTCTGTATCATAGCACGGCCCTGATTAAGAGTGTTTTTAAAGCGTTTTTTTCTGTCCACCAACTGAATGTATGCAATCTTCTTCTTTTGTCGTCACACTGCTACCGGGTTGTTGCACAGTGTTGTGGTTTTCTGTTTTTGTCTTGTGCTGTTCTGGTGGCTTGGGTGATTGTTATTTTTGCTCTTTCACAGGATTCTGCTATGCCATCTAAATATTCACAAAACAGATGAGACTGCAGTAAAACTATTTGATTGGCAAAACACGTAATCACAAAGTACTGTAGTTTTACAATTTACAAAAACAATGACAAAATACAGCAACGTTTCGACCAACAAGGCCTTTATCAAGCAAACGAACAACAGGAGTGACAAATTTAAAAAACAAATGGACGACCAAAAACAAACGTTTCTAATGAAAATCTGGAAATAAAAACGAAAATCTGGGAATAAAAACGAATAACGAAATAAATGTAACACAAAAACACACATAAAAACTAGAAATAGAACGGAAGAGAAACAATGAAAATCTAGTAAATATATAACTTGAATACATGCAACATATACCCATATAGATTACAAGGCATGGGAAGAGAAAGTACTAAGAAGCATAGGAATGTAATACGTTGAGCCACGTGGTCGCAAGGTACCATACAAAGAAATAAACCGATTCTCCAGAGCAAATCGACTGCGATCATTCGAGGAACACGATGGGATGGCTGTGACCTGGACATCGTGAGCTCCTAAATGGCCAGTATCATTGAAATGGGTGGCTACAGGGTCACAGAGCATTGGCGTATGTCGCGCAAGTGTTGGGCGAATCGGTCACTGAGCCTCTTGCTTGTCTCGCCGATATAAGCCTTGTTACACCGCTTACAGATAATGGCATAGATAAGATTACGGGACTTGCATGTGAAACCACATGTAACTCGCATGTGATGGCGAGTCCCGTAATCTTTTAATCTCTTAGGTTTGTATCGATGGCATCTCTCAGTCTATCCAGGATGACTCTGCTTAGTATTTTCCCAGGTACTGACAACAGCATTATTCCCTATAGTTTTCACACTTCTGAAGGTCCCCTTTCTTTGGTAGCTTCACCAGGTATCCTTCTCTCCAGTTTGCTGGTATTTCTTCGTTCTCCCAGATTCTGCTAAATAATTTATACAGTATTTCTGTGGATGTGTTTATGATGGCTTTAACCGCCTCCGCTGAAATACCATCTGGACCGGCTGCTTTCCCATCTTTCAAAAGTTTAGTGGCTTTACTAATCTCCTCCTTGGAAGGTTTCTCACAGCTGATGTCCAAGACAATTTCTGTCGGTTGGATATTTGAGGCTTTGTAGACATCTTTATATCTGAGCAGTGGTCTGCCCTGCTGTCTCTTCCCCTCCGAAAGTTCACAGAACAACATTTGTTTTGGTATGCGACAAGTTTCCATTCTTCTAACATGCCCCAACCATCTTAGTCGTCTAATATATATATACGTTACATAGGACATGCAAATCATTTCTCCATATCGTTATATCCTGGGCAACACGCTCAATCTCTTGGATGGAATTGAGTCCGATGTTTCTTGTCTCTCTCAGCAAAGTTCGTTTCAATGTTTCCTTAGTTCGTCCTTTCTTTTTCTAACGCTTTGTCTCCCATTTCAATGTCTGCTTTGTTATTCTTTGACCCTTTCTTCTCAGAGTATGCACAACATATCTCCATCTTCTCTTTCTTATAACAGTTGTTACTAGTGGTTGATCCAAACATTTCTCTGATTCCATCCCTTCTCCTGAATTCGTCCAATTTTATGTTCATTATTTTTCGCAGTCATTTTCAAATGTAATCAGTGGCGGCTCGTCATTTTAAAGGCCAGTGGAGCCGGACCACACAAAAATAATGTATAACGTGTATTTATTATTTCATACATTAAAATATAACAACACAAAACCATGATTTTATGG